>JANRMT010062819.1:10574762-10629257 GCA_026402145.1 Polypterus bichir lapradei
TTTGGAAAACATACAGGATTAAATCACTTAGACATTTGTACACAAATAATGTACACTCCAAATTTAGTTTCACATCAACACAATATTTCCCCTATTTCTGAAATAGAAACATTGCTAAACACAATCTGCCCAATTTTCCTCACCTCCCACTTACTTCAATTCTGGAATAAATATTGATCAGTTCTGAGGACTCAGACAGCATTCCTGTAATATATAAAAACAATTTAAAGTTGCTTCCTTTCAAGGATCCCAGACTACAGTGGGAAAGGGATCTATTACTCAACATTTCAGAAGAGGAATGGAAGAAAGCCATGCATAGAATTCACTCTAGCTCCATATGCGCAGAGCATACAATTATTCAACTTAAAATCTTTTACCGAGCACATCTATCTCATTTAAAATTGTCCAAAATGTTTCTAGGGCAAGATCCATCCTACAAACGTTGCAATCGAGCTCTGAGTGCATTGGATCACTTGTTTTGGGCATGTGCCAAATCAACATCATTTTGGACCAAAATCTTTAAATGCCTTTCAGACAGCCTTGGTGTCACAGTCCCTCCTAATCCATTTACAGCTGTGTTTGGTGTACTCCCAGATGGGTTTAAAGTAAAGAAAGACAAACAAACTGTAATTGCCTTTACTTCACTATTGGCAGGTAGACTTATCTTGCTTAACTAGAAGAATCCTAGCCCATGTCTTTTAAATCAGTGGGTAAATGATGTTATTTACTATTTGAAATTGGAAAAAATCAAATTCTCACTTAGAGGACCTTTCCAAAACTTTTTAAAAACCTGGCAGGACTTAATCAATAACATTTTAGAGTAAGAATTTATATTGGTGGAAAGGATTCTCTTCCCTCATTTCTACTCTTAAAGGGACAGCCTTGTTGGAGTACCTGGAGGTCACCAGGGAACCTTGTTTTTTCTTTGAGGGACTTCTGCATGAACCAGAAGTGTTTCCAAAATGCAATTGTGTGGCAAAAAAAGTACTCCCGGGTCCAAGTTAAGGAGGGAGTCTTCACCTATAGAGTAGTCACAGTCAGGAGGAGAATGGATGAGACTATGTGGGAGGTGTGGAAGAAAAACAAGAAAATATATTATTGTATTATACTGTTTTGTAAGGGAATTTTGAGTCTGTGAAGGTACTGTAAAATAAAAACATCTTTTTTGAACTCGGCTGTGCCATGTATTTGCGTTTTGGGGTTTAGGGGGTCAGTGGCACACTCTACTTGTCACACTATGTATCTGTCTACCAGAATTCATCAGTAATTAATAAATCAATCACTTCAATATACATGTGACCTTGTTTTGGTCTTTTTATCTGTGTGTGAGCATTCTCCTTTTTGTGAATATGCAACATTGTCATAAAAGCTTACAATAAACAAATTATAAATGCTATATTTTCATGGAAATGGTAATGTAGTATCATCTATAATGATCATACTATGGCTCTAAAAGTGCTACCTTTTTTCCTATGAGAAATTCAAGATGGAAATTTTGATTCACATGTGCTTTTCTTTATTGAGTTCCAGTTATATTTTTCTTGACTGTATCAGAGTAGCATTACTTGTTTAAATGGTTAATGATATTCACCAGTGGATACCTGTCATCTCCCTATAAAGCAAAAGTGCTAAGATGACCTCTTGCTCATACTTGTAAATCGAGTCTTGAGATCCCATTTTTATTTTTACTTTACTTTGTAAGATAAGGCATAATTAATGCCATGGCTGCCCCAGGACACTTTGTGAATACACTTAAACTACTTTCAGTAACAACTGTACTTCATGCAGACAATTAAATTAACCAACCTTTTTCTTTTTCAATGCCTAGGTCTTGTTGACCTCTGCAGAAAGAATTCACTGCAGCTAAACAAGGAAAAACTACCTACATGCTTAAAAGCTTGAAAATCAAGATCCACTATTAAAGCTGTGTATTTTTTATTGTAAACATGCCAATTATGCTTTGTATTTCACATACACTTCTTTCAAACGCTATTTGCAAAAGTTACTAAATCACTGTCTGAAATGCCAATTAGCTCATAGACCACTGCTCTTGGGACCTTTTTTCCTGATTATAATATGTGCTATTCCTTGGAATCTTAAAGGAAATTAAAAACATAGGAAGGACCTAAGAAAACATAGAGTAGATATTCCAGTATACTATTTTGAACAAACTATCATCCATTAATTTAAATCGCATTATTCTAAGATGGTGTCAGCTTTATTATAGAAAACACATCTTTTAATTGCATCATTTAATTTGAAGGTGAAATTTACCTTTATCAAATTGGCAGTTCTTCTTCAGGACATGACACTACCATTTGTTGAACTTTAAAAATCAGTCTATCTATTTACACAAAACTCCAGTATGCAGTGCTGGATACAGTTATAATCATCCCTCCTTCTTCCCCTCCATTTTCTAGCCTGTTTACCAGTTAAGGGATGTGAGAAACTGGTAAGTATACCAGCAACATTAGGTTCAAGTGAGAACCAATGGATAGACATGCACATTCCAGCTCCCATTCATGTCTAATCAGTTTCAAGGCATCAGTCCAATGAAGTTCTTCTTCTGGTATGGATTCCTTAAAAACCATCTTACTGGTATTCTGAAAATTAGTGGATAACTTTCAAACACATTTAAATACAAAATGCACATGCAGAAGGAAATGGGGGAAAAAGTATTTATTTTTAGTGTATTCATTTCTTAAATATAATGTCTTTTTGTGTGGATTTGCATGTGATATAAGGGATTCTGCTCCTTTTAATAGTACTATACAGAAGCTAAGCTTGTTTGGACCTGGCCAGTCCTTGGATGAGGGACCATCTAGGAAGAGCTTGTGCTTTCTAGAGGATCAGGTGTTGGTGAGGCAAGTAGGGAGTGCTTACCCTGTGCTCTGTGTGTGGATCCCAATGCCCCAGTGCAGTGATGGGGATACTGTGTTGTAAATATGGCACTATCCTTTGGATGAGACATAAAACGGAGGGCCTGACTCTCTGTTGTCATTAAGGATACTATGGCATCTTTTGCAATGTGTAGAGTTTATCCTGATGTCTTGGCTATATTGACCATCAATGCCTTGTCCATTCTGGCCCCCTAATCATCTTCTGTTTCTAGTTGGCTATCTCACCCCTTCACCAGCTACTAGCTAATATGTGTTGAGCATTCTGGTGAAATTATAATGTCTGCCATCGCATCATCCAGGTAGGTGCGACACATTGGGAGTGGTTGAAATGGTTCTCCTCTGTCTATGAAAAGTGCTATATAAATGTAATTAACTGAATAATAATAATAAGAAGAAGAATATTATCATTAAGTCTTATTATCCATCCATCCATCCATTATCCAACCCGCTTTATCCTAACTACAGGGTCACAGGGCTCTGCTGGAGCCAATCCCAGCCAACACAGGGTGCATGGCAGGAAACAAACCCCAGGCAGGGCGCCAGCCCACCACAAGTCTTATTATTAATGTATTATTACCTAGTGTAGTGTGCAGTCAATGTAAACAGAAAGGTGCAACATAAAGAAACCACGTCTTGTAGTATTGTTTTTGTTTGGCAGCAGCAGTGGTGTGAGTGAGCAAACAAGACAGAAAAAAGCTGTACTTTTGTCTGTGATTGAATTTGTTTTTCGAGCAGAACATTAATAAACATTTTGAAGTTATGATTTACAAAAATATGTATAATTAGTCAGTGGTGCATTTGTTAAAAAATGGGTTTCAGTTGGAAAAGTACATACAAATATATTATACCAGTTATCTACTGAAACTGTCAGATTTTTTAATCATACCATGATATTTGTTTTTGGCTTTTGGCCACTTCTAAGTCAAATTTATTTGCATTTCTTTAATACAGGATAAGGGATACCAGCATGTTTCATCAAAAAAATCACTCCAGTTCTATTACAGCTTGTAATAGGGCCAGGATCTGAACCTAGTCACCCACAACCTGGGATATAACAACGATAACTATTGGGCTATTCTATTCTCAAAAAGTCATGTAAAGTGAAGTCATTTTTTTTTTCTTTTTGTATAGTCCTGTTCACTAAGGGCAGGCTCAGAGTGCTTTAACAAGATCACAGGTAAAGTACAACTAAAATCTGTGCCAGTTAACAAATGGACACATAAACATACAGTTTAAACATTTTTAGACACAACAACTTCAATCTGATTAATACAAAATATATATGCAGTATATGCCCATTGATACTATTGTTGAGATATGGTCAGTTGACAATGGAGGACAGGAAAACAAAAACTCCAGTCAGCATCATTCCTGGATAAAGTAAACACTTGGTAATGTCCACCGACAGTTGTAGCAACAGCAGTCACAGATAAAGTCAGACACAGTGACGGTTCTAGAGACTTAGACCTACCGATCACCTATGTCTTACTGGCTGTCCTAACAGTGTTACATAAAGTGAGCTGTGTGGTCTAATAAAGAATATTTCCATCTTTAAATTGTAAAGCATCTATTACCTCTGATATCGCTATCATGGGCAGAAAAAGAGTTTAACAATCAATAAAAGAAGGAATAACAAAAAAAACAGAAGAAAGTACTGTCACCATGATTATAATAAAATTACTTTTTGAACCTTTTGTCAACTGAAAGCCCTCTGACACACTTTAGTCCTTACTGTTGTTTTTCTTTCCAGCATTCTAAAATTTCCATATCATACATTTTCCATATGCTAGCTGATTAATAAATCTGAATCCACTGTACTAGTTACTTTTTTAAATAAATCAGATAGTTATAAAAATAAAGGCAGTGATGATTTTTATATTGAGCAAAACATAGTAGTACATCTTAATTTGTACATTCCATGTTTTTAATTTCTGCACTCTGTTAAATTCATTGTGTTTATCTGTTGCAAAAATAAATATTATTTTTCAGCAGTTGATAAAAGTATAAAATTATGTTTCATTTTTAAATAGATTATTTGCTTTTCTAAACTTGCTTATTTCAATGCTGCGTCAATGCACAGCCTTTAATACTGGATGAGAAGCCACAGTTGCACATACCAGGACTATTGAGGGTATGTGTTAACCAATCACTCATACCTTTTGGACGTGAGTATAAACCAAGGTACATACTGCCACACACCTGTGGACTGGAGACAGTTAATGGGCTTAAATAACTGTAGTTGTACACCCAACCAGGGGGTGGTGATGTCCACTAACTCCTTCTCTCTTTCCTCCTCTGCAGACCAACAAAAGGAAATCCCGCCTAACTGTCCTTGCCTCACTTCTAGTTCCGGCTCTTGTGACCTCACTTCCTGTCAACCTTCAAGACGCCATCTTGACTCTGTGTACTCAGTTCTGCCTTGAACTTTGTCTGTAAAAAATGATTGTTTTGCCTTTTTCATTACTTGCTTCAAGTATATGGGGTGGTTACTCTTTTCTGATTATCCCACACCACACAAACAGATAAACATACGTACACCAAACTGACAGTCAGACTGAAGGTTCTGGTACCATGACGCAGTAATGTGATTGACTAGCTTTTAATAATTTCATTAAAGAACTGCATTATACTATTTTTCGCACATGCTCTATATATCTGTCTTCTCACAGATCAGTCTGAACAAATCTGAATAGCTACTCTTTACTTCAAGCTACTGTAGTTCATAGGACTGACACTCTCTGATGTGTTTTCCAGTCAACAATTCATTTGTTTGCAGGTTTTTCTGTGCTTGAATATGCATGAAAAAAAAATCAGCAGTTTTTACTTTCTCACTTCTTAAGAGTTTTTTTTGTTATAAGGAATTTGAAAGGCTCCTGAATTATTCATATTACAGCATTTAATAGAATGCTCCTTCCTTCTGCCTCAATTGCAACCACTTTTGTCAAGGTTTATTTTTTTTTTCAGTAAACAGCCTGACAAATACATAAACAGGAAAGAGGGTAACTCTAAGTGAATGGTCACAACCATCCATTTTGCTGACCAGGGATAATTTTTCCAAAATGCCAGCAGGCAGGAAAAACAAATGCTGACTCTTGCTGAATCATCTGACGTTTTGAAAAATCAAATAATTATGCACTTTGGAATATGAAACATTGCATCATTTGAACCATTTGGCACTAGTGTCTATTTCTGACAATACACAGTAATTCATTGATTTGTGTGATAATACTTTTCTCTCTATGTGTTCCTAAACAGATCAATTTTTGGCCAAGATTTTAAACTTTTGAAAGCTGTTTCGTGCACCTTTGGTTAAAATCGGGTTTTTTACTTGAAACATTGTGACAGAAAATTAATTCTGAAAAAATATAACCTATCGAGTTAAAAAAAATAAATGGTTCATAACATGGCATTGTCAGTTTTAATGAGTGCTGCAAAATTACAAATAAGAGAGTGTGAAGGCTTTACATAAACACTGACAGAGCAAAAAGTTAATTAAATTTCCTGAAGCTGTGTGACAGTAATGTTAAAGACATCGTCACTGTAGTGCTGGTATATGTGATTATCTATACAGTATATATTAAAATCAGTTTCTTTGTTTGCCAATTACACAAAAATAGTTAAACTGATTTTTACAAAATTTTGCATGTGTGTTGCCATAGTCCAATTGTAATACATGGTAAATGGCATATCAGGGAAAGGGAATTAAATGAAGGAAAAGCAACACAAAAACCGGAACCAACACACAGACTACAGTTCCCATCAGTCAGCACAAGAGTGCCAGGGCTGATGTGTTTTGTTTTTAACCCTTTTAACAGGTTAATTGTCCCTCACAATGCCAGTGAATCATTCTGCTTATTAGCTTACGTCATGGATATTAACTTTATGCACAAAGCATAGGGAAGTTGGTGGTTGAAATAAGGAGTTGATTGCTGTGGTATACCATAAGAATCTGATGAAGATAGGATTTACTTAAATAAATGTATTTGGTATATGCTCAACTGAATGTGGAGAAGAAGCATCAGCAACATGCCAAAGAAGTTTCTCTTAACACCAAGTGATATAAATATTTTGTTGCATAACCATTTGGAGAGGAACTTATAATACTCCACGCCCATAATGCACTGTATTTTGTGCTCATTCAGAGATTGGAGACAAGGATGGACTGGACCTAAAGCTTTGTCCATCAATTGACCATTCAACAATTGCCCATTCAGCACTCCCTTCAGTATTAGTATAATGTAACATTTCATACTGATCTGTAAATTAAGTAATCCAGTAAACTGACTGACATAAAAGCATAATAAAATGCTGCCCTATCTAACCCCCTACCTCACCTGATTCTCTGATACTCCTTCTGTCCTTGTGCCTCTCACCAACTATGTCTTCAACCTGGCCACAAGGTGATGCACTTGTCTGAACTTTTACAAATAACTAAGATTGTCGGAGTTTAGGTTTTATTCAAAGATAAATTTGTATTCCTAACTAACAACTCCATTCCACATGTGTTTGAAATTTGATGTCCTTGTTAAACAAAAACAAACAAACAAAACATTATTACTGACTTCATGAAATTAAGGTACATAAAGCAATACATATATCTTTTAAGTCAGACATTGTCTTGTTTAATCACACATTCCTAAACATTCAACCTATCTTACACAACTGCAGGGACTGCTTAACAAATCATTCTTTTAATTTGGGTCATCTGATATACTGTCTAGATTTGCATGTCATTGTAAGTTTAAACAGGCTGCTGACTTGATTTTTTTAGTATAGTGACAGTTGACGCCTGGGATGAAGATTTCTTCTTCATTTAGCTTTTCTGTTGTTGTTTATAAATATTTTTGTATATTATGTTATTATTCTTGTGGTGGGTTGGCGCCCTGCACAGGACTGGTTCCTGCCTTGCGCCCTGTGTTGGCTGGAATTGGCTCCAGCAGACCCCCGTGACCCTGTGTTTGGATTCAACGGGTTGGAAAATGGATGGATGGCTGGATGGTTTTGTTTCATCTTCATAATTTTGTAATGTTATGATTTTCTATGCTTTTGTGTTTCTGTTTAGTGCTGTTTGTTATCTGACTTGCCTTCTCTGTGTGCAACCTAAGGAGACAGGGCCACCTAATAATGAAGCAGTACTTAAACTGAAGCTTTAGAATGATTTGACAGCTTTGGCATAGCTAGTATATTATGGTTTATTTTGATTCTCGCTTTGTTTTTATTCTGGTTTGAATACTCTGGATTTTGACCCTTGCATTTTGTAGTAGCCTCCTTAGTGTTACTATTATCCCCTGAAAAACAATCCAAAAATGTATAAGTATTTTCAACAGGGAAAACTTTTATTGCGTGTAACAGAAACATTTAAATGCCAAAACATCAACATAAATACAGTAGGAAAAGTAGGACTAGTGTCTACTGCTGTGCTAATGCAGATTTAGTACACATCGTTTCTGTGATATGTTTTGAAACAGTCACCAATACACTGAGTAACGTTGCAATTGGGACATTAGAAGCATGTTTTGTTTGCATAGTTTTCTTAAATTTTTTTTTTGTTGTTATTTGTGCATGAGGTGGTAGAATGTCAGTGCCTTATCCACATTATTAACACAGCCATTGTGTTATTGTAGGCTATCACAGTGCAAGGCTCAGTGACCTCCTCGTTTCCCCTGACGTGAACATTGAAATTTGCTGCATTGTGAACAGTGCTTAGGAAGTGAATGTCTTTCTTGTCCTTGCACCTGATCACAATTAGCTTGCCTTTCTGCCACTAGGCATATCATGGTGGTTTGGTCACATGTATCAGTTTCACTATATGTGCTAACTGTTAATGACCAATTCATTTCATCAACACTATCATTTGATTCGATCAATGTGTCAGTTTCAGTTTGTTCTAAAACTGACTTTATGGCTTTTCATTTGCCCTTTTGTTTTTGGTTGACGGTTAGATCCCACTCATGAATATAGATGAGCTACCATAAAGTGGAAAAAAGCATAGAAATATTCATGATTTGTTGCAGCATGATGTTTTTCATTCATTAGACGATAGCAGAATACTGCCCTGAGAATTATTCGGGCTTAACACTGAAAACGTATCATTACATTCACCCGAATCTGACTAACTGATTAACCATAATAACACATTCAGGATTTACACCAAGGAGGTTAAACTATTGCCTTTTGTTTCTTTTTTAGATTTGGTTGGTTTTGCTCCTTTTTGATACTACCTTGTTTTTTTTTTTTCTAGTTCTGTTTTTGATTTAATCTTTATATATAAGGAACTTGCTTCTTTGTGTTGGATCAGAGGTTTCATGGTTTCCCTCTTCTTCATTTTTGTGAACTTTTTAAAAGCCTGAGTCCCATAGCTTGGCCTAAAACCCCCCTTTTGAGATTAGGGCAAAGTTGCCCATGTTTGACCAATCCAATGGACTAAGAATTGTAAATACAGTATGCCAGGTGAGGTCTTTTGTGTGAGGTTTTAGAGGCCTGGTTTCTTTTTTATGCTTTGAGGTGGAAGGATTTCACAACACTGATCACTTGTACACTATGAACCTACTGAAGCCCCTCTTTCATAATATTTACATTTTTTTTTTTTTTTACATGTTGCTGCCCCTTTTCCATTTTTGGAAAAAAATACTCTCTGTCTTTCATCTCACCTGTATCTCAAGCTTCCCTGTTCTTTGTTTTGGTTAGGTAGTTCGGTTAGATCAGTAGTAGGGGTTAGGGCTGTTCTTCAATAAAAACATTTTTCATAAAAACAGTGAATTTTGGGTTGCCAATAAATAGAGATCAAATCCAAAAAACTATTAAGACCTTGAAAGCTTTACTCTTATCTTAGTAGAGCATGCATTCCCTTATTGACGTCTCATTGCATACTTCATCTTTTTACTAAGTGAACTAAGGGCTCCATTCTCACAACACCAACTCTGTCCTCATGCATGTACTCACAAGTACTTAAAAAACATTTGAAAAATTCACAGACCCAATCTTAGAGCAACAACTTTTGTGCACTCCATCATTGATGCACTTTGTTGCATACTTTGCCCTTTTACCAGACAAGTGAGCTGGCATCTCTATGCCTGCATCAACAGGTATACAGTTATTCCTGTTCTCCTTGTTTTTACTTGCACATGACCGCAGTTTCTCTTTTGACAATCCCCACATACAGCCTGCTCCCAGTTATGAGGGGCCAAACAGGTTATAAATCATATATTTCTCTGTGTAATCTATTGGTTTACGTGTGAACACTATTGGTTTATGAATATTTACTATCGGTTTGCGTGCATACTTAATTGGTTTGCGTGCGAACAATACTGGTTTCATTCATATGAACTATATTGGTTCGTGTCCATATATTATCGGTTTGTGCGTAAACTATATCCATTTGTACGTGCATACCACTGGTTTGCATATGAACTATATTGATTTGCATGTTTATATCAGTGGTTCCAGAACTTTTGTTATTGGTTTGTGTGTGAACTGCATTGGTTTACGCTTGTATGTTATCGGTTTGCATATGAACAATATTGGCTTGCATTCTGTGCTGGTCTAACGATGGATTTGCGTATGCAGTATATTGGTTTCATGCACGTCTTATACTGGTTTCATGTAGGTAACCTGTCGATTTTGCACTTGAACTCTATTGGTTGTGTGTGCGTGTGTACCATGTTGGTTTCGCGTACGAAACATAATGGTTATGCGTGCGCACCTTAACACAACTCTGTGTATGAACTATATCGGTTCTGTATGCGAACTATATTGGTTGTTCAGGTGATCTTCAGCGGAAATGGGCGGGGCAAGAAACAGGAACTCAAGGGCTGGCAGAGTCATGGAGTGTAAAGAGAAGTGTCTAGCAGATGCATCTGTGTTTAAACGGCACCATATATTTTTTCTGCACGATACGTTTGTGAAATGACTTGGTGGTAATTCTATTTAACAGAATCTACTTTTGAGTCTGTAATGAACACAAGGCTGAAGTTAGGTACGTATTTGGCCGTCTTCTTATTCGCTTTCAGGATCATGTTTACTCGTACCCAGCCACAGTACTCTTTCACACAACTTTTGAAACCAGTTATTTATTCTGAAGGCAAAATATTATACATTTACTAACACCTTTATCCAACATACAACATTTAGATACTACTGGCTACATTTGCCCAGTGCAAAGTTTTAACCATCACGCCACAATGCTTACATATCTACAATGTGTATATTAATTGGCATGATATAAACTTGTTCATTTTCAACCCGTTCAAGTTCAAAATCTGGAATATTTATTTTTTCAAATAATGGATCAGTTTATATTGTAGAATATTTTGCCTTGCTGTTAATATAGAAGAAGAAGCTGGTTTGTGAATAAGTAGCTGACTGCAAGCTTATACTGGATGTAGCTAGGAGTGAATAAAAAGCCCGCTGAATGCTCACCTAACTTCAACCCTGTGATCATGTCAGATGTTAAAAATAATTACCACCAAACCCTTTCACAAACATACAATGACTTGCAAAAGTATTCAATCCCCTTGAAAGTTGTCATAATTTTCTGCAAGACAAAAGATTTGTACACATACTTATTCATTTATTATTTTTTCTTAAGCTGTAACAAAACATTTCTAAAGTCAAAGTAAACTTTTTTATGTACAGTAGACATTTAATTGAAGAAGAAAATCTCCAAAGTTAATGTTTACATAAGTATTTAAACCTCTGCAGTTTGGAAGCTCCAGGTTTACACCAATGACAAATTAATTACAAAGGTGGCAGTCATTTGACAGTAATACTTAAATATAATGAGGTGCTTACTTGGTGAGTTCTTTCTTTCTCTCTGGATATAAAAAGCCCCCTTTGTAGGGACCGTAGTGTTTGTTGGAAAGTCTTTGAAAAAATGAAGAGAGAGGAGCATTCTGCTGATGTGAGAAACAAAGTTATTGAAATGCACAAGGTAGCAGGAAAGGACTATTAAAATATCAGAGTTTGAATGTCCCATTGCACACTGCTGGATCCATCATCAGAAAGTGGAAGGTTCATCACAGCACCTAGACTCTTACTAGAACAGGCCGTCCCTCAAGACTGAACATCAGAGTTAAACATCAACTGGTGAGAGAGGAGACAAGAAATCCAACCGTCACTCTGAGATGTTTGCAATGCTTTTTGGCTGAAACTGGAGTGAAGGTGTAGGGGTCCATAATTTCAATAGCTCTCCATTAAACAGGCCTCTACATGAGGGTGGCAAGAAAGAAGCCATTTCATTAGACGGTCCACATAAAAGCACATATGACATTTTCCCAGTTAAGATGTGGGGAGAAGGTTTTATGGTCAGATGAAACCAAAATAGAACTTTTTGCTCAGACTTCAATGAGGTACAGAATGTGGTGTTGTAAAACAAACCTATGCCACAAGAAACACCAGACCTACAGTGGAATATGGTGGTGGCAGCATCTTGCTATGGGGATGTTTTTCGTGTGCTGGGACTGAGAATCTTGTCAGAGTTGAAGGGACAATAGATGGGCACAAATACCACACAATATTGCAGGAGAACTTGTTCCAGTCTGCTATGAATTTAAAGCTCAGGAGAAAATTCATCTTTCAAGATGACAATGACCCTAAGCATTAGACCAAAGTGACATTGGGATGGCTCAAAAACAGACAGGTGAATGTTTTGGAATGGCCAAGTCAAAACCCTGATCTTAACCTGATCTTGTTTGAATACTGCTTTTCAGAGATACCATCCCACCAACATAGAGGGTACCTAGAAATCATGCCAAGAACAATAGGGAAGAGTCACTCCTAAGCAATGTGCAGAACTGTGGCGTATTTACATACCCCAAAAGAATGAAGGCTGTTACTGCAGCAAAAAGGTTCTTGACAAAGTATGAATGTGTTGGGCTTGAATACTTAGGCAAACAATCACTTTGGAGTTTTTCTTTAGTTAATTATCTACAGAAAAGGTTTATTTGGAGTTTGATAATGTTTTGTTACAGCACAAGAGTTCACATTTAAAATACCAAATGGATAAATACTGTATATATGCCAATGTCACAAAACTATGAAAATTAAAGTGGTCCAATGTGATTAAACACTTTACAGTGCCCATTAAATATCACAGTAAATCCCATTTATCTGATATTGGAGTGGGAATACTTTGTCAGTTTCACCCCAGTACTTGCACTGGCCAGAGCAAAACTCTGCTGAATCTTAAAATACGCATCTGCCTTGTCACAAAACTGTGAAAGGTAAGGTGGCCCAATATGATGTAACTGACTCATGCCTTTGCCTTTAGAATATGTAATTGGTTTGCAAACACTGTATGAAAAAGTACAGCTGCTGGTTGCAAGCCAGCTTGTAGATGGGAGCGAATAAGAAGATGGCCAAATACGTACCTAACTTCAGCCTTGTGTTCATTACAGACTCAAGGATAGATTCTGTTAAATAGTAATAATTACCACCAAGTCGTTTCACAAACGTATTGTATGGAAAAAATATATGGTGCCGTTTAAACACACATGCGTCTCCTAGACACTTCTCTTTATACTCCATGACTCTGCCAGCCCTTGAGTTCCTGTTTCTTGCCCCGCCCATTTCCACTGAAGATCATGTGAACAACCAACATAGTTCGCACGCAGAACCGATATAGTTCATACACAAAGTTGCAATAGGGTGCGCATGCATAACCAATATGTTTCGTACGCGAAACCAACATGGTACACACATACAACCAGTAGAGTTCAAGCACAAAATCGACAGGTTACCTACTTGAAACCAGTATAAGACGTGCATGAAACCAATATAGTTCATACGCAAACCGATAACATGCAAGCGTAAACCAATGCAGTTCACTCACAAACCAATAACAAAACATACTGGAACCAGTGATATACACAGGCAAATCAATATAGTTCATATGCAAACCAGTGGTATGCACGTACAAACGGATATAGTTCATGTACAAACCGATAATATACGGACACGAACCAATATAGTTCATATGAATGAAACCAGTATTGTTCCCACGCAAACCAATTAAGTATGCATGCAAAGCGATAGTAAATATTCATAAACCAATAGTGTTCACACGTAAACCAATAGATTACACAAAGAAATATATGATTTATGGTCTGTTTGGCCCCTCATACCCTGTCAGCTGTTACACAATCCATCTATGAACTTAGGATCCAAACTGTTCTGCTGCTATCGCACATCAGTGTCTTCGGAATGAAACCAAGTCTAAAATGTCTCTCCTGCCTCTTTGCAGCAGGGCAGGTTTAACCCTGCTCTCTACAGACTCACTCTTCTCAAATGAGACACCTGCATGACTGAGAACCTCATCTTTTGTTCTTTTTCCACTTCTTTTCAATTCACAAAGTCGTTAGCCATATTTCAACTTCTCTTTATAATCATTATTTGCCCATCTGGTGCTCTTGGTCTCTCATTATCTCTTTCTTTCTCATATTTCAAAAAATTACCAAATTTGAATGTTTTTGCATTCCTGTGCCTTTGCATAACCATTTCATCCTAGGTAAAACAGGTGCAGAATTAACTCACAAGTATAGCCATTAACAAGGAATGGCATCCTGAACCACTAATACTCGTGAAAAATGAACTGCCAATCTCCCTATTAGCACTGTTTCTCTCTTGGCTGCCCTGCTCTCCATGCCACCAAAGCAACAGCCACTGATCTAAATAAAAAAAATGAAATCTGCCATGGCTTTCCCCGGACACAATCACATCACATCTCTCATTTTTGCTCTCTCTCTTGCTATCTGGGTCTCACAGTTTTTGACCTGACAGCATGACCATGAAAGAGTAGTCCAGTTTGAGTTGCCTGACCAGTCCTGATGGCCAGTACATCCCTGACTGGAGCAATGTTTTGAATAAGGACACAATCGAAACTGGTCAGCCCTTTCATTTAAATGTTTTTGGAAGAAATGCTATTTTCAGTCTTGTACATTTTCCCATTTACATTTGTATTGTCTGCTGGGTTAAGTATTTCATTCCATGTCCTTTGTTTCAGTTATGCTCTATAGTTTTCGACTGTTGCATTTAATATTTTTGTATTTATCCACTCTGCATGGTGGGAGGTGAAATAGTCCTGCTGCTGAAGTTCTAATTGATCTTTTATTTTTTATTTTATTATTGTGAGAGACTAGGAAGGTTGCATCTATAGACTTAAGAGGAAATTGTCATCTCAGATATGGTTTTGCATGTGCTTGTCTTTGAATAATACATTCATTCTTAATTTAGTTCTGATGTATTTCACTTATTTGTCAGTTTTAGTGTTACAAATCAGGGATCAGTTTAGAGAGTGTGGTAGTAATTAAACTCATTTTGCACTCTCCTTTAGAGCAGCTTAAGGGGGTACTCTTTATTATGTAGCCCATACTTCAAATTTTTGGGTTGTGAATGGTTAAATTGTGACCACCATAATACAAAAAAAAAATTATATAAATATTTGATCACCTAAAAAGTATGTTTTTATTTGGTAAATATCCACTGGGTATCCAGTAAAGGGCATAAGCTCCCTGGAACTTCAGTTATTTTAGCTAATAGTAGTGGATTTAAATGCTTTCCAAAACATCCCATTCCCCCACAGACAGATAAAAAAAAGTAAAATGATGTGAAGAGATACACTTAGCCTTTATAATGTTGATGATCAATAAAAACAGCTGAAAGAAATCCAGAGAGAAACAGAAATTTTCTCTTCAGCTGATTTACAAAGTAAGCAAAGAGAGGAATAGTTTTCTTTATGAAGTGCTGTACTTTGGAGAGCTATGTCCATTGGCAGGCTTCCAAATCCTCCCATGGCTCCCTATTTACAATTTTATAACTTATGAAGTCCATTATTTCAAACAAATTTTCCATGTAGGTAAAAACAAAGGTTTACAAAATTAATATCATTCTCTAATAACTTACAAAGAACTGCTATATTGATAAAAAGTTCTTTCCTTGCACCTTCAGTTTGTCTAGTAAAATCTCATGCATTTTTTGGCTGTTAAACTCTCATGTTATTTTTCCTGAAGATATTATGATTCCTTTATGTAGAATCTGTTTATCTATTTATTGTTTATTGCACTATATTTTATAAGAAACATTTTGTATAAAATTAAAAAATAACTATGCCCTTAGCTCACAGCAAAGCATACGACATCATTAACTACCACAAAATATTAAACATAGTTTCAGTTTCAATGTCAAATTCTGCAAAGCATCACAGTGGCAGAGTAGATCCTGCTGCTGCCTACCAGCTACAGAATAAGTTTCAGTCCTGGCCATGATTACTGCCTGTGGAAAGTTTGTGTATGGTTCTCAAGTTTACTTTAGTGTGGAAACAAGGGGCACTCCAGGTGCCCCAACCCCGACACAGACAGGCAGAGACATGTGTTTCAGCACAGAACATGTTTATTTACAAGTGGGAAGAACTTTTCCCTTGCTCCCCACAACAGCACAGTATAAAAGAGCACCAAATACACAGTCCCTTCTGACTTCTTTTCTTCTCCTTTCCGCCTCCACTCCTCCATTGGCAAGTTCATCCCTCTTCCCGACTCTGGCTCCATGAATGGAGTGAGGCTTCTCCTTTTTTGTTGTACCTGGGAGTGCTCCAGGTGGCTTATCAGGATTAACTGGAACTACTTCCAGGTGTGATGGAAACCCAAAGTAGGGCTCTGTAGCCCCCTGGCAGCCCACATAGAACCCAAAAGAACAGTGCCAAACTCCAACTCCTTGCATTCCCTGCAGGAATCCATGGTGCCACAGTTACCCAGGAGGGCTGCCCTGTAGCATCACGGGGAAGTCAGTGCCTTGTGGATGTTCTTGTGGATGCTCCGCCCAGCTGGAGTCCGGGCCAGGTAATGGCCATGGCTGCCCGTCACACTAGGTACTTCAGTTTCTTCTCACGTTCCAAAGATGAGCAGAATCTTTTTTCCCTCCTTCACTGGACCTGTTACTGCCAAGTAAGGCTTTGGATACCCTGTGATCCTATATTGGAAACAGAAGGTTTATAAAACAGATCAATGAATTGAAATATGCCAAAATCAACAAACAGAAGCTTATATTTTGCATGCTTTATTTTTTTTTCCTGTAAAATATCCAGTGGAGGACGCCATTAACATAGGACTCTGTTTCTCTCACCATCACCTGATCTTTCCTAGAACTTATGTGAGGATCCTTTCTGTTGACTTCTGCGTTGCCTTTAATACTATAAAGCCTGAGCTACTTAAAAAACAAGTTAACCTCAGTAAATCTAACAGCTTCCATTTGTCTCTGGATTTGTCTCTTCCTAACAAATAGGAAGCAGTATGTACTGTTGGGCAACCACATGTTCAAACCTCTGACCATCAGTGATGGAGCTCCATAAGGGTGTGTCTTGTCTCCCAGGATCTTTTCACTGTACTTCAATGACTAATTCAAACAACCGATCCGTGAAACCTATTAAATTTGAAGATGATACCAAGGCCAGACTAATTAGTAGGGCACATAAGATAATCATGGATCCCTAGTATCCTGGCCACCATCTCTTCGGTTGCCTACCTCATGGTAAACATTTTCAAGTAATAAAAACCAGGACAACTAGGCACAAAAACTTTTTTATCCCTGAGAGGAGTAATGGCCACTAATCAGTGTTCTCTATAAGCTACTTCACAATTTCAGTCTTTGTTTTTACTTTCAATATTGTACTTTGGTTAATTTGGTTAATTTTGTCATTGCAATGGGTTTCATACAAATACAAAGAGGACTGTTTCATTTATGTTAGGTAGAATGCCCAGAGGGGACTGAGCGGTCCCGTGGCCTGGAACCCCTGCAGATTTTATTTTATTTTTTCTCCAGACGTTTGGAGTTTTTTTTTGTTTTTTCTGTCCTCACTGGCCATCGGACCTTACTCTTATTCTATGTTAATTAGTGTTGTCTTATTCTAATTCTTATTTTGTCTCTTATTTCTGTTTTCTTCATCATGTAAAGCACTTTGAGTTACATTATTTGTATGAAAATGTGCTATATAAATAAATGTTCTTTCACACTGTACTGTTTTTGTACATGAATTATTGTTTTTATTGTCTTATATTTTGTTCTGTTTATGTCTGGGTGTGACAGTTACCACTGTATTTTTACCTCACCATTTTTAGGATTTGTCTGGCAAAGCTGTGTTTGTTGTATTGATGTATGCACCTTAGGTTTGGAGTAAAAATCCTTGTACATGTTTTTGCTTTGTGAATAAAGTTGATTCTGATACTGAAATATACGTATTAGTGGTGATTTCAGAATTATTTTATGCTACAAGAGGAAGAAGAGATATATAAAACCAGGCTGCAAAACCTGTGAAGGAAGAGACAAGTGTGACAGAAGACAGTGTATATACATTTGCAGAAGAAAACAGGAGACACATGGGGGCAAGTTTTGATGTGGAAGCAAAATAGTGCAAATTTCAATGTGTAGTATCTGTATGGGTAGAGCTATGGCAGAGGTGTCTTATGGACAGAGATCATCCCTTCTATAAGTCAATAACGTTGAGCAGTAGTGTAAATTGGGACAGCTAGAGCTAATGGTGTCTTGTAATGTGATAAGCAGATAAAGCAAATCTCTGGTTTTAGTACTAATGTGCAAAAGATGACAGTTGAAGGATACTCTTTAATTTATAGTGTCCCAACCCCGATGAAGGCAAAATGCAGGCAGACATATAAATGCCCCAATTAAATCAAGGTAGAGGTGCTTCACAGTTGGAGGATTGCAGGTAGAAGCTTTGGACAGTAAATCATAGACTTCAGCATCATTTCTTCAATGGTGGTCTTGCCATTTGTTCATTGTAAATGGAGATAATCCTGCATGAAACAGATGACAGACTGGATTATGAAAATGAGTTCTGTTTTCTTTTGCTAATGAGTGTGGTGAGCCTTTGTTTAAAAATATTTTGAATCATTTAGTGTAAGTTTTGTAGCTTTATTGGGCACACTGAAAAGTGTACACTTCAATTTTTCTGTTAGTGATGTCATATCGCTGGTATTTTCAAATCAGCAGGTCACAGATGCTAATATTTTGTATCGATTTTTGCATGGTCACAGCCATGTTGTTTACAGATGCTTTGCTCATTGCTGGACACATGACACAAATATCATGTGATGCATCTCATCATTACATTCTGAAGAACTGTCAAATACAAAGAAGTATTGTGGGTGCGGCAACACTCTGTAATCAGTGCATGCACTCCTGCCTCTCTCTTTCTTTTGTAGGAGGCGGATCTCCGGCTTTTTGACTTATATCAATGTAATTAAAGAACATTCATTTTAAGAAACAGAATAATACAATAACACAATGACTGTAGAAGTATGATAACTGCATATATATATATATACAGTATATATATATATATATATATATATATATATATATATATATATATATATATTGTGTGTGACACGGCCTACCCCTCAACCCAGACCTGTCAGGTCGGGCGTTCCGTACCGCGAGGTTGTGTACACAAGAGAGGGCATCAGCATTTGCCTGGAGGGGACCCCTTCGATAAGTGACAGAGAACCTGTATGGTTGAAGGTCCAAAAACCACCTTGTGACACAGGGATTCAACTGTTTGTGGAGGGGAATCCATTGGAGGGCTGCATGGTCCATGACTAGAGTGAACTTCCGCTCCAGGAGGTAGTACCTCAACTGGGTCACCGACCACTTAATCGCAAGGGCCTTTATTTCGACGGCCGCATACCTGGTGTCCCACTCAAGCAGTTTCTGACATAAGAACATCATGGGATGCTCAGCTCCATCAATGATCTGGCTCAACACAGCACCCAGTCCATTGTCAGAAGCGTCTGTCTGGAGGATGAAGGGTAAAAAGAAATCGGGTGTTCTCAGAACTGATGCCAAGGTCAGGGCCAGCTTTAGGTCATGAAATGTAGCATTTGCTCTATCAGTCTATACCACAGTGTTTGGGGGTTGCTTTTTTGTCAAGTCTGTCTTGGGGAAGCAAGGTACAAATTGGCGGTAGTAACTCACTAACACCAGGAAGGCTTGGACCTGCCTCTTGTTTTTTAGATTGGGCCAGCTTAAAATGGCTTTGACTTTGGAACACTTTGGCCTTTCAGTGCCCCGTCAACCAGGTAGCCTAAATATTTGGCCTCCATCAAGCCGAAGAAACATTTCCTGGGGTTGATTCGGAGACCAGATTTTCCTAATGTTAGGAACACTGCTTGGACATGCAGTAAGTCATCCAAGTAGGCAGCACTAAAGGCGCCGTGGGGCCACCGCACTCTGTCCACCAGATGCTGAAAGGTCGGTAGGGGCCGTATGCAAGCTGAACGGGAGGACATGATACTGCCAGTGTCCACTAGGGGTACTAAACACCAATACCCTTTGGTCATGTCCAAAGTGGTCAGGTGTTTAGCCTTGCCAAGCCGCTCTAGGAGGTCGTCAGCTTGGGACATCAGGTAGGCATCGAACTGGGAGACTTAGTTATGTTGACAGAAGTCATTGCAAAAGCGCCAACTGCCGTCAGGCTTAGGGACCAGTACAATAGAACTGGACAATGGGCTCTGACTCTCCTTAATAACACCTAACTCCAGCATCCGCTGGATCTCCAATTCTACTTAAGCTCGTTTTGTCTCGGAAAGTTGGTACGGCTGTACCCTGATGACAATCAGAAAGATCCATCCTGGTTTTTTGTTCACCACCTCTGGTATTGACAGGATAACTGCTTCTAGTTCCTGCCCTTGGGTTATTGAAAAGGTTGGCCTGAAATTAAGAGAGGTTGTCTGGGCAAAGAGGGATTGGTGCTGAGCAGAGTGAGGGGTGGTTTCCCTCTCCTTCCAAGGCTTCAAAAAGTTGATGTGGTAAATTCGTTCCCTTGGATGATGGTTGGGCTGGCTAACTAAATAGTTGACAAGCCCTTTTCGTTCTTTAATTTCATAGAGACCCTGCTGGTGGGCAAGGACCTTAAAGTGGGAGGTGGGAACTAGGATCATGCCACAATCATAACAGCAGGCCTGTGCTGATTGAGCTTTGAGCATATTTTCATTTAGTATTGGTCGAATGTTGTCCAATCTAGTGGGAGGTGGGAACTAGGATCATGCCACAGTCATAACAGCAGGCCTGTGCTGATTGAGCTTTGAGCATATTTTCATTTAGTATTGATCGAATGTTGTCCAATCTATCGTGTAACTGTGCAATATACTGTAGTATGTTGGTGGATGGTAGGGCCTCCTCCTCCCATCCTTCCTTTAGGATGTCTCGTATGCCCCATGGCTGTCACCCATATAATAATTTAAACGGGGAAAAATCAGTGGAGGCCTAAGGGACTTCCTGGTAGGCAAAGAGTACAAAGGGAAATAACTTGTCTCAGTTTCTTCCATCCTTTCTGACCACCTTGCGAAGCATCTGTTTGAGAGTTTGGTTGAATCTCTCAACTAAATCGTTGGTCTGAGGGTGATACACCAAGGTTTTCAGACGCTTTTTTCAGAGTAATTTGGCCACCTCCTTGAACGTTTCCAAGGTGAATGGTGCCCCTTGGTCCATAAGGACTTCTTTGGGGATGCCAAGACGCAGAAAGACCTCCTACTGTTCCTGTGTGATGGTTTTTGAGTTAGCTGAGCATAAAGGAACAGTGGGCAAGAAGCACAAAAGCGGTAGACCTCTTCATTAATTCCTGGCCAAAAAAAGCATTGTTTGACACACTAGAGATTTTTTAGCTTCCAGGTGGGCACCCAGGAGGTGGGTATGTGCTAGGTCACAAACCTGCCACTGGAAGGTCCACAGCACTAACAACTGTGACCGCACCTCACCCTCGTCTACTGCCACTCGGTATAGAAGGTCATTGTTTATATCAAAACAAGGCCCCTATGGCATGAGCTGTACCGTGCAATGGCCGTTAACTGAGATGACTGCATATTTTAGGGAGTCATCATTCCATTGCTCCCTTTAAATGAGGCAGGAATCTGTTTAAATTGGGCTTGTAAGGTCATGAGTGGGTCTAGGGTAACCTCAAGAGGCGTGGCATTGAGAGGCTGCGTCATCAGCTGCTCCTGTTTGTGAGACTTTAGACGGTGGAAGAGTGTCCATAAGCAGGTCTAGTTTAGAAGTTTTTCATGCGCCCCTTGTGAGTAACAATGCAGATGGCCGTGCTGTAGTTCTGCACGTCCCCATGAATACAGGTTATACTTGTCTTTTTTACAATCCACTGTTGCGGGAACACAGACCATCGAGAAACAATGGAAATTTTGCTCCCAGAGTCCATTAAAGCTGTAACTTTGTGCCCATTTATTAACACTACTCCCAAGGGAAAAAAAGGGATAGGGGGTTCACCAGTGCACCATACCTTTCTCCAAGGGTCCAGTTGCAGCCCATGGGTTCATTCAGGAGCAGGCAGTTGGGTACTGTGTGTCCCGTCTTCCCGCATTTGAAACAGCAGGGGGTGGAAAAAGGAGCACCTTTTTACTTTGGTTGGTTGTTGTTATGGTCAGTTCTTAGTCATCGGCCACTGATACCCCAGATTTTGAATGCTTGCGCTCAGGTAGATCTTGCGGGGTCAAAGCAGCAACTGCGCCATAACCTTTCCTGCTGATCTGTACTAACGCTGGAGTGCTTAAGAATCTCAGCCTTGAGACAGTCATAGTTTGAGGCATTTTCTGCTGAGAGCTTGTAACATGCGCTTTGGGCGGCGCCTTTGAGAAAATGGGCCAGGATATCACCCCATTCTTCTCATGGCCACCTGTATCTGGTGGCTGTTCATTCAAAGATAACAAAATAGGCCTCCATGTTGTCTACATCAGTAAGAGGGGTCAGTACCTGGGAGGGCCTTGACACGGGCTTCTGATTTCTTCAGCCGTAATTGGAGATGTTGTAGTTCAACTGCCATGTTCATGAGAATGATATTCAGGTCCTGCTCATCTGCCATACCGAGACTGGATCCTGCCAACTATGCCAACTGTAGAAAGACAAGGACAAAAGATAAAGATTTAGGGGGCATCCGCCCCATATTTTTTAATTTTCGCTGCAATAAAAAAGTGAATGTCAGATGACAGTAGCCTCATAGGACCAATACAAGACTGCCACAGAGAAGAATAGGTGGTTGTTTTATGTTCAAGGGAAAGGAAGAAGCGGACCATCTAGACGAAGAGGGAGAAAATTATGTCATCAGGGGTGTGTTCTGTAGCTGGAAGGAAGTGGGTTAGATCTTACTTGTTCCTGCAAGGGAGGAGAAGGCATTAGTTGCACATGATTAGCCCCACATATAGGCAGTTCGGAATGAACCAGACCCTGCTGCTGCCTCCCATATGCGCATGTGTGACTATACTGTATATATACAGTGGTGTGAAAAACTATTTGCCCCCTTCCTGATTTCTTATTCTTTTGCATGTTTGTCACACAAAATGTTTCTGATCATCAAACAAATTTAACCATTAGTCAAATATAACACAAGTAAACACAAATTGCAGTTTTTAAATGATGGTTTTTATTATTTAGGGAGAAAAAAAAAATCCAAACCTACATGGCCCTGTGTGAAAAAGTAATTGCCCCCTGAACCTAATAACTGGTTGGGCCACCCTTAGCAGCAATAACTGCAATCAAGCGTTTGCGATAACTTGCAATGAGTCTTTTACAGCACTCTGGAGGAATTTTGGCCCACTCATCTTTGCAGAATTGTTGTAATTCAGCTTTATTTGAGGGTTTTCTAGCTTGAACCACCTTTTTAAGGTCATGCCATAGCATCTCAATTGGATTTAGGTCAGGACTTTGACTAGGCCACTCCAAAGTCTTCATTTTGTTTTTCTTCAGCCATTCAGAGGTCGATTTGCTGGTGTGTTTTGGGTCATTGTCCTGTTGCAGCACCCAAGATCGCTTCAGCTTGAGTTGACGAACAGATGGCCGGACATTCTCCTTCAGAATTTTTTGGTAGACAGTAGAATTCATGGTTCCATCTATCACAGCAAGCCTTCCAGGTCCTGAAGCAGCAAAACAACCCCAGACCATCACACTACCACCACCATATTTTATCATATGTTGGTATTATGTTCTGTATATGTATATGTACACTGTATATGTACACTGTATATGTACACTGTATATGTATATATATATATATATATATATATATATTCATGTATTGCGTCTCTGTGGTCGCCTATTTATAAAGGATGTTCCTAAATGCAGTGCCTAGAACTAAGGAATAAACACAACATATTGTTACTAACCAGCCTCACATATAGTTTAAACGTCTAATGTAGTCAAATTAGATCACAGTAAATGTAATATACATACAGTCTTGCCGGTCTACAGCTGCTAATTTTCAATTAAGCAATGTCGTTGTTTACTCAGTGTTAGTTCACACACAACGAAAATAATCTGCTATTGTGGTCTGTGCCTGGTTTGGACGACGGTCATATATTTGGCTGGACAGTGCATAAAACATTTCGTATGAATCACAGCCCATTGACTCTAGGTAGGCTTGTATAAAATCCATGCTCTTCACTGCATTATCGAACGTCAGTGCCATGGCAGGTGCAGTCTGAACATCATTGATGTCGGCCACGTCCAGTCTCTTCTCTTTAGTTGATTATTGGCTGGAGTAGACGCCTTCAGGCTTTTGCATATCTCTTCATCTGTTTTATCTGCATTTGTTGGAGCATTACTGTCGATTTCAACAAAATGATCAAAATCATTAGTTGACATTCCATCAGGCAGCTGTAGCCCCACACTGCTGCTATCATCCACAACTGCTGCTGAGGCACCCGGAACTGGGATAGTGCTATCTCCCTCCACAGCTTTCACGAAGCTTGCCTATCTGTAGCAGTTCATGATTGTTGACGTACTGACACGACTCCATGCATCCTTCTGCATGGGCAAACTGTCAAGTAGCGTCAGCTTATGGGCCAGCTCAATTGCTCTCATTGTTTCGTTGTCACCTTGATCCATGATAGCCATCAGACGGCGAAGTATGAGGGATCGGTAATTTCACTTGAAATTTGCTGTTATGCCTTGGTCCATGGGCTGAATTAAGCTTGTTGTGTTGGGCGGCATAAAAACGAGCTTGATATTTGTCAGTCTGATATCATCACTGTGTGCTTCACAGTTGTCACACAGCAAAACAATTTGTCATCTTTTGGACCTCATTGAATTGTCCATCTTCTTCAGCCACTGCAGCCAAACTTCACTGGTCATCCAGGCGTTGCGATTTGCCTCGTATGCCACTGGAAGATTCTTGACGTTTTTGAAGCACCTTGGCTCTTTACTTTTCCCTATTACCAGCGACGGCAACTTTTCTGATCCATCCATGTTACAGGCCAGTGGCAGCATCAGTCTTTCTTTTGGTACTTTAGTCCCAGCAGCTTCATGGTGTTTAAACATTACAGTTGCAATATTCGATCATTTTCCTTAATAAATAAATTATCAAGTATAATATTTTTATCTCATTTGTTTAACTGGTTTCTCTTTGTCTACTTTTAGGACTTGAGTGAAAATCTGATGATGTTTAGGTCATATTTATGCAGAAATATAGAAAATTCTAAAGGGTTCACATACTTTCAAGCACCACTGTATACTAGCTGTGTAAGTCTGTGCTGTAAAAAGGCTGGGCTCCTAGAAACCATGGCACTTAATCAATCGCATCGGTTGTGCATGAGCAGCTAAGCGAGGTTCTTGTTCCTCTGAGGTTTCGATTTGCTGACATGCTCGCCTCCATTGTCTATCAGTGGCTAAGGGAGTTTCTCTCTTCTCAGAGGTTTTGTTTTGCCGATGTGCTCGCCTCGCTTGTGTATTAGCAGCTAAGCAAATTTCTCTATTCTCTGTGATTTCACTTTGGTGACAGAGTCAATTTCTTTGAGCTTCATGCTGTTGCCTTACATTTCCAGGCCGGACAGACAGACACACACACTTCCTTGCGTAAACATTTATATATGAAACTAGCAAAATACCCGCGCTTTGCAGCGGCGAAGTACTGCATTAAAATTTTTATTAAGAAGAAAATTTTACCTTTATAAACTGAGGGAAAATATGCCAATAATTATTTGTTAAGGATCTCTTTGTATACCATGTTGTCAGTTCGGCCCTCCGGTTGTAACATGACCAAGCTGTGCGCTGAGCTTACTCTTGAGCATGCAACTTACAGCTGGCCATGTGAACAGTAATCTTGTCTCAAATATCACAGCTTGGATTGCTGCTGTCATAATCAGTTTGAGGTTCATGGTTTGTTTCAATTACGACAGTATTTGCAGGACTTGTGTTGAAGTGACATTCGGCATCTTTCAAGCGTTGTAAGCTTACAACTGGTTTCATCGATAACTTCACATCCAGCTTTTGAGAGTTTAAACATTCATAAACATCAAAGTGTCCACTACTGAAATCGTCACCTGTGAATGTAAGATGTTTAAGAGGCATTGGCGGTTGTCGAAAGGTGTAAAATATTTGGCCATTTCGGTACACTTGAAAGCACCAACCGAACAATTCAGCGACAGCCATCAACTCACATGCAGAACCATAGGTGAAGGGCTTAAGCATTTCACTCTTCTAGTGCTCCTGTGTAGTATAATTATCTCCTGTACCGTCATCAGTCCACACTTTGAACCTGTCCCAGTCATTCAATACATAAGACACAATGTTCTTCCGGATATCAAGAGTGAGCCTGATATGGCCGTGCAATATGTAACACAGAGAATGGAAAAGGTAGGTGCCATCTCCGGGCATGGAAACCACTCAGTAAGTGACAGTTCTTTGATCGATGGTGATTACCTCGATAGACATGGTAATGGGGGTTGGAATGATGAAGGAAATGGGTACCTGAGTAATGTAAAGTAAATGTAAAATACCTATACAATAACTATAATTGTAATAAACAAACAATAAAACAGCGGAGAAGCCGTGGATTAAACAAAAAGGCTGTAGTTATCAGCAGGGAGACGTGAATCCCGTGGCGAAGCAAGGAAGGGAATGTAGAGACTGGAGCGACAGACGGCCTTATATAGGCAGGCAGCCAACAACGTGGGAGGCGTTGGGATGGGGGACCCAACGCCGCCTCACATGGTGACCAAGCTGCAGGCTATGGACGTATATATGTACGTAAGTAGGATTCAGTTAGCGTTCGGAACCCGTGTACCAAATTTCTTGAAGATGGGCCCATAAGTAACAAAGACTGTTGAAAAGTTCAATATGGCAGCCGACAGTGGCATCATACCACCGAAATAATACGTACATTGGTTTCGGTTAGTGCAGGGAAGCCACCTACCAAATTTCGAGAAGATGGGGCCATAAATAAGAAAATTCAACATGGTGGACGTTGTTGACCGTTATGACTGTTACGCGTAGAATTTCGAAATGAAACCTGCTTAACTTTTGTAAGTAAGCTGTAAGGAATTAGCCTGCCAAATTTCAGCCTTCTACCTATACGGGAAGTTGGAGAATTAGTGATGTTGGAAAATTCAATATGGCGGCTGACAGTGGCGTCATACCACCGAAATAAGTACGTACATTGGTTTTGGTTAGCGCAGGGAAGCTGCCTACCAAATTTCGTGAAGATGGGGCCATGAATAAGAAAGTTAAATATGGCGGACGTTGTTGATCGTTATGACTGTTACGCGTAGAATTTCGAAATGAAACCTGCTTAACTTTTGTAAGTAAGCTGTAAGGAATGGGCCTACCAAATTTCAGCCTTCTATCTACACGGGAAGTTGGAGAATTAGTGACGTTTGGAAAATTCAATATGGTGGCCGACAGTGGCATCATACCATCGAAATAAGTACGTACATCGGTTTCGGTTAGCGCAGGGAAGTCACCTACCAAATTTCGTGAAGATGGGGTCAGCCTTCTACCTACACGGGAAGTTTGAAAATTGGTGACGTTGGAAAGTTCAATATGGCGGCCGACAGTGGCGTCATACCATCGAAATAAGTACGTACATTGGTTTCGGTTAGCGCAGGGAAGCCGCCTACCAAATTTCGTGAAGATGGGGCCATAAATAAGAAAGTTCAACATGGCGGACGTTGTCGACCGTTATGACCGTTACGTGTAGAATTTCGAAATGAAACCTGCCCAACTTTTGTAAGTAAGCTGTAAGGAATGAGCCTGCCAAATTTCAGCTTTCTACCTACATGGGAAGTTGGAGAATTAGTAAAGAGTCAGTCAGTCAGTCAGTCAGTCAGTCAGTCAGTCAGTGAGTGAGGGCTTTGCCTTTTATTATTATACGTAGATATACATATGTACTAGCTGTCCCCCGCAGCTCTGCCCGCATAGTAGTGAAGCAGGACAAACTTTAAAAAATCAATAAATAAACAGGTATCGTTAGCTAAGCGGAGGCAAGGTACGCTCCAAAACAAAGCCAGAGGTAGACCGATTCGAACGGAATCTGCCGCATGTTGGCCCACAGCCACTAGCTCAGATTAGCACGAATTAATCACTCCTGAAAGCGAACTATGATACTTTGCGCAATGAGAGAAGTCGCAAAATCAACTAAAATGTTCAAGCAAATTATAGAAAAAAACCCGATCTAAATCCGTTAAGTAGTTCTCTTGTGAATAACGAACAGACATACAGACAGACAGACAGACGTTGCATTTGTACGTTGCATATATATTGACATGCTAGACTATCCATCCATCCATCCATCCATTTTCCAACCCGCTGAATCTGAACACAGGGTCACAGGGGTCTGCTGGATCCAATCCCAGCCAACACAAGACACAAGGCAGGAACCAATCCCGGGCAGGGTGCCAACCCACCACAGGACACACACAAACACACCCACACACCAAGCACACACTAGGGCCAATTTAGAATTGCCAATCCACCTAACCTGCATGTCTTTGGACTGTGGGAGGAAACCGGAGCGCCCGGAGGAAACCCATGCAGACACAGGGAGAACATGCAAACTCCACGCACGGAGGACGAACCCGGGTCTCCTAACTGCGAGGCAGCAGCGCTACCACTGCGCAACCGTGCCGCCCAACATGCTAAACTATTTATATTATATTGACATACTGGATATACAGTATATTTTGACATACAAGACTGGATTCAGACAGACTATACAAACAAACATAACTTACAGGCTAGCTGTTTAATGGTATTTAGAGTTCTACTTTATCTTGGCAAAGATAAATAGTTTTAGGATATCAATGTCCGATGTTGTGTGGAGTTGATCCTTTGTTGTTGCTTTGGGTTCTATTGGAAGATTCTTCATATGTTGGTGTGAACATGTTCTGCTTGCTGCATGATTATTGTCAGTGCTGTGCTGCTGCTTTCTCAGCTTGCTTTCTGTTGTATTTTGCCACTTCAAATGGAAAAGGCATTACTTATTCTGGCCCAAGAGTTTAGATGCTGAAGTTCCTTCTTGAAGTAATGGCTTCTCAGCTTTGTCAGACTATTGACACAATGCCTTGGTTTGATAGACTGGGTCTAAGCATCAGGTTCAAAAGAAAAGTTTGTTGGATTCAACTCTCCAAGGAACAGTGGCTTATATAGCTTTTGCTTGAGATAAGATTTCAGAAAGTCATTTTGCAGAATGTGCACAGAGAGTTCCAGAGTTCTATAGGATTCCCCAGTGAATTTCAGTGAATTTGTTCAGTTCACAGTTCTCTTAGCTTATCTTTGCTTCTCTCCATTCTTTGCTGCTTCTCCCTTCTTTTCACTCACTTGAAAGATGGGATGCATGTGGTTTTAAAGGAAGGTTGAACCTTCTCCTGGTTAGATTAAAGTCACTCACAGCTACAAAATTGGTGTCTCCGCTTAGGCAAGTTTCTTTTGTCCATCTTAATTATCATCCCTTGAATTATAGACCTTTGTACTTGCTTGAGTCAATTTCATGCCTTCAGGCTAAAGAGATCTTCAGAGGGGCACCTGTAGAGATGTCAGAGCTACTCTGATTTAGACCTTTGTTATCAGATGAAGTCCAGACAGATCTTGGTACAAACTGAAGTTTAACCACTTAGTTTGAAATGCAAGTGGGGGTTTTGTGCAGCTCAAGGACCGAATTCCTGTTAAATCCGCTTTCTTAACAGGCCTGGTGTACCACTAAAGCCTAGCAGAATGGGCAGTGCTCACTTTGTCCTACAGAACCCGGCAAGAAAATCCATTACGTTTCTATCACACCCTTCTCGTGTGGTCTATATTTTTGTTCTTGAAAATTGCCATGAACACCACCCACCAACACTGTGTTGATACAAATGAGAGTAGGGTCATAAAACCGATTTTAATTCAATAGATAAAATGGTGGGGGACCTGAAAGGAAATTTAGACTCACTGACCTATTGATCTTTTTAATACAGAGTGAAGCTAGCCAAGTACCTTCCTATGCTGTTCCAAATTAATAGCTGAAACAAATTGGGAACCTACTGACTAAAATGTATGTTTTCTGAAGTTATGCATACTTAAGAGTGCCCTTTTCAAGTGTTTCCTTTTTATATTATGTGATAGAATGATTAATGACAGAGCTCTTTTCTTTGCTTTAGTTGTTTTCTAACTAAACAAAGTAGAAATTTAAAATGTTGAGTATTGCATTGCTGACAAAATGAGATTACAATATGAAGTTCAAAAAGATCTTAAAGATAATGACTTTTTGGGAAATGGATAGAAGTTGGAATTCTCAAATAAAATGTATATGGGCACAGATAAAAAAAGTAAATTCCACACAGGAGAATAATTGAATCAAGGACTCTGAAACTGAGGCAGCATCAATAACTACAGAATTGCAGTTCTATGAGGAACAAATAAAAATTCAAGGTGAATCAGTCATTCAGCATGAGTGCTCGAGACCTTATGTTTGACCCACAGTGTACTACTTTTTTTTCTTTGTTGCTTATTTTGTTAATGTATTAGAGTTTAAGAATTTACATGTGGATGATAATTTGTAAGTGACATCACAGTCACCATATGATAAAGAACATGATACACAGAGATTCTTCATATCATTTTGAAAAGAAAAAAAAATTCTAGTTAGTTAAAGAAAAAAGAGGGAAAGAAAAATGATAGAATAAAAAACATAAGTTGTGTTTTCTGGAAATGCTACAAACAACTGAAGAACCGATGTCTTATCAATTTAATAACTGATTAGGCTGATGTCATTTCAAGGGAGCACTAGCTTTGTTTTTAGGATTTTGATAGGAACATTTTTCAAAGAAAATATGTATTTATTGGACTATGATATGTTTGTTCAAAATCATTTGTGTGCATGCGACACAGATGGAATTCCAAGTTTAATACAGTAGATGCTTTAGAATTTTGGCCTGTGTAGCACAGTGCACCTAGCTTAAATATATTAAGCACCAGAATGAAATCTGGCAATCAGCATTGACTCATTTAGACACTGGTCAGGAGAACTCTGAATGTATTAGGAAGGCTCACTTGAGCAGATTTGAAGCTTTGAGGTGTTTTTTTTTCTAATTCAGTTCCTAGCCTCTACAAAAACTGTGATTTTAAAGAATGTATTACTCATAACCTCAATTTATCCCTAAATAAGGCTTGCAGTTGTCACCCATGACTGTGTAGTTTTGATCCTAACTTGACACCCACAAAGTGCATTGACCTTGCTTTCACCTGATTAAGTGTTTTTGATTGAAAGAATTTAGTAGTTTGGAATTTTTATCCAAATAAGTGCGCTAAGGAAGCTACTAAAAAATATATTATTTTTATTTTCCCATGTTATTAGGCTAATGCTACTATAGCCATTATCTGCCTACTTAAGTATGGTACCTGAAAAACATTTCCAAATACATCTATAGTACTATTTAATTACAGTAGTTCTTAGATCTTCCAATATAGTTTCTCTATTCTGCTATTTGTCTTCAAACTTGTTTTGTGGTTTAATGTATGGCTATTGACAAAACAACAAAAACAACATTTATTTAAACTACACATTTTCATACAAACAATGCAGCTTAAAGTGCTTTAGAAGAAAGTTACAAGAAAAGAAAAATAGCTAACACTTTATAATAACTTTCATTAATAAAGCATTATGTAATGTTTAACATATCATATAGTTATAAATGTATTTAAATAATAATTCATTCATTAGGTAATGTATTTAAACATTTACAAATTATTTCACAAAAGGCTAGTAAGGCATTTTTTGACCATTTGTTAGCACATTACTCCTGTTGAGACTGCATTCACTAATGTCTAACCGATTAGTGAAAAATATCTTTAAATATTAGTTACACATGTTTTATTTATCTATGCAAGTATGCTATTCATTAGCTGTGTAGCCTGTAAAACTGGATATTTTATGTTCTGGCCTGCTTGTAACACTGCAAGAATTTTTGCTGGCATTACAATTGTTTTTAAATCACTTATTCATTAGTTATAAATGTTTTTGCAGTACCCACTCTAAAGTTTAAATTCTTCATGCATTAGACAGGTTTGTAAATGTTTATAAATCATTTTTTCATTACTTGTGGAGGTTTTTCAGTACCAAATCTAAAGTTGCAACTCTTTATGCATTATAAATGTGTGTAAATGGGTAATTGATACATTAATGGGCAATTCTGTGCCCTGATTAATTAAGCAATGTGATGTAGGGAGTAGTTTGTTGAACAGTTTAGTTTTAACCTTGTATCAGAGCTTAACAGCAGGAACAACTCAGTTTGAATCAAAACATTGTGTTTATTGCCTTAATAACAGATTTATGATAAAACATTAAACTACTGTGACATCAACAAGTATTTGCTTTTTAACAATGGTATTTTACAGCTCTTCCTCAATCTTAAATATTCTTTCCAGTTTATGAAAATTGCAAAGAACAGCAAATGAAATAAAAAAAAATTCAATGTTTTATTTTTCCTAAACATTTAAACTGACACACAAACACATGCATACACAAATAAAAGATGCAAAATGATTACTACTTATTATTAATTCATAATAATTAGTATTTGTCAGATCAAATTTTACTAGGTTATGAAATGCTATTACTTTGGTGAAAATAGGCAAAAGAAATTTTTATGAAGAAAATGTACAGAATATGTTGGTTTAAGAATGAACAAACTAATCCCTAGACAAAATGAGTAAATAAATTGCTGCATTTAATCATTATTTGTATTGTCTTGAAATAACATGAAATAGTCTGCCCAATTCTCTATTATAATTAACCAGTAATGACACACAGTACGAAAACGCACAGTAAATACACTTGACTTGAGCATTCAGTTTTCATACTCTTTACGTTTAGTATTTAGTTTGCTCAGAGGTTAATGCGCTTGCTGTTTCCTGAACAGCTCTTCTTTTCTCCACCCTAGTGACCCGTTTCTTCTCTTATTTTGTTGGCATCTTTTCGCATTAAAACTGATTAAGTCAGTGTTTGTGTTGCAATTACTTAGTACGTTTTCCTTAAATTTTCACTTAAGCTGGCACTTAAGTCTTCAAGCTGTCTCAAGAATGGCTTATGATATGAAGAGGCAGGGGAAGTGATGGCAAAGGTGGTAGGGATGAGAATGGCACCCGTACACTTGCACTGCACGGCCGCCCTGATGGCCACTGCCGAGAGTTGATTCTACAATAAAATAAAATAAAAATAAAAAGAGCAATAACCTTGGAGGTCAATCATCACCCCGAAAGTGGATAGTAGATGTCACGTAGTATATGTGTACCAAATTTCGGGTTAATAGTTCAAATGGTTTGCGAGCTACAGGTGATTTAAAATCCTGGACAGACAAACGGACAGCCACGGTAGCGTATTATATAAGAAGATAATACATTAGCTAATGTATGAATTATTATTTAATGACATTTATAACTATTTCAATGAACATGAACTCATGATTCGTTAAACACTGCATAATGCTTGTTAATGCTTTAGTAATGAAAGGTATTGTAAAGTGTTACTGAAAAGCAAATATGAATAGGAAATAATATTAAACAATAAGTAACAAAGAACAAAACAAAAAAAAAACAAATACATTTATACAATCTTAAACAATAGATAAATATCTAGCAGAAGAGTAGCATCATTATATACAATGCCATGTAAATCTCAAAAGATGAGGTCAGATAGCCAGGAAGACAGAAAAAAAACACAGTTAGGCTGGAGAAGAAAAAAACTAAATTTGCAGGGGTTCCAAGGCCAAAAGACTGGTCAGACCCTACAGGACAGTCTACCTAACATTAATTAATTCCTCTTTGTTTCCAGGCTTTATTTGAGAGAATTTAATGAAGTTGCTCTTGTGGACAGCTGGGGTACTTCAACTGTAGGTTTAGGAAAAGTAAAGGAGAGCATGATGTTAATAGATAGTTTTTCAAACAAACCCTTACATTATTTTTTCCTTTGTACTTAAAATGTTGGTATCTGAATAAATTACATTTGTTTATGTCTCCTAAATAATACATATAGATAGTATGACTTTTGGGGGTGCAGATATGCCAATCTGGAACCAGAAGAACACAAGGGAAGTGCAGAAGACTAATAAATATGCAAGGCTAGGTGTAACTGAAGACATAACAAAATGTACAATAATAACAATAACAAAATCTAAGCTCCTTTGGGCTTGAATAATACAAATGAATGTTCCTTTCTAATTCATTGGGTGGCTGGTTCGTTTTCTATTTCAAGAATCAAACTTGCTCCTTCACACCTTCCTAACTTATCTCTCAAACACCATTGGTCTCTTTTCTTTGCAGCAGATGTGTTCTTGCCGCTAACACCTCTGGCCTTGTTTATATCTAGTCCTAGAAATCCCTTCCAGTTCTGTCTTAGATACTTTTTGGCCAGAATTAGTCTTATTAAACACCTCAGTATTGCCTGACTAGAGCAGACTGTGGTGGCCCCAAGCATTCTTGTTGCTTCTTGGACCGTTAACACACAAAAGGCCAGGAAACCCTGCTGTGTCCATAACACAGGCTGCCATTTTTGTTTTTGGTGGCAGAAATTGGAACATTTTAAACAGATAATTTAACAGTGACGTAAGTGGGACATGATCCTTTAATTTAAAAAATAAAATTTTCTGGTGTGGAAGGGTGATAAGTTGATAACTTGTATTTCTTTGTTGAAAGTAACCCCTTTATTTTCTTCTTTGTTGAGAGTATTTCCATTATTTTTCTTACATGAAGTGCAGCAAGTGTTTACCACAGTTCTCCATTTTTAAATAAGATGATGTTTGACATTTCATCAAATTAACGTATCTCTATATGCAAAGCACAGTGTTAAAATCAACAGAGCAACTAAAACATTAAATCAAATTAATTTTCAAAAAAACCTCAACTGGGAAAATGACAAAAGGATGGGGTGACTTACTTATTTTACATATAATATTATGACACAACATGTACTGAGAAAAACTTGCTCTATTCAGAGAAAGAGAAGATCTTGTTAGTAGGTAATTCTATTATGTAAATCTACTCTACTCAGAGAATATCAGATCAGAACAAGTACAACCTTAGAACTAAGAACCTCTCTACATGTAAATTGTAAATATGCAAGGAGAAAAGCATAAATTTGTCCAATGGCTATGGTAAACGCTGAGTTGGTAGATGCTTCACTAGTCATTCCTAAACAAGACTGGTCAAAGAGAGGCCTGAACATGAGAGAGGTACATGGTACCATTGGCACAAAAGGTTGATCAAGAAAGCACAAGACTAGCATAAAATCAGGTTAATAGATGTCATTTCATCTATTTAGAGACTGTTCCAGTTAATAGACCAATCAGCTACCGAAGATAAGGAGCCACTTTGTTATCTAGGCTTATCAGAAAAAAGTAAAATAAATGCAACCTGCAGATAATTTTGACAAGATGGTCCTTTATGATTTACATTTAGAAAGGTGTATATATTTTAGGATATAAATTAACTTCTGTGTCTTGCACCAATCTGTCCATAGATTTACTCGCCTCACAAGGTATTTTTACTTAATCTTTACTTCTTTATTGTATAAATTTTTATATACAGTACAACGAGTGGTATTGAATTACAGTTCTGCTTGAAAGTTTGTGAACCCTTTAGAATTTTCTATATTTCTGCATACATATGACCTAAAACATCATTAGATTTTCACTCAAGTTCTAAAATTAGATTAAGAGAAACAAGTTAAACAAATGAGACAAAAATATTATACTTGTTCATTTATTTATTAAGGAAAATGATCGAATATTACATATTTGTGAGTGGCAAAAGTATGTGAACCTTTGCATTCAGTATCTGGTGTGACCCCCTGTGACGATGCGGTTTCTGGCTCTACGCTCCCATCGCTATTTGGAAGCCCTTGAACCCAACATCGTCGGTAATGTCACCGATGAGCTAGTCAGTGAAGGCAACAATTAAGCAAGGGGAATGGTAAAAATGTGCAAAAGTGCTTTTATTAAAATCAATCCATCAAAACAAAAGTGTTCAATAAATAGCGTAGTGCTTCTCCAGTTCAAATAAATAAATAATCCAATAAAAGACAAAGTGGAGGTTAAAATCAACAAATAGAAAAAAAAAATCCTTTTAAAACGAGGTTAAAATGTTCCTCTGGAAGCAGTTCTTAAAACCATCAACAAGTCCGGTGCTTTTCTGGTAGCGTCTCACCTGCTTATCCCATTAGGGCTTAGTAGCAGGCAAGACGTTCTCTGCAGCTGCCCTCCTCTTACACACACGCGAGACTGGAGACCTCCCGATCCCTGGCTTCGGTCTGGCACTCATCCCAGTCCCCGAGACTTAGTTTCCACCAATGGCCAGGACACACACATTGGGGACTCCACCACCAAGCCTCCCGACTTCCGCTGCCTTTCCGGCCCTCCGCGGCTTGTCGCTTTCCTCTGGTCACTCCCGCTACGTGGTCGCTCAGCGGGAGCAACGTCAACTCAAATGCCTGGGTGTAGGCCCAACACCCAACTTCCTCGCAGCTGCCCTCGAGCGCTCGTTCACGCGCTCACCACACGCTCTGCGTGTCTATCTCCTGCACCACCTGCTTCCTCGCTTCCTGTAACCTCCGTTCTCTTCCTTTCCTCTCTCGTTCTCTCATTCCCTCCTTCTTTTTCTCTTCCTTTCTTTTCTGTTTTTCTTTTTACTTTTTTCTTCCCTCTCTAACCGACTCACACTTCTTTTATAATGCGAGGGGCCATAGCAAATTAGCCACGGGAGCAATCACGAATGTGGGCAGTCCCTTACCTGTGCACGCGGTTAGAAATGCCCACACTGCAGATAGCCCCGCGGCTTGCTATGGCCCAACGCCCCCTCGCCAAGCCGTCTCGAGAGCGGTGATTATTTATTTAAAATGGCCTTTGCTCAACGACCTGTGGACCCATAACACCACACCCCCCCTTTGCAGCAATAACTGCAACTAAACGTTTCCAGTAACTTTTGCTCATTCCTGCACATACCGGCTTGGAGGAAGTTTAGCCCATTCCTCCGTACGGAACAGCTTCAACTCTTGGATGTTGGTGGGTTTCCTCACATTAACTGCTCGCTTCAGGTCCTTCCACAACGTTTCGATTGGATTAAGGTCATAACTTTGACTTGGCCATTCCAAAACATTAACTTTATTCTTCCTTAACCATTCTTTAGTAGAACAACTTTTGTGCTTAGGGTCGTTGTCTTGCTGCATGACCCACCTTCTCTTGAGATTCAGTTCATGGCCAGATGTCCTGACATTTTCCTTTAGAATTCTCTGATATAATTCAGAATCCATTGTTCCATCAATGAAGGCAAGCCATCCTGGCCCAGATGCAGCAAAACAGGCCCAAACCATGATACTACCACCACCATGTTTCACAGATGGGATAAGGTTCTTATGCTGGAATGCAGTGTTTTCCCTTCTCCAAACATAACGTTTTTCATTTAAACCAAAAAGTTCTATTTTGGTCTCATTCGTCCACAAAACATTCTTCCAATAGCCTTCTGGTTTGTCCACGTGATCTTTAGCAAACTGCAGACGAGCAGCAATGTTTTTTTTGGAGAGCAGTGGCTTTCTCCTTGCAACATTGCCATGCACACCATTGTTGTTCAGCATTCTTCTGATGGTGGACTCATGAACATGAACATTAGCCAATGTGAGAGCGGCCTTCAGTTGCTTAGAAGTTACCCTGGGGTCCTTTGTGACCTCGCCGACTATTACACGCCTTGCTCTTGGAGTGATCTTTGTTGGTCGACCACTCCTGGGGAGGGTAACAATGGTCTTGAATTTCCTCCATTTGTACACAATCTGTCTGACTGTGGATTGGTGGAGTCCAAACTCTTTAGAGATGGTTTTGTAACCTTTTCCAGCCTGATGAGCATCAACAACTCTTTTTCTGAGGTCCTCAGAAATCTCCTTTATTCATGCCATGATACACTTCCACAAACATGTGTTGTGAAGAGCAGACTTTGATAGATCCCTGTTCTTTAAATAACGCAGGGTGTCCACTCACACTTGATTGTCATCCCATTGATTTAAAACACCTGACTCTAAATTCACCTTCAAACTAACTGCTAATCCTAGAGGTTCACATACTTTTGCCACTCACAAATATGTAATATTCGATCATTTTCCTCAATAAATAAATGACCAAGTACAATATTTGTGTCTCATTTGTTTAACTGGTTTCTCTTTATTTACTTTTAGGACTTGAATGAAAATTAGATGATGTTTTAGGTCGTATTTATGCAGAAATATAGAAAATTCTAAAGGGTTCAGAAACTTTCAAGCACAACTGTACATACTAATTATTTTATTAAAGTTCACAATATACAGTATGATAAATACTGGGAAAAAATCTTAATATTAAAAGAAATTCTGTTCCACGTAAAGCATTAACATAGATAGAGCTAAGAGTAAAATATAAACATAAGACTGTTTAAAACAAACTTGTTTTTGATTACTTTGATAATTACAATCTTATTACATGCTTCTTTATAGACCTTACTTTTTATGATTTCTGAGCTAGTACATCTTTATAAACACTGTTTTTTGTATTTATATTTTTGAGCACATAAGGAGTTAAAAGTGGAGGCAGCTTCAGCAAATGTGATGGACTCAAACGGCTTTGAGAAGTCAGTACACTAGCATAGTTTAGTTCAAAACTGTTTTTTTCTTCAGTACATTTAACCGCTCTGCTTGTCTTCAGCTTCTTTTAGTGAGATAGAAATTCTTAATCAAAGCATCACTAAATCATTTGAGATGAAGCCATTAACCACTGTATTCTGGATGGATTCTCTTTTGCTTTTGTTTTTATTTTGATCTGTGGCCTACTTATACAGAGATGACTGCCATCAACTTCAGGGAAAGTAATAAAACAAACTCAAAAAAAACCTACAGGCAGAAAACTGAGTTTATAATTCGGTATTTTACTTTTAAATTTATGCTTTACCTTCATAAAAACATAACATTTTCACCATCAAACACTGCTATTTAAATTTATACGCACATTTTTAAATAAGAAGAGGAGAACATTTTTTACTTTCTTTACTGTAACATAAGACTTCAAATATAGTGTTTACAATGTCTTTCATTCAATCAGCTCTGGGAAAGTCACTTGAATCTAATCAGCTAGGTTCACTTCTCTGTTTGTGGCCAAGTGGAGTGATTGCTTTTCATATTGCTGATTGTGTAAAAGAATCCTAATCTTGATCCCTTTTAAATTTATTTCTTCTTATTTTTCCTTTTTACAGTTCACTCCAAATTAAAACATAATGCCATTGGTTGTACAAGTTTAGAATGCTGTATTTACCTAGGATCTGATCTTATGTTGCAGATAATTCTAATTGCCTCTTAATTATTTTACTTTCTTTCTATTAAAAATGAGATGTAGTTGCATAGGCATTGACAGGGAGTAGCTTTTTTATATTACACTATATTGTTCCTGGGTTTAGGAATTTGATTTTTATGTTATCTGTTTATTTATTAAGCATTAGCTTCATTACTAGTGTGAGCTAAGTTTGTGCAGTTTATAGTTTCCTTGAGTTACAGTACCTAAGATAGTAGGACAAGAAAATATTTATTGCGGTATCTCAAAATGGCACTTACATATTCTTTGACTGATTTGAAGAGTGAGTTGAAGCTGCAAGTTTAACATTTCTAATGGCCTGCGTTGCAACCAGGAAACATACTGAGGTTCAGTCTCCATCTGAAATTTTTATATTATCAAGTAAAGCAGTTAAACAAGTGGTCAGAAATATACAGAAGGCATGGGTGGTGTGGAGAAGTCACTGGACTTTGACCACAGAGTTACTAGTTTATTCCCCAAATCTACTTCATTTTCCAAACCTGAGTAAAGTCACTTAACCTGCCTGTACTTGTATTTGTAAAAGAATATGTGTGAGCAATTATAATGAATAGTATTGATTGACGAAATTCCCCAAAACATTTTTTACACCGAACATGCTGTTTTTGTGAGTGGCCTACCTTGCTGAATATTTTCAGAGAAATTTGCCTTGCAAGCTGGCTTAGATCAACATTTTTTCTCCAGCGTCTCATGATCCTTTGCAAGGCCAGTATGACATCACACATACATACTGCATACTGTCCAATATTTAATAAAGACTTGAAAATGAAGGTTTTGACTTTAAGAATGCATGAAATAATAGCTGGAAAATGAAACATAGGCCAGAAAAGCAAGAAAGACATTATGAGAAGTTATCAAACAACACCAAATAAAGTTCAAATCAAAATATGTATTGTAAAAGAACCTTAAGTGTAATGAAGTTACATATTTTATGGCATATTTTATAATGTGTGCATACTGATATCACATGCAATGATGATATCAGGATTCATGCTAGGCAACTGTAAACAATACGGCCTTGACCTTAAAAAATCCACCACAAAATAGAGGTGACCACAAAAACCAATAAACATAGTGGTTTTGCAGTATAGAGCTAAATCTCTGTCTCTATATAAAATGCAATATCTGTCTGTCTGTCTGTCCACTTTTCACAACAGAACTACTTAACAGATTTAGATCAGGTTTTTTTCTATAATTTACTTGAACATTCCGGATGATTTTGTGACTTCTCTCATCACGCTAAGTATCATAGTTCGGTTGCGGCACCGATTTTTTTGGGCGAATCCGAGAGACAGGCTACGGGCCGAGGGAAGGGGAAGGTGGGACCTCAGGAGTAGGGAGCCGGGTGGGGACATCCTCACTCACGTGCCAGCCTCCGTTGGAGTCACTCTATATCTCGCCATGCATACCTTGCCTCCGCTTAGCTAGTGATACCTGTTTGTTCAGCAGACATTTTCACCTAGAGATTGTTAAAGAGTAACGTTTGACATTTTTGAGAGGGATCTCAGCTACGTGTGTTCTAGAGGATACCTGCTCATTGGCAGAGATATCACGGCCATGTGCTCTTCTCCCCACGCAGGGGGCGCTCTCCAAACATGATCAGATACAGTGCCAATGTTTTACGTTGAAGCGTACCTACCTTCCGCTTGGCCAGAGATACCTTGCCAACTTTTTACATTTTTGGAAAACAGATCACAGCTACATTCTCGCCCCTGATAGCAAAACCAAAAATATTGTATATCAAGAGACCCCCTGGATATGAAAGCTATCAATATAAATTCTTCTTAATACAAATTATTCTTTTTTTTTTTATTTATTTTTAAAGGTTGTTCTGTTTCACTACTACACAGTTGGAGCCATGGGGGACACCTAGTATAATAATAATGAAAATAATATAAAGAAAATCATAACAATAATGTAATGACTGGTATAAAATAAATAAAAACATTCTCCATAACATGGTCATGACATGTTTCTGTCCACCTACACAATTTACAACCTTACTTGTTTTCCTAGAGGGCCACCCCAAAATACAGACAATGGGTGTTGAAATTCTTTGCAACTGGCTGACTTACAGCCTAAGTGGTGGTTGTCTTGTTTCTTTTCAATTGTTATACATACAGTCTAGACAGCAGCTCCTTTGTTTCAGTCCAGTCTATTCTAACTAAAGGTGTCAGTTTTTTTGTCTAATTGGTCTGCTTGCTCATCTGCAAAAGGAATGTTACTGTTTAAATATAAATTCTCAGTTCATTTTAACAGGTCCTGTGATTCGTTATTGCATTTGTCCTTTTGTTTCATATACCTAACAAGCTGTTGAAATGGCTTCAGTGGATTCTTAGAATGCAGCAGCATTATTACTTACTTATACTAAAACCTACAATTACAATTCACACTTTTTTTTTACAGTCTTTATTCGCTACCAGTTAAATATCAGGTCAATTATAAATTTCAGATACTTGCATACAAAGCCCTCTATAACCAGGCCCCAGCCTATTTGTGGATTTTTTTATGGATTATATCTCTTCTTACTCACTCTGTTCCACTTATGCTGGTTTTCTTGTTGTTCCATCATTCTGATTTTACACTATGGGAAAATTATATAGCACATAAACGTTAGAATTGACTTCCCTTACATATGAGGTCTTCAAACTTAATTTTATTGTTTAAAAAAAGAACTTAAAGTTTAACTTTTTCATCCATCCACTCCTACACTCAAATAACCTTGAGTGTTTTGAAAAGTACAATTTAATAAAATGCATAGGCTAATAATATTAATAATAATAATAATAATAATATAGGGTCCTGAATTTTCCCTTGTGCATTTAAGTTTAAGACATTTAAAAAGGCTTAGTGATTACGAACTCTGCAGTGTTTTAAACTGCAATTTTTGAGAAAATACAAAATCAGTGGAGTAAAATAAGAAAACATATACTTTTTAAACTTTCCACCTAGAGGGAATGTGACAGTTGAAAGAACATCAAATAAAAATAACTTTGAATTTTTTCATCGTCTTTTCACAGAGATTTTCATGTTTCCTTGTAAAACTGAATTCAGGCCACCAGAACACCTGAACACGTAACTGTTTCTTGAGATTTGCATTAATTTTGTTTTCATTTGCAAAATAGTTAAGAAATCCCACAGTAATCTACTAATAAAACACTAAAGTCTGTGTGTCCAGCCCATTGGAAGCAATCTGATTGGTCAGTTTGGCTTTGTTGACATGAATAAAGATGAATTGAGAATTTGAAATGTGAAGAATAAGGAATTGAGAGTGAAAGACATATGAGGAGGAGCAAAGGTACATGCTGGGGTAGTTGTCTACAAAGATGGAACCTGGACAGAAGGCAAGAAAGATGTCTTGAGTCTGAGCAGCAGGCTTTATGGGAATGCCTTCAAGAGAAAGGAGCGCTGGTCAAGAGAGGTTCAGACAAACGGGAATACAGAGGAAAGGTGCTGAAGGTACATGCAGGCAAAAGGTAGCAAATATTTTAAAATTATTCTGTTACCTGTCTTAGACAGGAAGAATGGCTAGTTATGAATAACTTTATGGCAATGTAATGTAACCATTGTGAGTCATGTCATCTTTATATATATGCTATTGAAATTACTAGAAATAATACATTCCACATTATTATTTACTGTATATCCCATAAGAAATTCAAAATGCTGTGCAGGTTTCACCAATCACCCCAGATCCATTTCTGTACAGTAGTGTTAACAACAATGCTGTTCCAAAAGGATGTAACAGCGACAGTAAGACCCTCTTAAGACACACGGCACTCTACTAATATTTGAATCATTTGCTTGCTTTTTCTGTTTCTTCATCCAACATGAACTTATTATTCTTTTATAGAGGAGACTACGGAGAAATATATTAAATATTTAATATATTTAAATGCACACATTTCAAACATATGACATACAATACATGACTCTAAATGCAACAAATGGAAAGTACTCAAGCATTTTGCCTTGATCACACTTTACAAGCTATTCTTGAAAAGAAAATTAAATAGTTGGGACTGGATTTGCATGGCCTCATCTAGGGTTAATTCCAGACTTTCACTAAAGCAGAGTGTTAAATTGTATTTAGGTTTGGGGTTGCATTTGAAGTAAACTGATGCAAAACCATGAATCTCGATAAACAAAACAAGTGGTCTGATATTGTCATTATTTCCCTATGCTTGGAAAAGCAGCTATTGAATATCTGTAGATGGCTGTTTTTTTATACCAGATAAAGAGAAAATGAAATTGTGTTAAAATTGTCATAATGCAGATATTTGTGCATTCTAGGCTTGAATGTAACCCACTATTTTTTGCACTCTAATCTCCATGTGTCTGTCTCATTTGCCATGTTAATTTTTTAAAAGATTCTACATGACATAAACACAGCACAAATATGCTGTGACTTTGCCAGATTTGCATCCAGGCCAGGAATCTACTGTGTATTTTATCATTAGTTTAATTCACAGCATTATTCTTTGGTTTTCAGGAATGCTGGAATGAAAACCATTAAATATGTAATGCAAGTTACTTTACTTTTTAATGGCAGGTGATATTAAAATTTCATTATGTGTTTAGTATTTTTCACATTATTTCCAGAAAAGGTTAACATTTTACAGATCCTCTATTTTTTTGGAAGTTGTTCATTATGTAGTAATAAAGAGATTTATAGTAACATGGCTTACATTGTTTTAAAAATGTTATAATATAGCAAATGTACAGCCCATAGATAGATACTGCACCTAAAAAGTATTTTTACCTTGATATCAATTAGTTTTACACACATTCTATGATAGAAGTAACAGACAACAGAGCCTGGTTATTAAAGATGCAACTTTACAAGCAGTTTGTGCCTTTAGGACTTGAAAATTGATGTATTCTGATTGAATCAGAATGACAGTATAATTAATTATGCTGTTGGCATCAAGACAGGGGTATATTTATAAGTATGGCGCTTAAAGCAAAACCCTTAGATCCTTGGAACAATAAATGCAAAATTAAGGAAATGTAAATTATTCAGCTTGAGCTTCCAAATATATTTTAGTGAAGAATTTAAAATTTTAAGTCGTTCAATCTGAAAATATGAGTCTTTAAAATTAAATCATGTGAATGTTACAAGGTCATACATTGTCAGTCAGTCATTATCCAACCCGCTACATCTGAATACAGGGTCACAGGGGTCTGCTGGAGCCAATTCCAGCCACCACAGGGTACAAACCAGGAACAAATCCCGGACAGGGCACCAGCCCACCGCAGGACACACACCCACATACCAAGCACACACTAGGGACAATTTAGGATCACCAATGCAAGGGGTGGCTGGTCCACTTATCCACTATAAGTTACAATTCCCTTTCCTCAAACAAATCACTCTCCTCCCTCAACTCTGACCTTTCTTCCTCCCACCAATTGAATCTTTGTCAGGTACATCCTCCGAGCTATACGATTGTCAAACGACTTCAGGATTTTAAGTGACTAACTAAAGTCCTGGGGCCTTATGTATAAACAGTGCGTACGCACAGAAATGTTGCGTAAGAATGTTTCCACGTTCAAATTGCAATGTATAAAACCTAAACTTGCCGTAAAGCCAGCACATTTCCACGGTACCTCATACCCTGTCGTACGTACCCAGCGTCAAAGCAGTGATACTGTTCCTGTGTTGTTTATCTTTCTTGTTCAGATCCACATTACTGACACAGCTTTATAAATACACTGAAATTAACCACATATTGTTTATTAGTTTAATGCATCTGATTGTAATTAACCAGTAACAATATAATGGTCCACGGAGTGGTCAAACTATTCTAAATACCATAGCTGCTTTAACGTTGTTACTCTCACTCCACATTCTTCTTCTTCTTTCAGCTGCTCCCGTTAGGGGTTGCCACAGCGGATCATCTTTTACCATATTACTCTCACTGCACCACTCGAAGCAGCTGATCGGAAAGAGAATTATCGGTATACAGCATCAAGCACACGCTGCCTCAGCCATGCTTCCTATTTGAACTTCTTCTCATATGATAAATGCTTCAAACCTTTCCTGTACAGACCTCACGGTTCAGAAACAGTTTCATCCCAAGAACAATCACTACGCCACTGTGTTCACGTGTTTAATAAGGTGCTTTAACTCCTATCATCATGAAAATGATATCACGTATACATCTCAGTATTTTAGTTATTCAGAGAGCTGTAATATCACAAATGTAATGGATTCTGTGTCCTGTCAGAGGTAGAGAAAGCCGATTTAAGAAGCACGTAGTGATTCACACAAATAGAGCACATAGAAGAACACAAACAAAACAAAGCATTTAACATGCTACTTTACTTACGATGTGATTTGAGAAACTAGTTAAATAAACGATTTTAAGATGAAGTTTATGATGTTCTACTTTAATGACAAAATAAACTACATGGTTAAAGTGGACATTTCGAGATTGAAGTGAACATTTCGTGCTTTTTCCGCACTGTGTGCCTTTTTTTTTTTCTAAAAAAGCTTTCATATGAAACTCAGATAGTGGGCTACGACTCGCCTTTTCACGGCGACTTTCATATCTGGCAACTTCTTTTTTATTTAGGGCACTGTGCGACTTTGTGAACTTGAGCTTTCGTGTTTCTCCAACACGCTATGTCAGTCGGTCAACTTCCTTTTGTTGTTTATACCACTGTTTAAACAAACAAATAGTACATTTTTCCTTGCCTCCACTTGGTATTCGCTGAAATTCTTCCATTTTCCCTCTTGCTTTTGTCATTGTCTTTTCACAGAATGCTGAGCTTAAGGGCTATTTATATTGATTTGCATATTCAAAGAGGCGTAATTCTGGGAGGAGTTGGGGCGGGACAGCATGTGCGTGCACAAGCGTTACTTTTCACGCTGACCAGGATTTATGTAGCAGAACGCTGAAGTTGGTGAACGCACAGATTCCTGCATCTGGATTTTTCTGTGCGTAAGCACATTTCGGCTTTTGTACTTACGTCATGTTATAGTGTGAGTTCTACGCACAGCGTTATGCATGAGGCCCCTGGTGTTGGATATGTATAACGTCTCCTAGTGGCACAAGATACTCTTGCATTCTTCTCTCACAAGGTTGTATTCATGAAGGCCAGATTGGCTATCCTCCCTAGTATCCTTATGTGGTTGTAATACACATTGGCTGGGGCAAAGAGTAACAAAATTAATAAAACTCAAATCAACCCCCACCACTGAGAAAGAGAGCCATGCCAGCAGTGTAAAAGACAAATGAATAGATACAATAATAAATGAATAATGATAAATGGAGTAAAAAAAGGGAGAGAACCTGCTTCTTCAATTTAAATGCTTATTCTAAAATGTTATTGATTAGATCCTGCCAGGTTTTGAAAAAATTTTGTACAGATCCTCTAAGTGCGAATTAGATTTTTTCCAGTTTTAAATAGTATATAACATCAGTTACCCACTGACTTAGAATAGGTGAGTTAGGATTCTTCCAATTGAGCAAGATAAGTCTGAGTGCCAATAGTGTAGTAAAGCAATTACAGTTTGTTTGTCCTTCTCCACTTTAAGCCCATCTGGAAGTACTCCAAACACAGCTATTAGTGGATTAGGAGGGATTGTGAGACCAAGGATCTCTGAAAGGCATTTAAAAATTTTAGTCCAGAATGATGTTAATTTGGTGCAGGCCCAAAACATGTGACCCAGTGAAGAAGGAACTTGATTGCAGCGTTCGCAGGTTGGATCTTGCCCTGGAAACATTTTGGACAATTTTAAACAAGAGAGATGTGCGTGATATATAATTTTAAGTTGAATAATTCTATGCTTTGTGCATATGGAGCTCGAGTGAATTCTGTGTATTGCTACTTTCCACTCCTTTTCTGAAATATTGAGTAAGAGATCCTTTTCCCACTTTTCTCTTGGATCTTTGAAAGGGAGGGACTGTAAAATAGTTTTATATATTACAGAAATGCTGTCTGAGTCCTCGAGACTGAGCAATATTTTTTCCTGCATAGAGGTAGGTGGGAATTGAGAAAAATTGGACAGGTTCTGTTTAACAAAGTTTCAGATTTGAAGGTAGTGAAAGAAATGTGTTGCTGGTAAGTTAAATTTGAAGTGTAATTGTTTGTAGGATGCAAAAACATTGTCTATGTACAGATCTCTAAGTGATTTAATCCCAGATGTTTTCCACGTATTAAAAACTGCGTATGTTTAAGAGGTTAAAAAAGGTGGTTCTCGTGCAGAGGTGCCAAATAAAAGCTTCTCTGTCTTAAAATACTTCCTACATTGGTTCCATATTCTGATTGAGTGACGCACAATTGGGTTGTTAGTATATTGGCAATAACTTGTACTTATTGGGGTACAAAGCAAGGAATATAAAGAAGTACTGTAGGATTTTATTTCAATTGTGGACCAAGCCTGTGTATGTTTGTCTGTTTCTGTCCATGTACAGGTTTTTATAGTTTGTATGTTTTCTGCCCAGTATGTAAGTGTGATATTCTTAAGAGCAGCATAAGGAAGCTCCAGTACCTTCAACCGACCAATCTGTGTGAAACCAGAAAATGTAGAGAGAAGGCAAGAGAGAAACAAGGACATGTCATACTCTAAAGAGCTACACTCAAAATAATAGAAACATTTTTCACACTTCTGTAAATTCTTGCTTATTCATACATGTACAAGTGGACTATTACATAATATTAGTGACTAGTAGAGGTATAAAGGACTAGGTTTTGCAAATATAACCAATACTGGTGCTACTTCATATATCCAAAGTCCTAATTTATAATCTTGTACTTGTTTTTGTACACTTAATGCTGGATAGGTTATGGTCCCTGTCAAATAAATTAAGCGGGTTTTGTGTTACATAAAAATAAGCAAACCTGCAAAACAAACTATAGCCCATGAATTTAAACTGAAATTCTGTGCTGCGAGCTCTGTAACTTTCCTTAACTTAAATTTCAAAACAGTGGCATTGTTAGAAGCACTAAAACAAGACAAATGAAATATGGAAAGATCTACTGTGAAAAGAACAGAATAAAGATAATCAGAGAAAATGTATTATGCAGCTGGAAACCCTGTAATATGAAGTTGATTTACCAAAATACATTTTTTAAGTTAAAAAAAAATAATAAATGTACAGTAAGTTATTTAAACTTTCACTTGGATACAAAGAACTCTTTTCATCATTATTTCTTTAGCTATAACAAAGCAAATGTGGTCCCCGCTGTGCCAGTCCCTCCATTTCCTGAGGAAATTGACAAACAGCATATAACTTTGAAGCTCTGCTGAACGACTGGAAACAAGCCTCATGAGCTTTCCTTCAAAAAACATAATCAAATTAAAATTCCTACCTATCTCATAAAAAAACCCCTCTTTTCTAGTTTTTTATGTAACAAGCAAATTGACTTAACATAAAGGAATAAGAATAAAAATGAAATGTAACATATTGCCATAGCTTACTTTTCCTAATTATATAATTCAAAAAGGAAGCACTATTTTACTTATTTTAGTGTCCCAGTTGAGGATCATGTGTACCATACAGATACAGTTTACGTCTTACTGATGCAAAGAACAGGAAAAGGCAAAGGTTTGACAAAGAAACAATGGGTGGATTAAAACTCGGATCATTAGCATCATAGTATCCGCCTGTTCAGGTAAGATATAGAAAAAAGTTTAGCCACTGCCGCATGGATATTAATGTGTTAACCCTTTTATCCTCCGAGGTGTGCATTGCTTTTGCAACTTTCTAATCATAAAACACCTTATCAGATAAAAAAGATCAAAGAAAATGGTGTATCTGTATTTTGTTGTATGCTGCTGTAAGAATATGACTTTTAACAACGTCCCCATTTTCAAGTAAAAATGTGCCCAACCTATTTTATAATCTGTAAGAAAAGGTGTTGTTACTTGTCAGAAAAGTACCACTTATTTGTCACATTTTAGATCTTGAAAAAGGAAGAACTCTGATACATTTCAAATATTCGTTTTCTATTCTTTCTGTGTCTTTCTATGTTTATGTATGAATATGCTGGAAATAAAAAAATCATTTTAATTGAACATAACATATTGCATAGTAAGCAAAAGAAAATTTAAAACCCTTTGAAATCTTAACACCAAACAAGTGCCAGTAGACTAGAAACATAAAAGCCTGTTATCACAATATAATTTTAATGATACAGAAAGGGGTTTATTTGAGCTGCATATTTCTGGCTTCAATAATGAAAAGGACATGAATATTAATTTGGAATGCAGAGATTTAAATTATTTATACATTTCAATTAAGGTTGATGAGAAAAATAGACTAATACAAAAATGCTGAGTTATACAAAATTTAGAATTTCAAGCCATCATTGCAAGAAACATCAGAGTTGAATAATTTGCTCATCTACTAAATCTGCCAGCAGGATTTAATGGTATGAACTATGATTTAATAATACAAAACTCCTTGTCTGTATGCAATGAGTGGACCAAAGATCAAGGATGACATCAGTAGTTCCTGAACAAAGGCCTCTCTATTTTCTTTTTTCATCCTTCAGTTACAAATGTTCAGTATTACAATTCAGCAAAAAGGAAATCAATTTGTATTTCTGCAATAAAATTTCTTCAATCATATTATTTTTGAAGCACAGAAAAGCCCCTAGTATTTCATCTGCTATTTATCTTACACAATAATACAATTATCTGCTCAAATAAGTATCTTTTGATTTTTTTTCCAAAATGTAAATGTCAAATTTTTTTACTCAGAACAATTATAGTTACATGACAATGAAAGGAAGTATACAGTAATTACTTTGTTCCTTAAATTTTTAGTTATACCCATTTGCTGATGTTCACAGGCAGATACATTTAAGAAATTATTATTTATTTGTTTTTGTATCTTATTGTCAACATTCAAAGTACCCTCATTTTTTTATTTTGTGTATAGTGAACACTAGTACAAGTTGTGTGATAGAAACGGGGCACCCAGTGAGACACAAACCACAACATGAACACTCAAATACAGTCCTGGGTTCAAATGAAAGGCTGTTTATTATACAAAAATACCTTGGTATAAGCACAACCACACTGCCCTCCAGTAGAGTGTTGTTTTCCTTCCTCCTTGCTCCAACTTGCCTGGACAAGGAAGTGCTGCCCCTTTCATTGAGGACTCAAGAGCACTTCCGGTGCCATGGCTGCTGCCTGTTGGAAGCACTTCTGGGTCACATGGAAGTCCCGCTTAATACGGAGTACCTCTCCCTGCAGTGCCCTATTGTGGCACCCATAGACCCCAGCAGGACTGCGCTTCTGGATGACAACTCCCAGAATTTCCTGCTGCTTCCCAAATGGGTGCAGATATCAAGGACTGCTGCCATCTAGCAACTGGTGAGAATAAACAACCCCCAGAGACAATCATTCCCTGTCCTCTTGTTCTATCCCAGCCAGGGAAGGTGTTATACATGCATCTTTCCAATTGCATGGGGTTTCCCGTCTGGGTAAGGAATCATCCCCTCTATTGACTGGGATGTCCGTCCATCCACATGCCTCACATAAGTCACCTTTCTCTCTCTCTTATTATGCCTATCCATCGAGCTGTAGCCTCCCTTCCAGGTAAGGAACCTCTTCATCCCCTGTTAGGGATGCCCGTCCATCCCATGTGGCACTCAGAGTTGGTACTTTTTAGAGTCTGTGCTGATTTTTTTATTTTTTTTTAATTTACTATTTCTTTTGTATTAACCAATGGATAAAATGAAGGTTACAGTACAGCCTGAGTGCCATGGCATTGATGGAAACAAAGCATAACAAAGGATGAACTGGATTGTTCTATTGGAAAAGTCTTTTGGCAGAAAATCAAACAATGATAGAATACAACCATCATGCTAAAATGTTTATCCTTATTTCTTATGCAGTTCTGTGTAAGTTTAATAAGTTGTTTTTCTTTGGTAAATGTACATTGGTAATCTTCCATTTGTATGTTTTGTAATAAAACACAAGCAGATGTGAAAAAGAGTTGGGTTGTCACAGGCTATAACGGTATAATGCTTTGGTGTTGTTTTAAAGGAAAAGAAAACAACATCTAGATGGACACTAGTGTCAACAAATGACAGTCAGTTCCAGCCATATTAGGTTCTTATAGATGTCAAAAAGGAAGGGGCTAGAGAACAATGGGAGCTTGAGGTGATATCATGAGTCTTTCATAGCTTAGGACAAGGTTGTCAAACTCAATTTTACTGACAGTCAAAAATAACAGTATATATAGCTAATACTGGTGAGAATCAGTGGCAAATTTAGAGTTCACAAGGTGCTATCATAGACTTTATTAAGGCCCTATTATTTTACCCCAAAAAAATAGAACTGATTTTACCAAACTCGAAAAAGTAACCTAATAATCTTACTTTATATTTCAAATACAATGAGCAATTCATACTACTGTAGTCCAATGGTTCTCAATTATGGGAACCACTTAGGGGTTGTAGAGTTTTGTTTCGAACAAGTTCTGTTTTTATAATTGGAATCTAGTCTTAAAGGAATGAGCTCTTAATTTCCAGTTTTTTATGTTGTAGGTTCAATGCAGAAATAATTAAACTAAGTTTGATTTTTTTTTTAAGAATGTACTAAGTATTTATGAATGTTACATGGGATTCATTTAGTGTTTGGACAATGCACTAGTGAGAAAAGTGACATGGGCTTAGCTGTAGAAAGTGTGTCTTGTCCAGGCTTTGTATGACATGCTTCCCAACCTGGCACAACTACAGAGTTTAAAATGTGAAACCTTCAAGATTTTCTAATTTGTTGCTCGAATACTCTTGGAAAGGGTACAAACCAATGGTGACATGATCATTCTCCTGAAGGTGATGGTGAAAACCATTAGTGACAAATCAATTAATTACCTTTATCAGAGCTGGGGAGAAATCTAGATCTATGGGAGAAGCAGCTCAAGTTCATGTGGCACATTGTGGTCACTACCTTGAAATCATACATCCTCCTTGTGTCTGAATCCACCAAGCAAGTTATCTTGCTGGAGTTAACAATGCCTTAGGAAGATATCTTCGATGAAGTCTTTTGAATGGAAACTCACTAAGTATGAGGGGATAGTAATAGTAAGCAAGTTGAAGTGAAGGTGGGTAGAGGGCCAGGTGCTACATGAAAGAAGTTGGTTGCATGGACTTTGTAATGCGATCTTTGGCCAGAGCTGTCAGGGCATTGGACTGTAAAGGGCAAAAGAGGAGATGAGCCATTCTACGATTCCACCGAAGTGGCAGAGAGGGCTTATAGATGGCTGCAGCTCAAAAGAGGAGAACCATAGTGTGCTATAGCCAATTAGTTCTCTGGATGGACACAAGGTGTGGTCTGAGCAACCTCATATGGGTCATCTGGAGTAGGGTATATGATGTCGAAAGACTTAATAGACCCAATAATTTCACTGAAAATGTGTCCAGAAGCATCAACAGATATATTGCATTTGCTTGGCTAAAATCAGAAATATTCTACTGTGTAAAGCATCCAGTACACTAAAAAAAAATGCAGACCAGTTTTTTTTTTTTTAATTAGTTGTTTTCTTGGAGCTTATAATTTCTCCCCACATTTGGTGTATTTTGCTGTGGGAACTAGTTTCCTTAAAATATGATCTTTAATCTTGCAGCCTATTGTTACACTAAAAACAGACACACTTTGAAATAGGCAGCTATGGATAAAATACTCAAAATACTGCAGCACAATATAACTTATCTTGACTTTTAATGTTGATTTACATTGTTGAAACAAACATCGCTTATCAGGAAGGCAGCACACCATCACATCAACAGTTTTTAAAACAACAGAGTCATGAGCAAATTTCTCGTACGTGGCTGAGATCTTGGCTTGTCATATGTATCTAAATGACTTGGTTCATAGGAAAGGACCAGGCTAGACTAGATGAATTCTGACAAGACAGCACACAGGTTTTAATCTACAGTTATAGATAACTAATGAGAAACTGTGCAAGCAAGTAGAAGGCAGCAGAATAAGATGACTTTGTTTTTATAATCTTATTCAAATGTCACTTACCAATAGAAGTCCATACAGAAGAGTGACAACAATGTCCCAAATTTCTGCCCATTTATCTCCTTTGTTCAGTTGTCTCTTTTTTGTCACTTAACAGTTCTGCTTAAGTGTTTAGTCCAGATCTCTCCTTAAGACTTAACTGATTACTTCTTAGCACAACTGTACAATTCCTGTTTGTTGCAAAAAAAAAGACAAAAAAATCAGCAATAAGTATAGGCAATCACAGCTGTGGAGGTTGTTTTAAACATTTTTGTATAGTTGCAGTGAGAAGATACACAGAACCACTACAGAAAAGTAATACATCAAGCATTTGGTATTGATCACTTTCTGTATAAAAGATTATGTGCATTCACTTAGCGCACAAACCAATGAATTCATCACATTTTTGTCTACATGGCTACTTAGTGAACAAGATATAAAGGTCTGCTTCACTTAATTGAGGTTGCCATGACCCAACAAAATATGAGATTTCTGGCTTTTTTAGGGTTATTGTTTTATGAAACTTTGGGTTTTCACTTGGAAATAATTTACGATTATTTCAAGTGGCTTCCTGAAAATTTGTCCTGTAAAAGACACTTTTATGAGAAAAAAATCTTGAATTTTAAATCCTATCATTTGAACTCTTTGGCTTAAGATTGCTTAATGTTGCGTGTATTAAAATGGCAATTCATTTATTTGTTCTGCACTCATTTTGAGTTGTGCTTGATCAAGAAAATAAAGTATATTCCCAGTAGAAGATGTGTATTCAGGGCCAGAGTGGGACTCATTTTCAGCCTGGGAGTTTCATGCCTCAGACTGGCCCACTATATACAGTATACACCCACATATTATTTTTAAAACTCTCAGCTCACCCTTTCTTTCACATGGATAGTTGCATATTTACTTCAAGCTCTGGTCCTCTACCAGAGGTCTGGGAGTTTCAGGGTTCTTTGCAGTATCTTAGGACTGCGCCCTTCTGGACAGAGATTTCTGATGTTGTTCC
>JANRMT010062819.1:10634257-10663868 GCA_026402145.1 Polypterus bichir lapradei
ATGTTTTTCTTAAATATCACTTACCGATTAAAGGAAATAATACTTTACAAATTCTGATTTATTTTCACAAGTAAGCAAATGAGTCACACAATGACGCAATGACACATTGTCAAAAACACTGTCTTTTATGACAACATAAATGTCTTCCTTCTGTGCTTTACATTTCTAAATATCCAACCCTCAACCACAAATAAATCAAATAAAACAAAAATATTTCCACTGTTCTTTGCTTGTTTGTTATACAGTGTAACTTTCTAGTAAAATGTTTTTCCTCTGTATCTTCATGAACACATGGCTAACTTTAAAGGATTAATGAATGCCTCAGCAGTGAACTGGTTTCTGCAACCTTGTTTATAATCATATCATTGTCCAAAGACATGAGGATTTCTTTCTCACTGCACATGAGCATGTATGCTTCTAGGTTCTTTTGGGCTAAAGTGATTCTGAGCCTGATTTTTATGAACTTCACTGTTGAGAAGCCTCTCTCACAGGCTACTTGTGTGATGGACAGTGTTAATAACAACTTGTAGGCCAGTTCAATCACATGGCATGAATCAGTTAGAAGATTGTAATGGGAGAGAATGAGATACACACAAATGGCATAGTTTTTACAGGAGGAACAGGTTTTGTTCTCTAATTCAGCATCTTGCTGTTCTGTGGAAAGATCCTCCTGATTTCCGTGTTACATTTCACTGGCTGTCCTGACAATGTAACACTGCATGGGAACATCTTTAACTTCTCCCACTGGAATGCAAGGCTGCACAGTTCACCACATAATGTGCCAACTGTAGCTCTACTGTCAAACTTAAACAGACATTTGCTTATTTCTTCCAGAGCTGAACTCGGAAGTCCATTTTCTCGCACGTGAGCAAAGTTTCAAGGATCCAGATGGGCAAAATCTGAACAAATTTTTGCATTAGCAGAAAACCTATGGATATTGTCAGTCACTGTGTCTAAAATGACATTTTGTACATTAACACTGAAGTAAATGATAGCTGATGCTAATGGCTCATCTCCTGCAAGCTCCCCTGGCATTTTTCTGTTTTTTCCGACCCTTCGCTCAGAAAGGGCAGTTTGCACCACCAGCTCACACTCTTCTTCCTCCTGCAGCTTTCTGTTAGCCCACTGCACAACTTATCAGCTGCACACTTAACTCCTTCAAAGTCCCTAGACCTCTTCCTGAGACTGTCCTCTGTCCCTTCAACCAGCCATTGAGCTGTGATAATATTCATTCCCTTTGTTTGTAAGTATTTTGATAAAGGAGTCTGCTCAAAAATGCGTAGGACAATTTGAGCAGTGAGCACTGTTTTCATACTTCAGAAGGCCTTCTATGAATCCCTACGCCTTGGCCATCACAGTTGGCTATTGTGCACTGTCCTCTACAATGGTGTGTAAAGTCAAAAGCACTTCAAAAAACAAGGCTCCCTGAGGATTCCCAAAACACCCAAATACTTTGCTGCTTAGTGCATGATCCTTAGCCCACCACCTTGTGTGCCCTATTGGGCAAAGTCTTCTGTGGTGTGAGTCCTTACTCATCTGTTCCCACTTTTGTATGCACTTGTATGACTCTCTCAAGAAAACTGCTATTTCATTAAGCAGTGAGAAAGGGGAGGCACTTTCCACAACACTGCCTGTTGTGTCTGCAAGGACAAGATTTCAAAGATGTCCATAACACCATACATGAATCTGAGAGGGAGAGTGCTCAGAGAGAAGTGCAGAAAACCCCTGATACTGACCCTGCATATTAGCTGCACCATCTGTTGAGTTGCCCACACATGTGCTGATGTCAATATTGACCTTTTCTAGCACTATTTTCAGGATCTCTGCAAAATGCTGCCCTGTAGAAGACTCACAGTCCACTATGGTAATCAGTCTTTCATGGATGAGATCTGTTACATATCTAAATATGATTGAGCAGTGGTCTTTAGCGCTGATGTCCTGCGTTGTGTCTATCTGAACAGAAAACATGCCAGCCTGTCTAACCCTCTGCTATCGTTCTCTTTATGAGTTGACTGATTACATCCACAACTTTGCTGAACATGTCCTTAGACAGCAGGGTAAATAAAGAGCCTCTGCCCTTCGCGCCAGTTTTGTGCTGCTTTTTGCTACTTTCTATGCAGGCATTTACATGCTGCTGAAGGCAAATGTCATATTTGCTTAATAGCAAAATCAGTTTGAGGACATTTCCATGGTTGACGGCAATGTTTTCTAAGCTATAAGCAGCCTCTTCTTTATCACCTTTGAAGCCAAGGCCACATTTGCCAATAACTTTTATAACATCAACTACATGCTCCATTCACCTGACGTTTCTTTTTAACTTGTTCAACATGTAATGACATTTGGTTGCTGATCAATAGACTTCTTACATCTGCCATTTGTGCTTTCAGAAAGTAGGCATCTGCACTATCTTTGTGCATCTTACTTTTTTCATGCTCTTCTATTCTTTGGTGAATGTGTTTCCATGTTTTCATGCCTCCCTTTATGAAAGGGCTATCACTAGAAAACGGAGAAAATGTCAGACATACAGTAAAGTACAGAGACTTATTTTTTCCACAGACAGTCAAAAATTTAGGGTGGGTAGCGTCTTTTCTGTTGTAAACTTTTGGCATAGAACAACTTGGAGACTGTTGTGGATGAAATGAAAATAATGCATTTATGTCCTGTAACTGAGGACGATCAAAGTAATCAAAGTTATGATCAACAGTCTCATCTTCAAATTTCTGCTGCTGAGTTGCTGTGGCCTGTTTAATCTGCCCCCGAGCAGACTCTTCTCTTTTATTCACACTTCCCTCAGTATCCCTATCCCTATGAGACTCATCTGCACCTGCATTACAATAAAAAATGGCATTCTGTAAGGCTTTAGCAAGATTGACATGGAACATGCTTTTAACAAAACAATTAAGATTTTTCTCACTGAAAAATACAGTCTTATTTTCATTCTATTCACTTTCAGTAGTGGATTTTGTGTATTTACAAACTTAACATGTAGAAAAAGTATAATCAGTCTGTAGTAATATGAGTGCATAAAAGGTGGTTATATTGAAACTAATCCATCCTATAATGAGCTCACCTAAACCCTTCACAGTGACAGCAGCACTTTCTGTGGACACACTAGGCCTACCCCCTCCTGGCTCAGCTTCTGATGGCACATAAAAACTATAAACATTTTTAGCCTAAATCAACCTTAATTAGAAAGTTTTCTGATCAAGTCAAAGCAGATTTATTTGTGATGCCAAATCATTCTTAATCTCTGGGCACGTTTTATATAGGCAAATATTACAGCATACTGTATAATTCATAATAAACTTTATCATAATGTTCACTCAGAGAGTAATCTTACCTGCTTCCTTTGAAATGAAGGCTTTATGGCTGCTGCTTGGTTCTGGCTCTTCAGTATCACCAGATTGGGATGGAGGCTGTTGCTGAGGGGTTAGAGGACCACAAAAGTGTCTCATTTATTTTGTAAAAGTGTCACAATAAGCACTGCTCTAAACAAAATACAGCACTGCCTGCAAATTACTGTTTAAGTTTATGAATCATGTAAATGAAGCATGTGGCATTATGGTATATAATGTAGTCTGTGTAAACAATAAATAAACAAATGCTTTGCAAATTCGTAGCTTAATTACTTTTTTCACCGTCTCCACTTAGACTTTTGCTCTCAAACCGAGAGCTTTTAATTAAAAAGCCACCCAGTTTGGCACATTTGGCCATGTCATTTTCAAGGGCTTTCCGTTTTTTAATTCTCGCCTTTTCGGCACCACCTTTGCTTTTTTTATCATCCATCTACTCTCTGGTGTCTTTCAGAGGAACGTAGCTCGGTAACTGCAGATCATCTCTACTATAAGGCTCTGATAACAGGCAATCTGCTCTACACATCAGCCTTTGTGTGATTGGCTGGTTGTGGTCACATGGCACACGTTGAAGCAGGTTACACAGTGAGCGCTGGTTGGCTGTAACTGTGAGTGCAGAAGCAGTAGTTGCAGCATAGTATGTGACATGTATGTTGATTCTGATTTAACACTGGCCCTCGTGGCCCATAAACCTAGCTGGCCCACTGGGAATTTTACCGTTTCTCCTGATTAGCCACTCCGGGCCTGTGCGCATTATATTTTCTGTTGACCAGACATAATCATCAACTATAAATGAGCATGTTTATAAGGCTGTGAATACCAAAATGCCTTTGATGCTACTTCCAAATTTCCTGTAAATTTAAACAACACAGAAAGACAAGCAGTCATTCATTTGTGTCTAGGAAACTGTAATGCACAGTTGTCAAACTCAGATCCTGGAAGGCTACAGTCGCTGTAGGTTTTCATTTTAGCCACTTTTTTGATTAGTAACTTATTACTGCTCCTAATTGAACATCCATATTTTTCCTTAATTTTAATTGTCCTACTTTCTAAGGTTCATATTTCTTAATTTTTTGTTCTTTCTCCTTAATAAACAATAATGAGATGCAACTGAAGTAAACAGATGAACTCATAACTTGATTCAATTTGCATCTATGCAATATATGTTTCAATAAATTCTTCAAAGAGAAAAAAAGTGAAGGTCAGGAAAATGTTGATCTGTTCTGCTGCACAAAACGTTTTGTTGGTACTCTCAGGAAAAGGCAAATCAACAGTTTTGGAAATGTCTGCTGTAGCAGAATGAAAACACTAACAAATCATGGAATTAAATAATGTGATTCACTAACCGTTGTGTGGTGTATGTGAGACCCATTTTCAATGTTTACAAAAAATCCTTGTGTGGATTGGAATTATTAATAAAATGAGCTTTGATCTACAATGTATAGTTGCCCTTTGTAAACTTTATGTCTCGTCTGTTCTTTGCCCTTCTGAGTTGATCCCTATTTCTGGTTTTGAATGCAGCTTTACAGGCTTCATCCAGGGTCTGACAAAGTCCTTAACATTTTCACAATCATGACATCATCGACACGCTTGCTAATAAAGCCAACAGTTCTTGAGGCCATCTCTTCGAAGTTGATGTGGACCCTTAGGGTGGCTGAATATATGCCAGTTAATGCATTGAAAACAATCCTTAAGCACCATCTCAGCATCACACTTTTACATTTTTAAAAGCTTAAAAGCAAGAATTGGTTTTAATTAAAAAAAAAATTATTTAGAGCAAAACTGATGCCATCCAGGAGCCGAGTTTGAAAAAAAAAAAATGTGTTCCAAGTCTTTAAAAGAATGTCAGTTAATATTATGGCAAGCAAAGTATGTCCCATTAGCAGCAGTAATTGATTACTAATTAAGAAAGTGGTTGAAATGAAAACCTGCAGTCATTGTGGCCTTTCAGGATCTGAGTTTTATAATCCTGCATTAGTGTAATTAATCCTGTCCATGAAATTGTCCCTCCTCCATTTTTAAGCCACTGCCCAACAAAAGGTCTCTGGTATTGTCTTCATACAGAAACACTGGCAATATTCTATAAGGAATCCCAGAAAATTCAACACTCACTCTGTGTGAATATTTTGTTATGTTTATGGTGAGAAAGACAGACAAAATATACCTAAACACAGGGGATTAAAAAATTAAAAAAAAGACATTAAAAAATGTCTTCATGTTCTTTACAAGTCGTAGTAGACTACTCCACAGTATATCTTGCATTAAAACTGAAATGCTATAAGGTTTCTTCTGAGCTTTGTGAATTTTTCTGTGAGGTCTCACATTTTTTTATTTTGGTTTTGGACCATATAGTATTCAAATATATTTTCTGTTTTCTAATGACAGTATTGTTTAGGCTTTATTTGTTTCATTATTGTTTTGCAAATTACCTTACCAGCTTTTTTTTTAAAACAGGAACCACCATTTCTATAACACAATGACTCCTTGCCTACTGGTTAGGTCCAAGTAGTTGCATCATTAACATTATGATATATAGGTTGTAGATACTTGCAATTTTTTGTCCAAGACTGTGGATAATAAAACACGTCTGAAGGGTTTGTTTTGAAAGTATTAATGGCTAAAAATTCTTGCTTTGAATTATTAGGACTCTAGAGTTTCAATTAATTTTTTTAGCTTTGTGCATGATATTCTGTTCCGCCGGACTTGTTCACCTCTCCGAATCATCATTTTCTAAAGTACTGAATTTTTCCTAGTCCATGCCTATGATCACATACTGTATCTTTTACTGAGTTGGCATGTATTCTGTCAAAGGCAGTAGTTTTTAAAAGTATTGGCAAGGATGTGAACAGAGAATGAGCCTGGAAATCAAACCAGTCTTCCATCAAACCAAAAACACAACCGTAAATCAATGTAGAAAGACATTGCCAAGAAACCACTGACTATTTGGATGGTCAGGAAATGCATGGCACAGAGCTTTACATTGTTGTGACAGTGACGTCACATGCCATGCATAAAATAGGAGCACCTGCAGCAAACAAATTGTTGTTGAGAAAAGGACTTAAATTAAATATAATGTTAATGCAAAAACCATTGTGAAATCTACATATTATAAAACCCTAGAATGACTACCTAAAATATAGACAAACATAAAAGAAAAAACCTTGAAAGTTTTAAAACAAAGCCACTTAAAAAATGTTCAGGCTTCACTAATTAACTGATCAGCCAATTGATCCAATCAGTGTGAAGTTACAATCAGTCTTCAAAATGGTATAGTTATGGACGATGCTGCTCTTCACATTTTTTGTGAATTTTTTGAATTTTTTGTTCCTGACCCTTTATCTTCACTTTAGCTTCCAGTATGGGCTAAAGAATCTCAAGGGTGATATTTTTTGTTTTTAAAGTGAATCTTTACTTTGAGGAGCATGCAACCAGAAGCATCATAGCAACCAGACACACAAACACAAAATGGTAATACATAAAAAAAAGTAATCTTACCATAAGGGATCAATGATGACATTACTTTCATATCAGTAAAATTACATGCATATAATACAACAAAAGGAAAATTATCAACATGTTCCTGAAAAAAACCATTTGCCTTGTTATAAACTATTAATGTACTGCCAGAAAGATGGAATTCACCATTCCACTAGGGCATATATAAAGGACCAGGGGCCTCATGCATAACAGCGTGCATAGTATTCACACTAAAACATGGTGTACAGACAAAAGTCAAAATGTGTGTATGCACAAAAAAATTCAGACGCACAAAACCGTGTGTAAGCCAACATCCACGCACTTCTGCTACATAAATCCCGGTCAGCGTGAAATGTAAAGCTCGTGCATATGCCTGCTGCCCCTCCCAGACTCCTCCCAGAATTACACCACTTTGAATATGCAAATAAATATAAATATTCTATTAAGTACAGCATTCTGTGAAAAGACAATGGCAAAAGCATGGGGAAAAAAGAAGAATTTCAGGAAATGCCAAGCGGAGGTAATGAAAAATGTACTATTTGTTGGTTTAAGCAGTTGTATAGCCAACAGAAGGAAGCTGATCAAAAATTCAAGATCAGAAATGTCGCACAGTGTCTGAAGTAAAAAAGAAGTTGTCAGATATCAAAGTCGCTGTGAAAAGACGAGTCCTAGCCCACCGTCTGAGTGTAATATGGAAGCTTATTAGTGTATAGAGAAAAGAAATAGGGACACAGTGGAAAAAAAAGTTCGAAATGTCAACTTTAATCTTGAAATTTCCACTTTAATGACATAGTTTATTTTGTCATTAAAGTAGAACGTCATAAACTTCATTCTAAAATCTTTTGACTTACTAGTTTCTCAAATCCTATCATAACTAAAGTAGCATGTTAAATGCTTTGTATTCTATCTGTTCTTCTATGTACTATATGAGTGTGAATCACTACTTGCTTGTTACTAAGCAGGCTTTCTTGTATGCCGACAAGACACAGAATATAGTACATTCATGATATTACAGCTCTCTGAACAATTTAAATACTAAGATATATGCTTGATATCATTTTCATGATGAAATTAATTAAAGCATGTATTAAATATGCTAGCACCCTGTCCAAAGATTGTTCCTGCCTCCTGCAAAATGCTTGCTGCACTGCGCGCAACCCTTGATGAAATAATTTATTGCATCAGTACTGTCTCTTTCAAATGTACTAACCCCCAATTCCCCTCCTTCCTTTTTTCTCCAAGTAACCAATCACTACACAATCAGCTCTTTAAGTCAGAACGCCAATTCTTCAAAACTTTTAAGGAACATTAATATCTTTGCAGTACATGTTTAATTATTCCATCCATCTCTCCATCCAGGGTCGCAGCAGTCCCAGTAAGCATACAGTGTGAAGCAGGAAAAATCCCTGAATGGGGAGCCAGTTCATCACTAGCGCTGTCCACTGTGGCCAGACGTTTAATTAATAACAGTATTCATTATTTAAATGAAATTAAAAATGTATCTGTATAATGTAATATATATATTTTACTGCATTTCACCTTAAAAATGATATCAAGAGCTCCAAGAATCGACTTAGAAGCCAGTTGTCATCATCTGTAAGTACACGCTTTCTTCTGTTGAATTCCAAATCCTCCATAAACTTATTTTCCTATAAAATGGTAAAATAACAACAACAATAAATTGTACTTAAAGGTACAAACAGTTCTACAGGAGCACTTGATGGACTGATTGAGTGTGTTTAGAGGTCTTGGGATGAAACTGTTTCTGAAGCGCCAGGTCCCTACAGGAAAGTCTCTGAAGTGTTTGCTGATGGGAGAAGTTCAAATGGACTGTGCACATAGCTGAGGCAGCATGTGCTAGATTTTGTACCTGACAATTCTCTCTGTACTTCACACAATCTGCCGTAGAGCTTTCCGATCAGCTACTGTATAGCTGTGATTTCCTAGTCAAATACAATGGGTTAAAATACAGGTGCACCGAGAGTAACAACACTAAAGCAGCTACAGTATTTGGAATAGTTTGGCCATTCCATGCATCATTACATTGTTACAAGCTGGTTACAATCAGATGCCTTAAATTAAAAAACTACTGTATATGCTGTTAATTTCAGTGTATTTGATAAAGCTGCGTCAGGGATGTGAATCAAATAAATAAAGGGAAACCACACAGGAACAGTAGCACTGCTTTGACGCTTGGTGCCACCAGTTTGCAAAACCAAACCAAAAACTTGCGTCCTCTACGGTTTGACCTGTGTAGCATGCGGCCGGGGCTCTTGCCCGGCTGGAACGCCGCCTCCACACTGGGAGGACCGGGGGAGCAAGTGTGGCCAGAGCGTTACCTCCCCCGGGACGCTAGATGGCAACCCTCCTGGGTTGCAGCGGTACCTTGAACTCCTGCAGGGCTTCGTGGGAGTTAGGGTGTGGTGCAGCCCTGTTGGGATCCGCAGGCGCCGCCAGGGGGAGGAGCTGCTGAGCACTTTTGGGCAGTTCTTCCACCTCACCCGGAAGTGCTGCCGGAAATGAGTAATCAAGCACTTGGAGCACATCTGAGTGCGTTATAAAAGAAGCCAGCATCCACTACTCGGGAAGCCAGAGTCGGGAGGAGGAGTGATGAAGCTTCACCCAAGGACTGAAGGAGGAGAAGGAAACAGTGAAAAAAGAGACTTGTGGTATTGTGCTGTGCTTCTGCTTGGACTGTTTCATACTTGTGAGGAACGGGGAAGGCATTTCTCACAAGGGAAAAAGAAAATAAAATCAAGAGTGTGCATTGAACTTGTGTCTCACTCGTGTCTGTGTCGGGTTCAGCTGGCAGTGCCAGCCTGGTGGTCCACACCTGACATGAAAATGTGAGTGGCTTTATACCAAGTTTATTTTTTATACACCGAGATGTGAGTGTGGAAACAGGCATACGCAACATTTTTGTGTGTACGCACCATTTATACATGAGGCTCCAGGAGATCTGTGTTGACCAAAAGCCCAAAAACTAAGTAATATCTTGAATGCTTAATTACTAAGGTCACACGTAATCAATAATTCAATTTAAATCTACAAAAGAACATCAGTGAAGTGTCAGAGGATCCACAATCTTGCACGGAGCCTATTGTGAGTTGCACTTCTGGGAAATGATTTCCCACTAATGCAACATTTTTTTGTCCAAGAATCAAGATGAAGATGCCAAATAAAAGCAGAAAGTCATTGTTGAAATAAAAAAAACAATAATAATATTACTAAAAATAAAACTTTTTTTATAAACAGGATGAAGTGAAAGTATTGAGATATGTTTATACCTTGGAGTCATATCCCCAGAAAGCAGTACTTAAACGATGTCAATTGCCTAAATTGTGATAATTAAAAACAGATGAAAGAAAGGATATTACAGAAATGAACTAAAGACAGAAATCCATATTATAATGCCAGTGACATCACACTCGTAATATGACAATTGCTGACATCATACCAGAAAATTATATTTACCTAAGCCTTTTTTGTTTACTTTACCAATTACTTCCCTTTTTGTAATATCTTCTTCTGGCCTACTTTGCAAGAAAGATTGGACCCCACAATGCTCAGTTCTTATCTCTTTCCTGTCCTTTTTCTTCTGCCACTTCTACTCCTCTCTCACAAGCTCTGTCCTCTGCCTCCCGACTCCGGCTCCCCTTCTTTATACTGCTCCCGGAAGTGTTCCAGGTGCTTCCCAATCAGCTTCTGGCAGCACTTCCAGGTGTGGCGGAAGTGCTGCATGTGAATCCAGCTCCTCTTCTGGCAGCACTTCCGGGTGTAGTGTAAGTGCTTGATACCAAGGCTTCAGAGCTATCCAGGCACCCCCTGTCGGTGGGTGTAGGGGGCTGCCCTCCCATGTCCTGGGGGTGATGTCCTCTCCCCCAGTCCTCTCCTCATAAGGGCATCCCAACCGGGCAAGGTCCACGGCCGTCTATCACTATCTATCTATATATATAATATATCCATCCATCCATTATCCAACCCGCTATATCCTAACTACAGGGTTACAGGGGTCTGCAGGAGCCAATCCCAGCCAACACAGGGTGCAAGGCAGGAAACAAACAATATGTATGCATGTATGTATGTATATATATATATATATATATATATGTATATACTTATATATATATATGTGTATGTATATGTATATATATATATGTATGTTTATATATATATATATATATATATATATATATATATATATATTTATATATATATATATATATATATATATATTTGTAATAAATTGTAAAAAATTATTATATATATTAACTAAAAATCCCATACAGGTAAAGATGGCAACACTTAGAATTCAATACTCTATTCTTTTTATATGCTGTAATCCAAAATAGTGTGCACTCTCATTAATTTGCTAATGACCCTTTGCTGCATGTACAAGCAAGGCCAAATTATACTTTTTTTCAAATATATTGCTAATAAAGTGCTGCAGTAAGGTAAAACAGTGAATGAGAGAAAACATGAGTATTTGCCTTTAAATTTAAAAGTTAATAAATACATTATTGGAAGGTATTCATTTGAATAACCCACTGTTTACCTTTGTGGAACCCAAAAGAAATGTAAATGTCATTTTTCTCACTAATTTACATTTTAGTTGTGTAACAGATTGTGTCCTCTATCGCTCCCTTGAACCCTTGTCCAAGACACCAGACACCAGGTTAAAGTCCAAAAGTAAACTATATTTATTCTGCACAGTGCACAAAGCACCCTCCTCTCCACAATACTGATTAAATTACACAAATGCACAATAATAAACTCTCTACCACTCCCAGACGCATTGCTACCCTTCCACCCAGCTCAGCTTGCCGTCTGGGAGCTCCCACAATCCTTTTATCATCCCTGACCCGGAAGTGTTCCAATCCCCAGTCCATGTGATCTCCTATCACTTCCGGGTCAGATCAAAGTCCTTTTCTTCACCCCAGAAGCACATCATTCCCCTTGTCCATGTGATTCGAACGTACTTCCGGGGCATAAGGCAAATAACGTCTTTCCTCCCTGCAGCGTCTCCTAGCGGCCCCCATGGTATCCAGCAGGGCTGTGCATAAAGACTCCAATGTCCATGATGCCCTGCTGGTCTTCGGGGCACCTCCATACTGCAGGAAGGGTTCCACCTGGTGGCGTTGGGGTATTGGCCGGGATGAACGGCCGGCCATACATCACAGTACACCTCCCCCAGCGAAGAATTATAATTTGGAGCGGCTAGCCCCGCGAGGGAAGTCTTTCTCCAAGAGGAGTTTCCGGTTGAGCCTTGGCTGATCCTGGTTTCTCTTTCCCTGGAGAATCTAGGGGGAATATTAGTCCAATACGACACCTGGTCCCCCGCTTTTCAAGGACAGTTTCGTCAAATGTGGCCTGACCTTCGGCATCCGTAGCACTGCCTCCATCCTCCTGTTATTCTCCCCCTGCGGGACTGAAAACAATTGGGAAAAGTTAGGTCCGCCACTTTTCTTGCTGAGGAGGAGACCCCCGCCACCTCTAAAGGTTCTCTCTTGCCTTTCTCTAGTTTGTCAGGAGACCCCCGTTTTATTTTTGGGATCTCCTGTATGCTTTCAGGGTTTTCCACAGTCTGAGTCTCTCTATTTAATAAAAAGAGACCCTTTCCTGTCTGCACCCCTCTAGACTTATTTTTTAAATGGCTTGGGGTCTTCAGGACCGAATCGCTCCGAAAGACAGCACCATCCAGCTGCTCCGGATCGATCAGCCCTTCCCCTGACCATTCGGTCAATGTTCCAGCCTCTCTTGTAGGGCATGCAGTGATTTGGCACCCACTACTTATTAAAAGCAGGCCCGGATCACACTGTGTCCCTATTTCTTTATTTACGGTACTGGTATTACTCACCTGTACCGCCACATCATATAACACGGGAGGCTCCCGTCTGATTCGCTGCAGGTACTCATTTACCTTCCGGATGGGCGCCTCAGCCGTTTCTCCCAGATTCTTGACGATCTTCCGAATTGTTGCCAGCATCTGAAATATACCTCGTACGGGCTTGATTAATTTCTCGTGTTCCCGCACGTTAAAAGAGTTAATTAATTCGGCCGAAAGTATACTCACTTCCTGGTTCACATTACCCTCCGGCCAGGAGCCAATGAAAACATCTGCTGTCGGCATGTGCTCTGACGGGTCTCACGGAGGCTGCTGGGAATTGGAGTTCTTTTGGAAGGACCGGGCCGCCATCTTTGGCTGACTGCGATCCGCCTGTGTGAATTTATTGGCGGATCGATCAGTCACTTCCTGGCCCTCCTTACCTTTTTTTGTGGTGAGCGGTGCTTTGCTCGCCTCCCCCTTCTCCTTCGGAATGTCCGAGTCCGTCTTTTCTAAGGAACAGCGATAAGCAATAGGACGCGGACCTCCTCCTTCCCGCAATGCTTTGGGTTTAGTCACGTGTCCCTCGTCAGCCACCAACATGCAGAAGTCCTTCTGGCTCGTCAACCGGACTGAGAACGAAGCCCCTTTGTCAGGTTTTTTGTCCACATACCGAAGGACCACCGGAGGATCTTCCTTGAGGTATGTGCACGGAACAAAGTGTGTTATTTTAAAGATGTTAGTCACAGAATCCCCGGCACATACCTCTTAGGAGTTGTTCTTCTCCAAAGGCCTTTCCCGACTCGTGCAGCCACTCTTCAGCTCATCCCGAGCATCCTCTGTGACGAGCGTGGTACTCCCGCTGATGCTGTCACTCTGCTTACCCTTTTTCTTCCCCATTACGGACTTGGAAATTGTGGGTTCTGCCGATGATGCTGTGTGACCTGACGCTGTTGTCTTTGGGTTCTCTGTCCCCGGAAAATTTATGTACAGGTCCTCTGCAAAAGACGCTAGAGAATCCTGCCGACTATGCCACTGTGACAGATTGGGTCCGCTATCACTCCCTTGAACCCTTGTCCAAAACGCCAGACACCAGATAAAAGTCCAAAAGTAGACTATATTTATTCTGCACAGTGCACCAAGCACCCTCCTCTCCACAATACTCATTAATTTACACTATTACACAATAATAAACTCTCCACCACTCCCAGAAACGTTGCCACCCTTCCACCCAGCTCAGCTCACCGTCTGGGAGTTCCCACAATCCTTTTATCATCCCTGACCCGGAAGTGTTCCAATCTCCAGTCCACGTGATCTCCTATCACTTCTGGGTCAGATCAAAAGTCCTTTTCTTCACCCCGGAAGCACGTCATTCCCCTTGTCCATGTGACTCGGATGTAATTCCGGGGCGTAAGGCAAATAATCATCTTTCCTCCCTGCACATCTCCTAGCGGCCCCCATGGTATCCAGCAGGGCTGTGCATAAAGACTCCAATGTCCATGATGCCCTGCTGGTCTTTGGGGCACTACCATACTTCAGGGAGGGCTCCACCTGGCGGTGTGGGGGTATTGGCCGGGATGAACGGCCGGCCATACATCACAGTTTTTATATTTCCAAACTATGAAGTGCTTTTTCCAGCTTAGAAATATTGGAAAATTGTGGTTTAAGCATGAGAAAGGATCTACATAAATAAAAACTATTATAATAGATAGATAGATAGAAAGTATCTATCTATCTATCTATTAGTATGCATGATCCTTATCAGCTAGTTCTTTTTTCCAAGTAGAATTGACTACTCTAATGCTTTATGGTAAAACTCCTTAATCATTGGATTAATTATACTACAGTTACAGCAGAAGGGCACTCCAATTTTTTTAGTTAAGGCACTCTTTGCCACACCCAGAAAGATATCCCCCGGGTGGTTGCACATTTTGTCCATAAATAAATCCGCCGCTAACGACTCTCCTTTACAGTACAGTAATGAATGCTGTTACAGTAAACCACTATCCCATAATCATAAAAAACTTGGCTTTCTTAAAATGTTCGGGCTACATAAAAAAATACAAGAGTCAGAGCATATAGTAATGGGGCTTCACAACTGTGCTGATTTCTTTGAGGCCTTGTCTCTAAAATTGAGCATTAGGGCTCAGATGAGGCCTAGATATCAAAGAGAGCCTCAACCCCTGGGACGATAGCTGTTCTAGAAAATATGGACACTAGGGCAGACTCAAAAAATGCAAATACAAAAAAAAAAATCAATTATTGCACAAAAACAAGTCAAACAGTTCATATGCATTCCACCCAAAACATGTGATCAATAAATAGTGAAAGAAAATGTTATTTATAATTTGTACAAATGGGGGAAAATCACAATTCAAATTCCCAATTTTTCTTTTTAATTAGGCTTAAAGCAAAAATAAGTAGCCCAAGGTCTTTGCAATGCAAAACCCTCCCTTCCTTTTAATTCTAGAACAGGATTAGCTGCTACTGACCTCTTACAGCAGCCATCCATCAAAAAAAAAATAAAAAAGATCCCCCATCTGACTAGCACAGGTGGTATTTATGCTCAATTTGGGATACCAAATGACGGTAATCTCTTGCTTCCTGGTTCACATTGCATGCCCTACATTTCAGATCCAAACGGTTTGGTTAGAGCTGCATCCCCCAACCAGCCTGATTCATGCCCAGCAGCTGCTAGTAGCTCTGCTTCACAAAATGTCTGCCCCACTACTGCACATGTATGCCTTCTTTAGATCACTGCTACCTGAAGGCACATATACCCAAGAAAAGGTACACACACACCTGTGTTATCTTGTAATTCACAATGCTTTCATTGTACCCAACAGACTCCCACAAAACCCTTCAAGTATGGTAGGCATCTTAACAAACTATTTTTAAAACCATATAATTACCAATTAAAAAAAGAATATAACCTAAGCTGCAAAGCATTTCTTCACACCCCTCAAACTCAATCAGTCATTAGGCCTGCCAAGGCCCAACAAAAAGGGGCAGACTTTTAATATCAAAAATGCAGAAATAGGAGAGGGGAATTATGAAACATTTAGCTCACAGTAACCAAAACAATGAACCTTGATATAACAGTAGTTTATTATTTAACTATTTACCCACAAAAACATTATAAATGCCATTTACCTAAAAAGCAACCCCGGAAGTGAGCAAAGTCAATTTATGTAACCCAAAAACCAGTACCTTGGAACAAGAGCAGGAAGTCCATAACCCAATAATCCAAAACAGAGCTGAAACACAATACTTAACAAGCACTGAAGTAGCTTTTTCATAAACTGTAGGTGCTTAAATAATGCTGGTAGTGGTTCCCCACATGTAGTCAAGAGGCCCTGCGACCCTAAGCTCAACATACAAGAAACATGACTCATTTACACACATACAGTATAAACATAAGACAAATGTGAAGTAGTAATAATTACAAAAGTAAAAATAAGTATTTTTTCAATAAAAATACCTACTAATAATATTTACAAAAATACAATAAACACTTGAGGCAGGGATTACCCCATTTCTATTTTTTTAATAACAGGAATGATCTACCTATATATATTAAAAAGGCTTCATTCGTCTTATCATTTAAATCAAGACTGAAGACAAATAATTTCAGTGCAGCACTCTCTTTTTAGAGCTACTGCTAAAGCAAACCATAGTTGTACACTTTGTTTGATTTAACTGCTTCGTAGCCTTTTTATTGTTCTTTTCTTGTTCTACTGGCATTGAACTTGGTATCAGTTGCACCTCCTATCTATGGAATAGGACCATGAAGTGTTTGTATCATTCTCAGTGATAAACCTTAATGTTAGACATCTGACATATTGGTTTGCATTGTCAACATCATGGTACATTGTGGAGTGTTGGTTAGGAGACTGGCTGATGTCATCTTTGTTGTTTGACTGGTTCAAGAACCTACATCTAAAAAAATGTTGAAGTATGCACCACTGCTTTACAAATTCAAGAAACGAGTTTAAACACTGTAAGGTCATGTGACATTTGCACTGTCTCCATGCTTGCGTGCATTTTACTGCTAATACTCCTTTTTTCCATATCCCAAAGTAGCATATGCTAGGTGAATTGACAGCTGTGAGTTGATCTAGTTTAGTTCAAGTGACTGCGGATGATTGGGTGTGGCTGTGCTTTGTGATGGGCTGAATCACCATCCATGTCAGGACTGCTGCCATTATATTAATTGGAAATGGAATGTGTGGGTTCAGAAAATGAACTGATGAATGGAAGAATGAAAACTTCAACTAATTTTTAATTTGAGATAAACTACATTTAATGAGATTTTTCATTTATGGTTTGTTGCTGAAAACCACATTTTTCTTCTATGTTGAAATCTATATATATAAAAGCCAAATACCACTGACTCACTCATCATGAAATCTCCCGACCCATGAGGACTTGGGACTTGGGAGGTTTCCCTTAGCCCATAAGTGCTCGCTAAGAAGTGGTTTTAAAAATGTTGTGGTCCAAGCGCGAAATTTCTTATAGTTTTTTAGACCCGTTTGTATGTCTGTCCGCTTTTCACGAGAGAATTACTTAATGGATTTAGATTGTTTTTTTTTTTCTATAATTTGCTTGAACATTCCGTTGATTTTGTGACTTTCTCATTGCGCTAAATATCATAGTTCACTTGCAGTACTGATTTATTAGCACGAATCCGAGAGAGGCTCATCGGGCTGAGAGAAGGGGGCAGAGCCCTCCTTAACTCACGCGTCTGCCTTGGGGTGTAACCTTAACTCTGCTTAGTTAGCGAACGACAGAACTACTTAACGGATTTAGATATTTTTTTTCTATAATTTGCTTGAACATTCTGGTTGATTTTGCAACTTCTCTCATTGTGCTAAGAATCATAGTTCGCTTGCAGGAGCGATATATTCATACTAATCCGAGACAGAGGCAGCGGGCTGAGGGGAGGGTGAAGAGTGACGTAAGGAGTAGAGAGCTAGGCGGGGCCCTTCTCACTATCCTGTTTCACTAATACGCGGGCAAAGCCACGGGGGATGGCTAGTTATTATTATAAAAATATATATTATGACAGATAGGGGGCGCTATCGCTCCCTTGAACCCTCCGATCAAACGTCAGACACCAAATAAAAGTCCAATAATTGACTTTATTATTACACAACAGTGCACCAAGCACCCTCCTATCCACAATACTCATTAAATTCCTCAAATTCACAATACAATAAATTCTCCACCAACTCCCAGACACGTTGCCACCCCTCCACCCAGCTCAGCTCGCCGTCTGGGAGCTGTCACAGTCCTTTTAAAGTCCCTGACCCGGAAGTGTACCAATCCCCAGTTCATGTGATCCTTATCACTTCCGGGTCAGATAAAGAGTCCTTTTCTTCATCCCGGAAGTACGTCACTTCTGCTGTCGCTCTGCCTATGACGCTCTTCCGGGTTATAGGGCACATATGACTCTCTATGCCTCCCTGCAGCGTCCTCTGTTGGCCCCTGGGGTATCCAGCAGGTTTGTAGGGGAAAACTCCAAAGTCCATGATTCCCTGCTGGTATCCGGGGCACCTCCCTGCTGCAGGGAGAGCTCCAGCTTGCGGCCAGGGGTTATTGGCCGTGATGACAAGCCGACCATGGACCACAATATATAATATAGTATACATTGAACCTAGTATGTAATTGCCTAATATGTTTTTTGTGTGAAATTTTGTCATTTAATTTAACTATAATATTTTTGTAATAGTATATAATTCACAAGCTTAATAAGTGAAACAAAGCTTTAAAGAACAGATTGTCCTGAAGTGAATTGAATACAGGTATATTATGTAATAAATGACTTTAGTTTTGTAGTGCAGCTAGCATAAAAGAGCAGATAAATATCTAATCCGACTGTCAAAAATAGGACTATTTTATGTCAAAGAGAGAAACAAGAGCTGCAAAGGTAGTTTTAAAGCCTTAATATCTATTGCAGAGTAACAGCAGTGTCATATTTACTTATTATTACAAAAGCTGATGACTTGTACTGCTTGATGAATTGAGATGTCTTTTTTCATACATGTTTAAAATTAGCTGAGAGTACAGAAACCTTTGGCCATTCTTCACCCAGCTATACTTAGAACTATACTTAAAAAGAAATATGATGTTGATTCTGGATTAGCCTGTTTTACTTACCTTTGAGTGGAATTTAGATCCATTCACATCTACATAGAGTTTTTCATCAGCAGAAGGCACATAATTCCAATATAGAAGAAAAATGTTTTCAGAACAATGAAAAATCTCATTAAATGTAGTTTATCTCAAATGAAAAATTAGTTGAAATTTTATGTTAAGGAAAAAAATGATATTCATAAAATGCTGTTAAGTTTTGAGATTGTTCCTTTTGACCTCAATATTTCTGGTAAGCATTTTGGTGCTCCAGCGAAATTAACAAAATATTTTAACAATTTAAAAATGTAAAATAGTTTTGTTAGGTTGCACTAATTACAATACATTTGCATGAATTAATTTCATGTTAGAAAATTATAGTTTTAATATGTGTCATATTTTATTGTTTTTACAGGAAGATTGCAGAGGAGATCTGTCAAATGGGACTAATTTTAGAACTATAAATTAAACTCAGCTGATTGGTTTGTGCTTCAAGCAGTTAGACATACCTTTAATTTCTCAGTGATACTATTTTCAAAGACACATTTTGTTTCTGACAGATGTCATATGAAAACTCTGAGATTACTATTTTGTCTAAAATGCTTTAAAGGTCAAAGCATTCTTGAAATATATTAAAAATATATTTTATTTTAAGAAAAAAATTTTCACAGTGTAGCTTGCACATTCTTCCTATGTATTCACTCACTTTTTAAACAATATGAATATTAGATTGATTGTCCTGAAATACATGTATTGCAGCCCTGCATTGTTAAAATGTTATCCAAGACATTGTTCAACGTTTTCCAGGAAGTCTTTGTGCTAAGCTACACCAGACCCATGTTCCTATAATTCTACCGACACAGACATATGCTTTTTGAATTAACGTTTCCTAACTTAATGTATAGTCCTTACACTTTCTTGCACTCTGAATTTGCATTTATGCTAGAAGTTGCAGAAAAAGCACAGTTACCAAGGCAAACATCTTTTTTTTCATCAGGTCCTCTTAACACATGCACATCTGCAGACAGCAAAAGAAATAGCAGTTAAACAAGAAATAACAATTAAAGAACTTAACAGTTCTCGTCAACAGTATGATCAGTAGGAACAGACTAACAACCTGAATGCATGAAATAATAAACACTTTTAATGTTTAAAAAGTGGCCAGATGGACTATACACAAAAATGGCAACCTCAGCAGGCAGGCAGATGCCACTGAGCTGCAAATCTGTGCCAAATGATGAACATCAGAAAGTGCTCCAAAACAGCCACCTGAATTTTTTCTGTACCATCAAAAGAGAGGTGATGTTCTGTCTTGCTCGCCAATGAAAATATTTTCACGCTTCCTTCCTTCTGTCATTTTAATGTCCCTCTAGGGCAAGTCCTTTCATACTTCTTTCCAGAAAGCAATGTTTTAAGGCCAGATTTTAGATTCCTAATGTCCATTGATCTGATTTCTGGAAGCTATGTTTGACACTGTAACTCAGGTGAAAATGAACAGAAAAATGTCTCTTTATATGCCATAATTTTACGTTTAAAAATACGTTTTAATCCAGATCCAAATCAACAGTGATTAATGACTGAGTAAAAAACAAACTTTATTATGTGTAACTCCTATAGTTGAAAACATTTCATTAGTTTTATAGGTAGGAAGCAAAACTACATAAATTATGACAAATGTTTAAACAAATTGCTCTGCTTCAAACAATGAGCAGAGCTCAAACAATGAGCCTAATGTTTAACCCACCTCTTTTCATGTTTTATTCCAGTGACTTTACAAGTAGACTACACTGAAGGAAAAGGAAGAGAAAATAAAGTCTTGTTGACCCACTGCTTAACTGCTCAGCTGAAATCAGTATATTTTTACATTGTTTTCCTCACTGAATATAGGCTCAGAGTGCTTAAAAAGATATGCACTACATAATCCTACATACAGGCTGGTTTCCTTACTTTCATTCTTTATATTATCCCCATTCAGTACACTTTCATAAAAGCACTTTTGTTTCATCCATCATTCTCTATAGAGGAATATTTTGGACAAAATTAAATAGATACAAAAATAATTAACTGTATTCTGAAACAAAAGCACTTTTATTTCATCTGTCACTCTCTATGGAGGAATATTTCAGACTTAAATAAATAGATATACAAATAAATAACTTTATTGTGACATCTGACAATAAATGAAAACACAATGATATATGAGCATTAATGATAAACTGTGTCATTAAATATGTTTAATATTGCTTATTTCTTTATGTATTATTTTTTCTTCATTTGTTTATTTCAGTGATGCTACACACAATATGAAATATGGCTTGAAATGAAAACGATCATTTTCACAAAGTCAAAGCTGAGTGGGTGGGCAATGGTGAATACTGTTTTTTGATTGATGGATTGTCCATAGAGGGGGCGCTCACAGTTGCAGTTTTGCACAAGCAGAATGAGCCACAGGATTCCAAAGTAAAGCGTGCATGCTAAAAGTTGTGACTATATGCGTCTTTGGCAGATAGGAGTACAAGGAAAAGCTGGCCAAAATTACTGTGCAAAGCAATTACTTTAATTCAGGAAGCCATGAATTCATCATCCCCTGGGCTGTCTGTATCTGACATGTGGTGACTGCCTATAAATGTAGCACTTAATGGCCAAAGGTGTATGCACACTCTGCTGATGATTCACTAATCAAAACACAGTACTCACTAAAGCTCCCTCTCCACTTTGATGGTCCAAAATAAAAGTTTTCATTTCAAGCCGTATTCCACATTGAGTGTGGTGCCACTGAAATAATTAAGAAATAATTACCTAATTACATAAGGAAATGAACAACAAAAAATACATATTTTATGACAAGTTTAATTATTTCTGCTCACATTGTATTGTATTTTTAAAAACAGCATATATTGTCAAATTTCATGATATGTTTACTTATTAGCATAATTAGTTTTTTTTTTTTCTGAATTATTCCACTATAATTCACCTATGGTCTATTTTTCTCTCTGTCAGTAGTCTCACTTCCAGAATATTTCCTTTTTTTCTGCTTAACTTTTTTATTGTTAACATAGATCAATGTGAAATTAAAAAACTAATTTTGAATTGTAATGCTTTAAAATTAGAATACCACAGACAGCAAAACTTCAATGTAGGATCTGGTATTCCGTAGGATTACAGAGTTGCTTAAGTGGATTAAATACTTTTGAAAGATGTTAAATATATATATAGTAACAAGAAAGGGGTGTGCCTGTAGCAATTCTCCTACAAAGAACAATGTCAAAGAGACCAAAAATGTTAAAAAGTGTTCATATTTTAATACACATTAAAAAAAAAACATAAAGATGGGAACAGTTTAAGAACAACACTACAGCACCAATAAACACCATGCAGCCTAATTGTTCTCATCTATATGAGCTTTGAACACTGTTGACTAGGTGGGGTGTCTCATCCACATCCATTTTTCTGCCTCTCTATTATAACAATAAGACAATCCCGCCTCTCTGGTCCCTTCCTTCTGTCTCACACAATCTCTGTCTTCCTCCCAACAGTGAGCCCTACTCCCACTTTGCCTTAACACTAGAATTACCAGAACCAACGAAAAAACTTGTATAATCCGGCCCACTTTAAATCCCTTCGCACCTCTCCATCAGCCTCTTTTGACTTGTAAATGTGTTGATAATCCCAAGCAGCAAGCAGCCTGCTATACCATCCCCCCCCACTGCCTTAGACTGGGCAAGTTCTCCCAGCTCCTGCCTTGATTGATTATCTGGGAATGAGCTACCCAGAATTGTAAGGGGAAATAATTTGATGTCTGTTTTGTGTCTACAACGATCAATGTAAACACATCGTTAAAACAGAAACATTTTCATGTTTTAGTAATAAATGACAAAATGTAGATGTGAACTGTATATTGTGTGAAGGCTGATGGCCAAATATCAAATAAACACATTCACAAAAGGTGCAAGTACAACATGATAGCTTACGTAGTACAGCGGATAAAACTGCTAATTTATAATCCAGAGGTTGTGAGTTCGAAACCAGCTCCCCAAAAAATTTACCGCTGTGAGCTGCTCTTATTGTTAGTATTATACAATTAAAACATACATTTGATTTGTGTCTGTAACAGCTGGTGTAAATTTATAGCACTTGTAAAAGTTTTCAGTTTTTTTTTCCACTTTTATTCTCTCATTCACGATCACGATACATACTACCACCCCCCAGGGATCTGACGCTGTTAGTTTTTATTGAAACTGGGAATAACCGTAGATGTGAGTGGTGTTTTGAGACAATGGAACTGGACATTCTCTGATATGGATGGATAAAAGCCAACACACAAATGCTGGTGAATCTGCCTTATTCGTATCTCACTTAATTTTTTTTTTATTCAGTTTTACTGAGTGTTCCTGCTCATGAGTTAGTATGCACCTTATGGTCCATGATGTCAAAGCCGCACTGACAAAAAATACAGAGACATAGGTATATATGATATTTGGAATAACTCATTTTATGACCTCTATAGTACATCAGCAAAAAGCATGCACTAGTCTTTTATCCCATGATTCAACACATCCATAACCAGGTCAAAGAGGTAAGAATTTAAAGAAGATCCCTGGTACAGACTTATTCTAACTTGGATCCTCACTCCCTCATACATATCCTGGATAATCCTCACATACGTTTCGGGTACTCCTTTCTCTCTCATGCACCTCCAGAAATCTTGATGTGGCATTCTGTCATAAGCCTTCTCCAAATCAAAAATCACTATATACAAACCTTTCAGTTTTTCTCAGTGAATCTCTATGAGTTGTCTCAATGCAAAGACTGCATCAGTTGTGCCTTGCCAAAGGGCATAAAACCAAATTGCTCGTCCCTTATGGTGGTCTCTTCCTAAGCCTTCTCTCTATACTCTCTTCTAAAATGTTTATTGCGTATGGATCCACCAATTGTACTGGAAAGAAATGCCTACCTAAAAAGGGAACATTCTCCTGTTTGTCTTATCCTGGGATGGTGTGTGTCCCTCTATTAGCCAGAAGGTATCCCAAATCCAGATGACTCTCTGAGGCCTCTTTCTCATTTTTAGACTGTCAGGCATTCCTCTATCACTTGCCCTCTGGCTTTATATATACAAAGCTCCAGATACTTTAATCCTATTCATTAACAGGATTTTAGATGAGTCAGTGTGTAATAAGGCATCTATCAGCTTGATGTTACTTGACAAGCCTCTCTGTTAAAATATGCATCTAATTTAAGCATATGATTTGCTAATTAATACTTGTGTTACCAGCAAATTGCTCCCGTGACGGAACGGTGCTGATGCCAAACTGCAGCATGCAGGTCAGTGGGGAAATGCAGTTTTACCTTTTGTATTCTTGGCACTTTAAGGCTTTGTGCTGCTTTAGTGAAGGACTAATTGTTGGTTGATTGATCATTGTTAAGCAGATGTGAGACAGGTGTGCTGTCACCTCTAAATAAAGAAAGGAAGAACAACATGAGATTGTCATTCAGTTGTGGCCAGCGCGTATGGCACTCAATCTGGGCACTCGGCCTGTATTTTTGAAATGGTTAGTCCCATTTAAAGTGGTCAAGATATGTCATAGAAAATAAACACACAAGTCAGGCAATCTAGTGAGAATATAAAGCTTAGTCTTAGAGTTTGAATAACTACCATATATTTTTTTCATGCAAGATTCCATTGCATACAACATATTCCTTTGTTATTATGTTATATGTTCACTTATTTATGTGGCTTTCTTTTTTCTGCATATTTTAATAGACTTGATTTTTTTAATACGTGACTTACATATCTAGTGTGTTTACGTTTCCTAGCACTTTGCTCCACCTGAAACTATGCTGCCCATATCTGAAGCTAAAGCAGTATTTTAAATGAATAATAGAGTATGGTGTTGAGAATGTGTATTGTTTCTTGTCTTAATCCCAACTTTTCTAATTCACTGATGTTCACTTTTTAAATATCCATTTACTCCACTAAGATCACTTCTCTTGTTAAGCATATTTTGTCATGAGAGCATTGCACTTTTCTCCCTCTATTACTTGAAAATCTTTAAATGTATTTTACATAATAAGATACAGGAAAACAATTGTGTGCTAATTCACTTTGTCTACAGGGTTTTTCAAAGTTTGCTAATGCCAAAGGAGATGGCTAATGATTACTTGTGGCTTATTGATTTATCAATATTACTACCTTTTAATATCCCCGTTTTTTACTGTCTCGGTATAGTTACACTGTTTGGCTCATCTTTGAGGCAGTCCATATCTTCTAGCCTAAATCATAATCTATCATTCTAGAATAAGCTGTCAGATCTTTTAACACTCCTTTGTCAAAAATATGACACAATATTGCTGACAGGTGATTTTAATATTCATGCTGCTTCACAAGCCTGGTTTCTAGCAAGAGAGTTTTTAACTAGATTGTACTGTGTTGGCTTCATACGTTATGCAAATGTAGCTCTTCTGTGGAATTTATCTGCACCTCTCAGACAGTAAGGAAAAAATATTTTTCAGCCTAAAACTTATTCATTCTGTTTGAAAGTAAAGCAAACATTAAAGTATAATAAAATGAGTTCAGCATTATTTGGAAAAAGAGCTTTATCGCACAAGTAAATTTAAGTTAACAGCAATGGCAAATACATTTTAAGTTAGTTAGTATCACTAAGGTGTAAGATTCAGCTTAGTGTGTATTTTTTCAGAGGTACATGGAAATTTAAAACATCAGAGTCATGGTCATGTGGCAGCAGTGATTCCCTTACAACAACAAGCACAAAACAGGAGCTAAGCCTGGAAGGAAAGCAAGACTCATTTTCTCATAAAACTCCATTCAACAATACAGGGCAAATACAGTTGGAGAAAATTCTGACATGAGGCAAACATGTAAAGTCCACTCTGACAGTGATTGGGCTGGGACAACCAACCAGAAAGAATGAAAACATAAAATGTGAAAACTCATCTTTCTCTTTACAATGCATGTTGTACTGTCTGGAAAGGTAGATAGTCAAGAAGTTGTGAACCAAAGTCAAAATCCATAATATTGTGTTACAATTCATTGACAAATTATCAAAGAAGTCTGTCAAAACCACTCCAAAAGCTTTGCAAATCCAGAAATTTAGAGAATAGATTATGGAAGACCTTTCTATTGTCACACTAGTGACATCACAGGTTTGACCTCCTATTGTCATGTTATAGCAACATGCATAGCAACTACTTTAAAAACAAAACAAAATGACAGCATGCCAATACTCAAAATATTTTTAACATAGAGGAAATGACCTCAGATAAGAAAGCCAATTACAAAAATGAATTTCATATATAAAGAAATCCCTAAAAAGAAGAAAAATGCTGGTTTGTTGGGAACAAATTCAAGCCCCAGTTCCCATCACAAATGGGGTTCAATTGCTTACCTACTATTTTCGGAACCGGGTAGAAGGACATCACAGACCTGTTATTGCTCAATCTCACATTTTGCTGCTGCTTGATAGGCCTTTCAGAATTTTTTCTTGTGCCACTAATAGGCACAAGTAAACCAAGGCTGGGAACATGTGCTGATTATAGCATATTGCTGCACCCACCACATGACGAACCACCCGGACTGGGATGCGAGTGCAGCCATGCAACGGCTGACACTTCACCACCAAAAGGTGTTGTGCAATGGATTACTCTTTTGTAATAGTGGAAAAGAAAATCTTTTGGAACAGAATCTATGGATAGTGAGGATTTACTGTATTGCTTTTTAGTTGCCTCATGATTCTGCGCACTAAAACATTCACACTAGCAAGACGCCACCTTGGGCATCATGTATAACGGCATTCATAGAATTCACACTGAAACATACCAAAAAAACTGGAAATGTGCATACTCAGAAAAAAATCCAGACGCATCAAACTGTGTGTATGCCATGTTCCACACACTTCCCCTTTATAAATTCCAATGAACGTGAAATTTAACGTACGTGCACGCACCTACAGGCCCACTCCTACTCTTTCCAGAATTTTTCATATTTGAATATACAAATTAATATATAATGAGATGGAATTCGAGATGGAAATAGCCCCCTCCATTTAGTGATTTGTTAAAAGACAATGGCAAAAGCACGTGGAAAAAAGAACAATTTTAGTGAATGCAAAGTGGAGACAAGGAGAAACGTACGTTGGCTTAAGCAGTGGTATAAGCAACAAAATGAAATTGATGGAGTGATACAGCATGACCGAGACAATTGAAAGTTCATGTTCAGAAAGTTGCACAGTGCCTGAGATAAAAAAGAAGTGGTCATATATCAAAGTCGTCAGGAAATGTCGAGTTGTAGCCCACTATCCTGTTTATTCTGTTTCAGACAATATTAGAAAAGCTGACCCCCATGCCGAGCACATTGTCGGGTGCTGGCTACACTCACGCCTCTGCCTCAGAAACCGCTGGGCAACCATCTGGCTGTGTGCTGACAGACGCTGTTCTGAAATGCTGTATCTGATTACCTGTTTTTACATTCTGCTAATTACATTCAAACAAAGTTGTAACGCTGTCCGATTTGGCTGATCATTTGGTGGGTCAGGGTCTGGTTCAACATCTCCCAGATCTCTTCAGCTATGGGCAAGCCAAATGGGCTACTGCACTATGGGCTACTGCACGCTACATGCTTACACAATGTAACACATTCTGTGGGCTATAGAGCAGCACATTAATAGAGTGGAAATGCTTTCTATTTACTTAAGCAATTTCATTCACTGAAGGTGCCTTTAAGTGTAGCGTTAGCACAGAGCACCACACCGGATAGATTCTCTGCTCTTTACATAGCTCTTTGAGGTGACTCGCTATCCTTAAAACAACTGTTTGCCTTTTGCCACACTAGTTGGAAAAAACATCCGTGACTCTGCGGAATTGCATTTTTATTAGTTCTCCTGCTATGGATGAGTCCTTTTCGTTCCTTTATTTCATAAGGACCTTGCCAGTGTGCCAACAATTTTAAATGGGAGGTTGGGATGAGCACCATTAAACGATCACCCGGGACAAACTCCCGAATGGTGGTGTTTCTATTATAATAACCAGACTGCGCTGCTTGTGCTTTTTCTAAATTGTCTTTTAAAATAGGTCTAATTTTCTCAAGTCTATCGCGTGCCCAAATATTAGAGAATATTTGAAGTAGGGAGGACCTCCTCTTCCCTTTCTTCTTTTAACATATCCAAAAGCCCTCGGGGTTGTCTTCCATACAATAACTCAAAAGGAGAGAATCCTGTAGAGGTCTGTGGGACTTCCCGGTATGCAAACAAAACGAGGGGAAGCAACTGATCCCAGTTTCTTCCATCCTCGCTAACTACCTTACATAACATCTGTTTTAATGTTTGATTAAAACGCTCCACCAACCCGTCAGTTTGGGGATGATAGACTGACGTTTTCAGATGTTTTATACGGAGTAATTTAGCAATTTCCCTGAACGTCTCCGAAGTGAAAGGAGTCCCTTGGTCTGTTAAAACCTCTTTGGGGATCCCAACACGAGCGAATATCCCTACTAACTCCCGTGCGATGGTTTTTGTATTAGCTGAGCGCAAAGGAACAGCTTCTGGAAAGCGAGTGGCATAATCAACTAATACTAAAATATATTTAAATCCTTTTAACGAGGGTTCTAACGATCCTACGAGGTCTATTCCGACTCTTTCAAATGGGATATCAATAAGGGGAAGGGGAACGAGAGGAGCTCGAGTCCGTCTGGGAATCTGGCGAAGTTGACAATCCAGACAAGAAGCTCAAAATCGCCTGACCTCCTCATTAATTCCCGGCCAATAAAATCGGAGCTTTATCCTCTCTAAAGTTTTATCAAAGCCCAAATGGACTCCCAGAAGGTAAGCATGTGCTAATTTACACACTTTTCGCCGAAAAGTGTGTGGGATTAACAATGATGCTCGCACTTCACCCCCGTGTTCTGCTACTCGGTATAATAAATTATTTTTAATAACAAAGAACGGCGTGGGTGGCATGGAATTCAGAGTTGTATAACCCTCGGTGGACACTATAGCATTCCTAGCAAACTTTAAGGAATCATCGTTCCACTGTTCTCTTTTAAAGGATGAGGGTGTTAGAAGGAATTGGGACGTTAAAGCTTGAACTGGGTCTTGCGCGACCTCAATGGGAGGGGCTACTGCCTCCACGTCCTCCACGTTAACTGTATTAGCTCCCGCAGAGGACGATGGGACATCGATTTCTTCGCACTGGGTGCTAGTATCCACCCGTGCTACTGAGGGACATGACGTGGAGGCAGTCGGATCAGTTTTTTCCATCATTAAGCCTAAATATTTCTTCAGTACAGTTACGTTTTTACCGCTAATAATTTCATTCCAGTCCCTACCAAGTATAACTGGAAACGGAGGATCCAGTAACACAGCCATGGCCATACTTGTTAGATTTCCATTTACTGTCACAATACATCTGGCTGTTTTATAATACCGGATATCTCTGTGAATACATTTTAGACTGGTTTTTACTTTAGTCCACTGTTGCGGTAAAATGAAACAGGTAGCAACAATAGAAATGTTACTCCCGGAATCAAACATTGCCCTTACCTTTCTGCCATTTATAATAACTGCACCTGTATAGGGAAGAGACAAAGGGTTATTCACGGTGGCACAGTACCTTTCTCCCCTTACTAGCGAACAATCCATTGGTTCAAAGGAGCAGCTAGGAGACAGATGTCCAACCTCCCCACACTTGTAACAGCGGGGAAGATTGGCTGGTCTGTCCCTTCTACGGACGGCAGGTTCGGGAGCTTGTCGGGGGGGCTCAGGAGCTGCCTCTCTTGCCTGCTGCTCCGGAGATACGCCGTAGCGTTTAAAGACCT
>JANRMT010062819.1:10663878-10713541 GCA_026402145.1 Polypterus bichir lapradei
AGCGTCATAATCAGCAGCCTGCTCCTCAGTTAAATCATAATAGGCCCCCTGCGCCGTTCCCTTCAGGTATGGAGCCAGTTGGTACGCCCACTCCGACCTCGGCCATGCGTTCCGCTTAGCGGTACGCTCAAAGATCAAAAAATACATTTCGATATCATCAGATTCAGTGAGAGTTGTCAAAGCAATGGGTGGTGACCGAGCGACCTCCGTCCGTATCCTAGCTGCCGAACAAGCCTCCGATTCCGCCAACTGAGTCCTGGTCTCCCCCATCTGAATTTTTAGGGTCTGTAAATCTCCCATGATCGTGGAGAGAACGGTATTCAGGTCTTGTTCTTCTGACATCTTGAACAATTAATCCTGCCGACTACGGCAATTGTGATCGAAAGAAAGTCACAAATACAAAAATAAAGGTTTGGGAACCGTCCCCGTATATTGTCGTGCAGACAATATTGAAAAAATACAATGATTCAAAGTCCTGAAAGTACAATGAACGATTTTACTGAAACAAAATGGCGGTTTTATAGAACAAAAAACAGGTGACAGGAAATGGTTGGCAAAATGGTGATGTGGCAACAGGAACCAGAAGCGACGTCATTTTGAGGAGCCGGAAGTGAGGTGGTTTGTGGGTGCCGGAAGTGACTTCATCAATGTTGGCCGGAAGTGACGTCATCGCAGCCATTTTGAAAACCCGGAACTTGCGGGATTATTTCTCTTCTTGTTTCCTGTTGGCAAAAGAGAGTTCAGGTAAGTACCACGTGACAACCCCTTATCTCGCGATGTTTTACTCACCTTTAGGCTCTTTGACTGCCTCCTAATCGTACATGTGTGACACTACATAAAAGTATTTTGCATTAATCATAAAAATAAAATATAGCATAATATTGGTGGAGACAACCATGTTAAGCACATCATCACAGTACATTTTGAAAACTGTCTGGAAAATATAGGGCAATAAAATTCTAACCTAAGATCAAAAAAATGACAACCTGACTTGCACTGATACATAGTGTAACCTTTCTATAAAAGTGGAGATTTTTTGGGCAGCTCCTTTATTAAGGTTTTTTTCTTTGAGGATGCATCATCTATGTACAGTTAGGTCCATAAATATTTGGACAGAGACAACTTTTTTCTAATTTTGGTTCTGTACATTACCACAATGAATTTTAAATGAAACAACTCAGATGCAGTTGAAGTGCAGACTTTCAGCTTTAATTCAGTGGGTTGAACAAAACGATTGCATAAAAAAGTGAGACAACTAAAGCATTTTTTTAACACAATCCCTTCATTTCAGGGGCTCAAAAATAATTGGACAAATTAAATAACTGGAAATAAAATGTTCATTTCTAATACTTGGTTGAAAACCCTTTGCTGGCAATGACAGCCTGAAGTCTTGAACTCATGGACATCACCAGATGCTGGGTTTCCTCCTTTTTAATGCTCTGCCAGGTCTTTACTGCAGCAGCTTTCATTTGCTGTTTGCTTGTGGGCCTTTCTGTCCCAAGTTTAGTCTTCAACAAGTGAAATGCATGCTCAATTGAGTTAAGATCAGGTGACTGACTTGGCCATTCAAGAATTTTCCACTTCTTTGCTTTAATAAACTCTTGGGTTGCTTTGGCTGTATGTTTTGGGTCATTGTCCATCTGTATCATGAAACACCGCCCAATCAATTTGACTGCATTTAGCTGGATTTGAGCAGACAGTATGTCTCTGAACACCTCAGGATTTATTCGGCTGCTTCTGTCCTGTGTCACATCATCAATAAACACTAGTGTCCCAGTGCCACTGGCAGCCATGCACGCCCAAGCCATCACACTGCCTCCACCGTGTTTTACAGATGATGTGGTATGCTTTGGATAATGACTTGTTCCACGCCTTCTCGATACTTTTTTCTTGCCATCATTCTGGTAGAGGTTGATCTTGGTTTCATCTGTCCAAAGAATGTTTTTCCAGAACTGTGCTGGCTTTTTTAGATGTTCTTTAGCAAAGTCCAATCTAGACTTTCTATTCTTGAGGCTAATGAGTGGCTTGCACCTTGCAGTGCACCCTCTGTATTTACTTTCATGCAGTCTTCTCTTTATGGTAGACTTGGATATCGATACACCTACGCCGCCCTGGAGAGTGTTGTTCACTTGGTTGGCTGCTGTGAAGGGGTTTCTCTTCACCATGGAAATGATTCTGCGATCATCCAGCACTGTTGTCTTTCGTGGATGTCCAGGTCTTTTTGCGTTGCTGAGTTCACCAGTGCTTGCTTTCTTTCTCAGGATGTACCAAACTGTAGATTTTGCCACTCGTAATATTGTAGCAATTTCTCGGATCGTTTTTTTCTGTTTTCGCAGCTTAAGGATGGCTTCTTTCATCTGCATGGAGAGCTCCTTTGACCGCATGTTGTCTAGTCACAGCAAAATCTTCCACATGCAAGCACCATACCTCAAATCAACTCCAGGCCTTTTATCTGCTTAATTGATAATGACATAATTTTGGACTTGCCCACACTTGCCCATGAAATAGCCTTTGAGTCAATTGTCCAATTACTTTTGAGCCCCTGAAATGAAGAGATTGTGTTAAAAAAATGCTGTAGTTGCCTCACATTTTTATGCAATCGTTTTGTTCACCCCACTGAATTAAAGCTGAAAGTCTGCACTTCAACTGCATCTGAGTTGTTTCATTTAAAATTCATTGTGGTAATGTACAGAACCAAAATTAGAAAAAAATGTGTCTCTGTCCAAATATTTATGGACCTAACTGTATTATCTATTAAGTATTTCATAGCTAGTGAAGCATTATATAGCAGGAAGGGAAGTGTGACATTACGTTTTACTTGTAATAGAGGACACTTGGTTACACTGGAAGTAATTAATTATGTACAACAAAGAGTTTAATTGTATGCCACTAGGTGTGGCAAAGTAAGTACCATATAACTTTAACAACATAAAAACATATGCAGTGGTTAACTACAAAGAAAAACAGCTTGGATAAAGCAGAATATGCAGAAAAGGCCCTATGGGTAACTTTTATAACACCGAATGAGAAAGAAGAGTAATAGGTCATCTTTCTTGATGATTATATGAACAGACAACAGTTTCTATAAGTTTCACACTTGTTAGATCAGACATTTTATTATTTGCATTATATTATTGAGATAATGCATTTAAGTTGCCAAAAACTCAAAACTAATACTTCTATACCATATAGAATTAATGTGGATTTTAAACTAATTTTTAAAGGTGATACCAAAAATTGTTGTCCACTTATGTCTCTAGTGTAGAAACAGCTGTGATTTAGTGTGTATAACATTCACACAGATATTCTTAGCCAGATAACATATCTATTGGGTGTGTATCCACTTTCAAGATTACAAACCACAAACATATTACACTGCAAATTAGACACTGAGCTGTCAACTGTGGTGTTGTATAGTTGCATAAACATTATGGATGCTACAAAATTTTCTGCAATTAAATTCTGATTAGACAGAGGTCATTATACAAGGTTTTCAGCATCATTTGACAGCCTTGAATCTGAGCCAACATCTTCATTCAGAAGTGCCTGTGTAATTTTTAACTTTGCTCTGACTTTTAAATGCCATATCAGGAATATGACTGAACATATTTCTTTTTATAATCTAATTAATTTAAAAAACGAATCTCTGTTATTATAACTTGTCCATACTGACAAATCTTAATTTTCCTTTTATTAGGCAACAGCTTCTTATAAATTAGTATCATAGAAATCTACAAAGAGATCAAAGTAATGCACATCTAAGGGACTTACCATATAAACATGTGGGGACTGATTCTCATTTTGTTATTTTTTGCCTCGTCAGGATTTTACAACTTCTGGGTTTCACAACTAAAGGAAATTCTCACCAAGTAGATAGGCACTACTAATCTATAATAGGTTTTAAGAGGTAAGTTTAAGAAAAATTGGGTCAACCATCTTGGTAGGTACTAAACAGTCTGACTGTATAAAAATGTGTGATTGTTGTGTGTCACTACTGATGAGTGAACTTCAGTAGGCATACTGTATCTTCTGCCCTCCAGATGGAGAAAGCAGTGACATTTATTTTAGTATAGAGACAAAATATGAAATCATGGAGGAAGTCAGAAATAGTCTGAACCAAATAAAACAAATGTAATAATCATCTACTGAGGTCTTCTTTACTATGTACACCTACTTAATAATAGGTTGTGTATGTGCTTACAACTCAATAAAGCCTACACTTGCAATATCAACATTTAACAAGGTAATGAAAGGATGGAAATAAAGCGTAGTTTAATGTTCACTCCAGTGTGTCCTATGGTTGCCTGATAGCGGACCTCTACTTAAGTTTATTCTTTTCTTCAAGCATCACAGATGCTCAGTTTGATTAAGGTCTATTGACTGAGATGCTACTAAATGAAGATGGATTAACTGTCATGTTTGTGTAACCATGCCAGGACTGTCCTGTGACATGGAGCATTATCCTGCTGATAAAAGCCCTTTCACAGATGGGTGCAAATGAACTATAAAGGATATTTTAGTAACAGAGAAATGAACTGGATTAAAGGGAAGCTCCAGAAAGTAGTCAGGTAGCAGGCAAGGGTCAATAAACTCAAATCAAAACCAAAATTCAATGATAAGGATCTTTACCAAAAGTCTTAACCAGAAGCCTATACTGGAAAAAGTAGGATGTGGAAGTGACTTTTAGCCTCTTTTACAGTAGATTTTTCTTTTGCCGCTAGACTCAAACTTCAGATACTTCCACAAGGCATGATTTTTTGATGTCCTTTGCTGTGGAAAATACCAAATAAGCAAAGAAGAGACATGAGACATTGTTTTATATGAAATCCAAACCTGGCTGCCATTTATTTGCATCTATGGGTGGAGCCCCCATGTGCCTTCTTCAAAGCATCATGTCAGAATGAAGAAATCTAACAGAAAAAGCTTCTTTTATCAGTTAGGCTCATTTACGTAACACTTTTCAATATATTTTAATTTTCATCAATGAGCTTTAGAGAAATGGTTTTCTCCATAAACACACCTCTGAATTAAGTATTATGTGAAGTCCCAAAGCAAGTTAAACATATCGAAAGTCCTAGGTATAAGAAATAAGACTTGTCATATGTAAACTGTTATCACAAAACAAAGCACAAATGTTAAATGTTATATATGATCTCATTTTCTAATCCAAAATGTGCTAGTTAAAGTGAAAACCTGCAGCCACTGCAGACTGCCAGGACCATAATTTAGTACCTTTGATCTAGAAAGAAAGAAACATTGTCCAAACAAGTTAAGCAGCCCAGGCAGTGAGGAAGGGTCAAATATTCTAGCTGTGGAAAAAAAGTAATGAGTGTCAACATGAAAAAATGTGTTGATTTAAGATATAAGAATTATACAAGGTACATTAAAAGTCCTTACATGCCTAAAGCACAAAACACAATTCTTCAGCATCTGCCTACTTGTTTTAAACAACATTGTCTATACACATGAATAGGCATATACTGTACATAGGCAGGAAGTGTGGCATAGTGGTGAAGGCTTTGGACTTCAAACCCCGACATTGTGGATTGAAATCCATCTGCTGTCACTGACTGACCATGAGTAAGTCACTTCACCTGGCAGTGATTCAAGTGGAAAAACACAAAAAAATGTAATCAATTGTATCTCAAATATTATAAACTACCTTGGGTAAAGGTGTCAGCTAAATAAATAATAATATGACTAATGTCTCTCTTTCTGTGAAATTGTGATTCTTCTTGGTGGAACCTGATGTTCCTTCGATCAAGTTGTTCGTATTTGCCATAGAATGGAAACTCAAAATGGATTGGGGAAAATGGAACTTGGTATTTGATCAACAGACTCCAATAAAGTATATTGGACTAAACAACCTGTTCTCCATTTCCCCTTTGACGAAGATGATGATCACTAAGAAAAAAACAGCATTCAAACATGATTGTAAGAACTATCCTGTATTGTCGTACTTTACAGAATGCTATTAGAGGACCGGGATTGCCTGCTAGCCTAGATTATTTGGACTTTGCCAAAAAAAAAAAGAAACTCACATTTTTGTTTTATTTAGGAAACATATTTAAATGAGATGATATACTTCTCTTCTTCGAGATGGTCTTACCTCTGAAAACAGAGCTACATAAGAATACTGTACATTGAATTAAATAAAATCTTTTAGAGTAAAATTAATTTTACATTATTGTATTTTGCATGCTAATTTGAGGAGGGTATAGAGTCAAGGTAGTTTGAAACTTGTTAAAATCCTGGCATGCATTTTTTTATACATATTAAAAATAAAATTAATACCAACATTTACCATTTAAAATGTATACATGTTTAATGTGTTTGTACCAGTTATATAGCTTATCAGACAAAAAATATCAAATTTTGTTAAGCACTGCCCATTTTTGTATCTTAGAAAACTACCTATCTGTTGATTTTGCTGTTTACACGAAAGTGGTTTCTGGCATTGGACAAAACAGTAATACCTTATTGAATATTATGAAATATTATTAAAAATGAGAATGAATTGCCTAGGGCTTGTTGTCAGGCTTGTTTATAGTTGAAAGGAAAGCTAAAGAAGATTTTTTGACATGCAAATTTATAAATAGCTAGCACTGGCCTTATGATATTGAATTTATTAACTCCTATTCCATAATGTGGAGGACAAACTTAGAAATACTCCTTGAAGTACTCTTGGATGTCTGGGCTTTAACTATGGATCCAGCAAGCTTATTATTTTGTATTATTTAGAAATTATAGAAAAAAAATACACTGCCAGCCTTGCCTTTAACATAACAAAGGTTTGATCATGTGATAATTTCTTTGTAAATTTTCAACAAATTAAAAGGTGCAAGATCCAGTAAGGTGAATTGTTTTCTTTCTCCTTGCTCTGTCCAGCAGCTCCCTATCTAACTGTGATTCAGGGATACAGTATATTCCTCACCTGGAATATAAAGCAGCAGAGTAAATCCCATGGTAGAACGTTATATAATAGGTCATCTATGAATCTGAAATCTGAAAGATGCCTCCCACAACTGATGAACCTTTCTAATCAGAAACCCACCTTCAGAATTAGCGGGCAAAATCTTAAGTGTGGAGCAAACTAGCACATATTCCTTTACATGAGAAAACAATTGTAAAGGACATATTTAAAACTATAACTATTTAAGTAAATTTTCTGTTATTGCCTATAACTGCAGTGCACAAGCAGCCACTTCATTTTCCCCATACAGCAAGATTTATCAAGATATTCTGGGAACCTTCTGTTGTTAGCCTCAAAAAGTAGGATGTTTCATTATATTTTTAAATTTACCCTGGATTTAAGGATACCAAGTACTTAATTGATTTTTTTTATTTTTATTTTGCCGAAATTGTATATCCAGTGCATCTGCAAAAACATGTCCTATGTTTATTGAATGATACGTACAGTCTTGTCAGTTTTACAAAGTCGGGTTGGAAGTGGCCATTTAGTTAGACTGTCAATTTTTATATGTGGTGCATCATTTGTCAGGGTGCAGCAATGAAATTACATTTGACAATACAACTCAAAAGTGCAAATGGTAGACCTGCAGATGTGTAAACTGAAACTCTCCGTTCAAAGTAAAATATCTTAGCGCACGGTTTTATTGACTTGGTATTGATTTATGATGTTAGGATGCTTTGAATATGTCTGATCCAATCTAAGAAGCAAATTCTTTCTACATTAACATGACAGGCCTGCAGGATTTTGTTTTCTTTTTCATTTTCCAATATTTACGAACAAAGCAATAATGGTGGACATGCAAAGACTAATGAATGCAGTATGCACTTCAGGCATGAGGTATAACCAGATCAATGTGAAGAGGGCAAAACTCATTACAGTTTGCACAGGCGATTGCAAAAAGGTAGAAGGAAATAGCTAAACGTGACATTAGATGGAAAAGGGTCAAGAATTTCAAGCAGTTTTTTACTTGGTTTTTCTCTTTTCAAAAGGGTCAAATATGAAATTAAAAATTGCAATGGAAAATACAGAAGCATTCAACAAGAGAAAATAGGAATTAAGTACGCTAAAAAAGAAAAGCTTTAAGATAGGAGTGTAGAGGATATGTCTGTTTAAGAGAGAAGAATAATGAAGGTGGTTGAAGGAAGCAGTTTGGAAGTATAACATGTGAATGTAGAAAACATAGAGAAAGAGACTGTGCAAAATAGAGAATTAAATGGGAAGATCATAAGATAAATATGCCTTTAAATTGTTGATAATGATATAAATCTACTGGAGTCCACTTCAGAGCTAAAGATGTAATGATACAGACACATTCAAAGAATACGAAGCCTGATGAGTTAACCACTTGAGGAGTAATTGTAAAGCAAGAGAGCCATACACCAACATTAAATAATGTCATTAACTGATGTAAATGGAATGTTAAAGACAAGGACTCAAATACAGACATGGCCTAGAGGAAAAGCACTAAAGAGCAATAAAGTAAATTCTTCAAACTGTACTTCACAAAGAATACTAGTTAGAACATAAGAGGCAGTGTAGCTGGATTTCCTACAGTAAATTTCATGTGTGAAGTATTTCAAAACCCTTTAAATAAATGAATGACAACCAGCTGCCTTCAAAATCAAGCAAGGCATTTTTTGCAATTTAAAATGCCTCCTGTGACTTATAATTAGATTATACTTCATTTGTCCCAAGGGGAAATTAAGATTAAAAAAAATATAGAAGCTCCAAAAAATAAATAAATATGATAAAAACAAACAACAATCTCCACCAACCCAACACACACAAAAACTGCTATCTTGAATTAAAAAAATGGTACTTGTCACTACAGGCTTGTAGGTGGCAGTAAGATGAGGTCAGACCTGCTTGGATTGCACAGGTTTATATTTAAAGATATTAATAATTAGATAGAGCAGCTTCCATAAAAGGAACAGACCTAATAGGCCTTGATTCCTTATTTGAAGTCACCAGCATTAAGAATGATTCATCAAAAAGAAATTGGCACAGAGTGAATCATTTCTGTTGCTGAGTCAGCCAGGATGATGTAAGTTACTTTCCTGGGCAGTGATATGGATGAATTCAGTCTGCAATTCAAGGCCTGGATCACACATTTAGTTTTAATTGCACTGTGCTCCCTTTTTCATCACTACACATTCACAAAAATCTCCAGTCCTGATCCTGCTTTGCTGATGAAACCAGCAATAAAACAGCATCTGGAATAAGAGGTGTAAACTGGTTCTCCTCACTACCCAAATATTACAGTACCTGAGCTTGGCATAACTTGTTTAATAATATTTGAGGCAGGTTTACAAATGTCATGTTTGGGATATAAGCATATATGTAACAAAGGAGGAGTGTTGTTCATATTAAGTCTCACTATCATTGTGAAATTTAAATAAAAAAAACAAAAACATGGAGTCCAAAAAAGCTTTACAATGTCAGAATTATTCAGTTCAAGTATTGGGATTTATAATGGATTAAATATTCAGTTTTTACTATGTCCTCCATTTTTGCCATCACCAGCAAAAATACCAAGGCTTCCTAATCTGAACCATAAAATTAGTCCAGATTTTTACTAAACCTCACAATTTAATAGCTGAAACATTAGCTGTTACCAATAAGTTTCCATCCATCTGTGTTGATAGATCACAGTCCCTTAATTTGGATAGCGGTTTAGTTATGAGACCTAAAGGATCCAAATGAATTCTAAGAGGTTAAGATGGATTTTACCCATAGACATTTGCAAAGTTTTTTTAATAAGGGAAATATCAGTCAGTGTGAAAATCCTGTGAAGAGAACCACTTACTAAAAAACTGCATGCTTTTGGAAAAAATGGTGCTACTGAAGCCAAGGACTATATCGATAATTTAATCCTGAAAAACATTCTCCACGGAACTTCTGCATCAGTCCTATTTAGAGTCACTGAGCATATACATTTATTTTTAAAGACAGTGAAAAGAGGATCTGAGAGGATCATAGCACTTATGATAGCACAAATTTAGCTTTGCCTCTTTTCTTTTATTGTGATTCTAACACTCTAATATTATGTAGTCTGCTCCTGCACATTTATTACATAATGCAGGTATTCTGCATACACCTTACAATATATTGGATAAAAATTCTGCATCTGCATTTTCCTTAAATAATGATATACTGATAAACGAAGTGGTTATAAATTGAATAAAATACTGTCAAGGATAATTTTACTGCACCATAAAGGCATTTATTTTGTGGCTGTATTCTCAATTATGTTAATTAAATGTTACTGACATGTGAATGATTTTATCAAAAATTAAAATCTGCCAGCGCTACACATCACAATTAAAATAAATTATGTGTATATGTATAAATTGATAAATGAATTAAGCATCTAATTATAAACTGACCTTGATAAGATCTTCACTCAGTTATTTCACAGTAAAGCTTCTTACATTTCTGCTAGCAGAGTTAGATGCGTGACAGATATCAATCATAAATCTGGAGGGACCAGGAAACAAATCTCTTTGCAATGAGGCTGTCTATATCTATTAGTATCAGTGACATTGGGACATATCCTCACATTAATTTGACATTCTATTTCATTAGTATACATCAGTCTTGAAACATTTAATTGCAAGAAGACAGGTGTCTAAAACTGGCAGGTTTTCTGTCATTTGATATGAAACAGGCTTAGATATATTATAATATATGGTTTTTGAAATAAACATAGTCCACAAGAAATGTAAAAAAGTACTGCATATAAAATACAAAAATGTACTTAGAAGGCTGGCCAAATGATTTTAACAAATCCAGCCTGAACACTGGTTTATCTTATATTATGTTAGAAATTAGTTATTGCTTTTTGTCATTATTATATGCTCTAACTAGTACATGTTCATGTCTTGATAGTAAAGCACTGCCACCAACTTCACTAGGAGTTGTTCTATAAAATACATTCACTGGCCAATTTATTACATCTGTTTGGTAATGCAAATAACTTACACTGTCATTCATATGGCTGCAATTCAATACGTATGGCATGTGGTCAAGAGGTGTAACTGTTTTTGAAGCAAACATTTGCAAGTTGTGTGACCCACATGGTATGATTAGTGCTAGACTAGATATTTCTTTTCAGTGATGTTGAGAGGAAGGGGCTTCAAAAGATTAAGCCCCTGATATATTGTGCAAAGCTCTGGATCTTTTCATCCATGTATTTATTTGCTTAATAAATGCAGCTTCCATTGTGTTTCACATTGGCAAAGAATGTGAATGTCACACCCAGTACACACCAGAAAAGAGAATGAGAATGCATCTACTTCTTACTGGTGAACATTTGTTACTACCCGATGTGCAGGACCTGTCAATAGCCCCTGCCCTGCACATCAACATGGTCAGTTGACACTGGTGCTCTACTCACACATCACCAACAACAGTAACAGTTACAGTATTTCTATAGCACATTTTCATGCAAAGGATGTATGAATTGCTTTACAAGATGTCAAAGAAATAGTTACAAGCAAATAAAAATAATATTAGATAAGAATAATAATGAAAAATAGAAAAATAAACAATGCATACTTAAATAAGATAGATATATACTTAGGAGAAGCAGAGTCTTTAAATATAGAATTGGTTTTCAACTATCTAAATGCAAGTCCAATGATAAGGTCAGAAGGCCATGGTGGACTGAAAAATTGAAAAAATGCTCCAGTTAAGATCACCCAGTCCTCACTGGGCATTCTAGTTAACATTAATATTCTTAAGTAGTTCCTAATTGTGTTTTAGGCTCTATCTTAGATAATTCTATGCTGTCCATCTTGTGGCAAGTTGGGGCATCTACTCTCATTCAAATATTACAGGTGACTGAGGTGGTGGTGGCAGAGAACATCACAACAGAAAAATCCAGAAAAAAAGGAGAAAAGTAAAGATTAATAATGATTACAGATTCTGTGATGAATATAATTCTATGCATATCTAGTTTATTAAGGGTAAAACTAAATTTTAATTACAAGAAGACCAAATTTTAAAATAAATGTTGTTAAAATGATCCACTTTGTCTGGTTGGTTTATTTTTATCAGTACAGCATTCCAGATTTATGGTGCATAACACCAAAAGGCTACTACACCACTTCTTTTGTGCTTTACTCCTGCAATAGTAAGCAGACAGCTATTATAAGATCTAAGAATACAACTTGGAATGAAGTGGAACAGGCACTTCAAAATGAAGAAAGGAGCAAAATCATTTAAGTTTTTATATACCATCCATCCATCATCCAACCCACTATATCCAAACTACAGGGTCACGGGAATCTGCAGGAGCCAATCCCAGCCAACACAGGGCGCAAGGCAGGAAACAAACCCCGGGCAGGGCGCCAGCCCACTGCAGGTTTTTATATACCATTAGTATTATTTTAAAGTCAATTGAAAAGGGTATTGGCAACCAATGAAATGACACTAAAACTGGTGAAATGTGCTCAGATTTTCTTTTTCTGGTTTAGATTCTTGCTGTTGCATTCTGGACTAACTGCAACCAATTGATATATTTCTTAGGTAGACCAGTTAGGAGTGAATTACATTAATCTAGCTGACTAAAAACAAAAGAGTTAAAACTTCAAGAATCTTAGAAACAGTTGCCCTCCTGGGATGTACCCACACTGCAATGTCCAGAGTTTATAGAGAAGGGTGCAATAAATGTGGTGGGGAAGCTCTGACAACACAATACATCTGACCTTGAAGTTGGATGCACTATAGCAGGAGAAGAATAGGCTGGGGCTCCACATATGTCAGCTAATAACAGGAAGACATACCTACAGTGGCACATGATTACTGAAAGTGGAAGACTTAAGAATGGACAAATGTCACCTGGTCTAATGAATCTCAATTTTGGTTGAAATACTGTATGTACATGATACAGTAAAAACTGGATATAAAATAACATGAATCTATGCATAGGGCAAAAAGCATGCATTATCTCTAGTTGAAAACATTAGAGATACCAGTTTATGCCAATGGCTGACATATATTCAAGATCTCAATCCAACAGAGCAACATCAGAATGAGGTAGGAATAATGCTTATAGCATAAATATACAACCTGAAAAATGTGCACGGTGTAAACAACTTAGCATAAAAAATCCATAAGGAATGTTTCAGGCACCCCTGTCTTAAAAAATCCAGAATGTTCTAGATGGTAAAGAGGAGTCCCACCCTGTACTAGATAGCAATGTCTAATAAAGTGACCACTAAGTGTATATTACACAAAAATATAATTTTCATACAGGACATGACCCCTTATAAAAACACACTAGCCATATACTCTGAGTATTCACCAAACCTTTTGGAAAACCAGACAAAATTAAAACTAGCACAGTTGTACTTCACCACATGAAGCAAAAATAAACATATGCCTTTCTAACATTCATATCCTTTTTTCTTACCAAAAGCCCAATTCCAACAAAACATAACTAAATACAAGGAATATCAGTGTGCCAAATTCCACACACCCCTGAACTAAACTTGCACCAGTGACTTAACAGTTCTAATTTGATTTTCAATTATTATTGCATTTCTTGTGTTTTAATGGTATATTTATCATAGGTTCATATTATTTATTACATGAATTTAGAGCAAAGACTTACAGATTTTTTTTCAAAGGCAACTGCTCATTCATTACTGAAATACCATTTCCAAATAATATGACTGCTTTGGAGAATTGCACATATTTTTTCTCACAGATAGAATGCATGGCTGGCACTATAATAACAAATGTCTTGTCCTATTACATCACAAGTTATTGTACATTAGGTTATGACTGTTTTGTGATTTAAATTATGACAAGAAAGCAACATTTTAAATGTCATCACCCCAATGACGCCTGTAAATTTAGTTAGCACAAACAATTGCTAATCCAGAGTGGAGTAAACAAACAAGTAGTACATGAATGTCACAGTTACAAAATGCTGTGAAATTCTTATTTTCATGTGCAAGTATTAAGTATGATTATGATATGCCTTCACTGACAGAATAAAATAACAGCAGACCCGAAGACCAATTTTTAATTATGAACTTTATCCTTTAAATTTAAAAGTAAAACTCCATAATATAAGCTTTCCATCTCTCACTCACAACTAAAACCTAAGTACTCTGATTGTCAGTCAGTCAGTCATTTTCCAACCCGCTATATATCCTAACACAGTGCCACGGGGGTCTGCTGGAGCCAATCCCACTCAACACAGGGTGCAAGGCAGGAACAAACCCTGGGCAGGGTGCCAGCCCACTGCAGGGCACACACACACACACTAAGGACAATTTAGGATCACCAATGCACCTAACATGCATGTCTTTGGACTGTGGGAGGAAACCCACGCAGACATGGGGAGAACATGCAAACTGCACACAGGGAGGACCCGGGAAGCAAACCCAGGTCTTCTTACTGCGAGGCAGCAGCGCTACCACTGCGCCACCCTACTCTGATTATATGATAGAAAGTGTCACATCACAGTTTCTGTTAAGAAATAATAGCGGGGGAAAAAATTGCTTTAACGTCTATAAATAAATTGACAAATACAGTTTGTTTTACTCACTATTGCTATATTATGTTGTGCATAAATTATTATGCAATGAATAATATCAACTGGACTGGAAATCCATCTTGCGGGATGCCTTTCATAGATAACATTTTAAGGCACTGAGATGAAAGACTGGTTGTTTTAAGCACGGAATGAGTAGGATGTGGTGCCAATTACACAGTACAATGGAATTTGTTCTGGAGCTCATCGTTGGAGAAGTGTAATCCACTTGCAGATGTAATTCCATGACATGCTGGGGAAGGTTTTTTGCAGCTTGCCAAACATATTCCAAACATAATTCAGCCAAGGCAATACAGCAGTGGAGCCAGCCCATTTATTGAAGGAGGCAGGAAATGTGAGCTGCTGTAAACTAAATAAACTACTAGAAGTGTTCTTGATTGAAAACTGCAGAATTTACCTCACAATGAAGCTTGTTAGGTCACCACAACCAGTAATCTGGGGGGCAGTGAATAACTTCTCGTTGTCAGGGTGGTAATGAGAACAGATATATACGAATATTTCAGTATCAAAAGGAAATAAGATTGGGATTTTTGTTTGAAAGATGATGGGTTATGTAGTCAGCTACCCCTCACAGCATTTCAAACAATTTACTGTTACTCTCAGTGATTTTTTTTAATGCTGTAGCTGCTGGCAAGGTGTGCACTGAGGCTGAGACAGTCAGGAATCTATCTGGAGTGACTGTGGATTCCAGAAAGATTTGAAAATTGTTCTGTAGAATTCCAGAAAAATATGTTCAGGGAATCCCCATGGAGTATTTAGGTACTGGAATTTCACAGCAAAGAAAGGGGAGAGACTGTGTGCTGGAGGAGAGTTTGCAATGGATCTGCAAGAATATTAGGGGCTAGGAACATGATGGTGCCACATAAAGGGAACAAGTGACTTGTATGGGTGGGTATTTGTTGTTTTACAGTCTATCCCCATGGCTCAAAGAGCAGAGAAGTGTATTGAGGTGACCCAGTGTTGCATACCTGGCTGTTCATGGGTAACAGAATAAATGCACCCAACACGTTAGAGACGGAGTGCATGTGTGTTGTGAACATCTCTGTCATCTCAGTGATCATTATAATGCAGGAAATGTCTTCATTTTTTTACATCAAATGGTCTAGATTCATATTTAAATAACGATGACATCTTCCTATTGTTCTGATATGAAAATTATTTACGTTCATTTTTTTGATTATTTCTTATTTTCTTGTCATCATTAGCATTCCACCTTGCCTTTGCCTGTTTATCCCTCACCGAAAGGTTTAGAATCTTTCTCAATACAGCAGGAGTTCTGTTTGCTGAAGTTTCTTGGTTTCCATTTTGGCATTTTTCTTTAAAGTTAATCAAGAAATCATTTGATAAAAGTAATAGCTATGGTATCATGGTTTAATTTCATTCGCTAATGTTCTACTTTATTGACCAAATTAAAAAAATGTCTTTACCTGAAAACAGGAAATGACCTTTCTATGTTCTGCCACATTTGTTCCCAAAGAGAATATTGAAGGTTTCACCATTTCACAGTTCCGCAACATAGTTATAAATCAATTTACTATGATATATACAGTAATAATATATTGTAATGATAGACTGGATGAATTTATTCTTTCTAATGTAGTATGTAACAGACTTTCAGTCTTGAAAAGGCATGACACATATTTAGTCAAGACCCTGGGTATTTTATTCTGGACAGGAAAACCCCTATGGGACCATTTCACTTTCAGGCCTGAAAACACTGTCAATCAGGTGATACACATGGATATATTTTGGCCTTATTAATATTTCTGTATACATAGCATTCCTAAACCTGCCTAAAAACTTTACTGTTTGAGATTGTCAATTTGCTTAATCAGGGAAAATGACCATAAATGTATCTTTTTCACCTTCAAAGCTTTGGTAAAAAAACAACTGCTCACACCTCTAGAGCAGGTGAAATTATGAATTTCTAATCATGCTAGCATTTGTTTAATTAGATTTTTATAAATACATAAAATACAGCCATCTGCAGTTATTTTGTACATGTAACACTTGTGTTACAGGCAAATTTTGTGTGTGCACCAATGAGCCCCATTAAAGTATATATGTGCCAAGGAGTTTGCATGTGTAACTTATGTTAGTATGAAACAAGAAACTTGGCACAGGGATCTGATACTTCACAGAACAATCTTTTCCAGAACTACAAAGAAGCTTTGAGGTTTAAAAGATCCAAGCACAGCTGTCTTCAAAGCTTACTTTAGACCTGGGAAGCTGTTAAGCACTGAGGGAATATTTCAATCAAAGGGACTTTTAGTTGAATTCACATATACTTAATTTACAGTCTTACAAAAGCAGGCTGACGTCTGATAAACATCCAGCTAAAGTTTAGGATACCAGTCAGTCATTAGTGGTGATGCCTTTTAAGCAACATATTATTGACTTAATTTTTATTAATATTGTATATTTTAGTCATCATTACAAGGTGTGCATTAAAATGAGAAAAAAAACAATTTATCACAACCAACATATACAATTATCTTACTCAAAATACCATTCTCTATTTATTTATCGATATTTAAATTAAGAAGCAAACGAAAAAAGTTACAATCTTTAAAAATATTTATAATCAGGTATAGGCTGATATATATATCACCATTTTCGAATAAAATGTTAACAAGTTTAAAATATACTATTTTGTTTTTAATGTTGCTAGGAAACTACATTCTGTTTGTTACAAGAAATGTCTCCATTATATGAACTGAACGAATAATACAATAATACTAATTCCAATGGTATTTATCTTATCTCATTTCAATGTTCTTTTCATGGAGAGGGTTGTCTGTTTTGGGACAAAGTTGGTTGGTCCGGATTTTCATGAGGACAAACGGTTACTGCTCCACTTTGCAAATTTCTAAAGTCTTTCAGTCCAAATGAAAGATATAATCTCTCTGATGTGTCCTGGGCTTGTCTCTAGGTCTTCTTTCAGGGGACCAGTGATGAAAATACTCAATAAAAAGTAATCAATATGATATTGTGAATATAGTTTACTTTTTATATATATGTATATATAGTTTAATATGCATATTTAATTGACATGTACATACTTATCTGCATAAGTATGTTACTTGCCATAGGAAAAGCATTTTACTTAAAATACACTATATAAAAGAAATGGTGAGAGAGGAAGAAACATAATAAGGAAAAAGGGCATCATTAGGAATTAAAGACAAAATGAAAGAGAGAGTATAAAGAGCCCAATGGTATTTTTATATAACAATCCTTGCTAGATTTATATAGCTATAAATGTGGAAAAGGTTTTAACAGGAAAATACAAAAAAAGAATTGAACATAATTATAAAATATACACTACTCCCTGCTTAATGCTTGGTGATTGCATTTTAGAACTCACCACTCAACCATCCAAACTGCTTGATAAAGGGCAATGGGCAGAAATAACAATGGCGTAATAACTACAAGATTAAATACAGAGTGCAATATTATTGATAAATACAAAATCCATTTGTGAATAAATATGATACACTTAAGAGGGAAAGAAATATTGTCTTGAGTGTGGGTAGGGAAACCTTATGTTTGAGTTTATGATGCTTTAAGAAATGTAAAACTGTTGAGAAAGATTTACATAAAGTGGCTATAAAGTAGATCTAAAGTAGGGCTTAAGAAATTGCTGAAATATATCACTGATAAAAATTTATGAGTGCATTCACAAATCAGTGTTCATGCTCCTCTAGGTTTATTGGTGTAACAAGAATGAAATACCTGCGCAACCCATTCTTTCTTCAACCTATGTTTAAACTGTAATATTTAAACTATTCTTCATGTAAAAAGGCTACATAGGTTCATGTGTAAATTTGGTTAATATTGTCATGTTTATGGAGTACATTGAAAAAAACAGTAATTTATATCCATTTTAGTAAAAGAGAATTAATTAATTAATTTATACTGAAGTGTTCCATTTACCTCTGGTAATTTGCCTTTTACAACAGAATCTATAGCCTTACATTAACTGCCAATTAACTGCCTTTTTGCTAGTTAATTTAGCCTCTGAATGGAAAAATGAATGGCTTAGTGTATCACACTAAAGGAATTTTTCTGAAGCCCCTTTATCTACAGTCATCACAGCAACAGATACAGACTCCATTTCACAATAAAGAATGGCAAGAGATTTACTTCTATTCTTCTCATTCGTTACTCACCAAGCTCTTTTGTCTATTTCTTGAAGGCTGGTAAGGAAATTGGTGGAAAGTGAGAGTGGTGAAAGGAACCACATGTAAATAAAACCTTTACTTCAAGAGGCACAGTCACATAAATCTCTGATGAAAGTTTCAGTTAAAAACAGGAACTTGATATGAAGTAATGCAAGTTAAACAATAAAATAATGAAGATATTAAAAATATCAGTGCACGATATACTGCAATAAATAAACCACACACAAAATGTACAATAAAATTAAAGCCATATCTCTAGAGACAAATCTGAAGGACATCAAAAAAAGAAAAAAAAATGAAAACATTGCCTTGATGAAATTGTTGACACATGCAACCATGGTTAAAAATGTATAAGTAAACTCCAGTTTGCGAGAATGAAGGTGTCACAAAAGCAAATCTGTATGGCAAACGTACAGTTTTTGTGCTAGTGATAGAAGTGGAAAACTTCTGTGATACATCACTAATCAGGCGATAGCTTGTATTGGCAGGCCAAATAAACTTAGATTAAATATTTTCCTACAGCAAACATAATCAGAAGATGCAATATTTTGTAAGAGTGAGGGAGAATTGTCAATATATTTAACATTTAGTATGCCAGTCAGTGACATGTCAAGTGCTTTCTAGGAGAGGATTGAACTAGCAACTTTTGAATTAAGCTCCACTATATCCATTAAGCCATACCTTTTGTTTGCTTACCTGCCAGTTCTAGTGAAAACTGATCTGCCAAGGTGAAAAAAATTGCAGGCCAAAAGCTATAAACATGCAAAGTCCAGGAGATAAAGATAGTTAGTCTGAGATGAACAAGGGTAAAAAGTCAAAAAGATCCCAAAACCCAGTCTGAAAATCAAAAATCAAATTTATATTTCACTAATTTTATTTTTTCAAGTATTTAAGAGCTTTAATCACAAATCCAAAATCTTAGACACTCTAAGGGCATCCACAACCTAAACGCCAACAGCACATTTCAAATGGGATTACATTGGCAATAACAACATGCACAAAATGTTCAGGTTCATAATAAAAAAAAGCTGTATACAAACTTTAAATATTTAATCAAATTGTCAAAATGAAAACAAAATTACAAAATGCATCTACAATTGGATATGGCACATTCCAAAACCTTAAAATTATAACACAACAGATAAAGCTATTATTTTAAAAATATGTAATGCTAGTATTTCAAGCTGTTTGAAATATACTTAATTTCAATAAATTTTTGTAATGTTAACATTTCTGAACTATAGGGTGGTCCAGATCTAATTATGCAATTTTCATTACGCTATAACTTATTAAGTTTATTGCATAGAAAATCACCCGAAAAATCCCAGACCATCGAGAAGTGTGCGAACTGACAACATGAAGAATTTTCTTTGCGCTGAACTGGAATCGTTCCCGTAAAAATCAAAGTCATCCAGACGATCTGGATCTACATAATTAGATCTGGACCACCCTTTACAGTTTTATTATAGGACAGTCAATTTGTAATCTATTAGTTTGAAGTAAATAACTAGCAAATTTACACAGTAAAGCTTAATGTAATCTAATCTTTCTCAACATGCACTGGTACTATTTGAATATATTTATGTTGTTTTTATTTGTTATTTTAAGTTTATCATTTATTGTAGTTCACCATTGTTTCATTGCTTACCTTGAGGCTGTTGTGATTTGGAGACTCAAACATGGCAAATAAGGAATGTGAGGTCAGCAAAAGGCATCACTGACCTGACCAGGCCTCCTTTGCCTGCCTTGAAAAGGCCTTGCCGGAACAGGCTTACTCCAGATCTACTGACCTCTTTCAGGCTTCACAGACCCAAAAGGGATTTAATGCCTTCAAAAGAAACAAAAAAATCCCAAAAATATATTTAAAAAGCTCTACAAACAGTAGGGTAACCCTAAACCTTGTCTGTGCACAAAAGGCCAATGAAGAATCTTTATAAATCACAATAATTCAGAAAATAGAAAAATACAAAAAAAAAATGTTCAGAAGAGACAAAATAGGAAAAAGAAGTAGCCTAAAAGGCTGTCCACAGAAAACAAAATCCCAATAAACCGTTCTGAATCAGTAGCCTCTTGACAAAATTAAAAGATTAAAAATAACTAGAAATCAAACATAGAAAAATAATAATCACAAACTCCAACCATAAACAAATGCTCAACTGCTGTATCCTGCCTCTGGCTGTGTAGGTAAAGCCAGGGGGAGGACCCAGAAGCTGTGACATTAGGGTGACTTCACCTCTTGAGGCTTCATTCACAAGGCACAAGGGGTTATTTTTAAAAAGTCAGTACATAATTACAGCCCAAACAGTAAATACATGAAGACAAAACATGTAACTGCTCAAACAAAAGAAATAACAATAAAATAAATAAATGCACATTAATACATAACACAGGCTCTCATAGCCACTTATGATGCCATCTGTAGCAGTCTGAGTGAATGAGTTACTTTACTCATACTATACCATGTCCACAATCACTACTTTTTGATTAAAAACTCAGACATTTGTCTCAAGTTTTGCCTTTCATCCACACTACAATGGCATTTTCAACCCACGTGGTGTTTCAGTGTAGACAAGCAAAAATGAAGATTTCTAACAATGTTGACTCTGTCGCACTGTGGTTAGTTCATGCTTATTACGTGTCTTTTCCATGATTGGATCCTGCTCATCACATTGTGTCATTCCCTGAATGGTCATCCTTCACAGCAGAAAATCATATTCTGACATAGCAGGCATAGAAGAGTTGCTTTCCATGGCACTTACTGCGCTGCTTTCCTGTATGTATCTAAATTGCGCTTTGTGTGATTTCTAGAAATCCCAGTCAAGCAACTGTCACACTGCACAATAGAGTAGCTAGTCGTATTTGTGCTCAAATTGCACAAGCATGTTCAGTTCAATTTACACATCACAACACAGGTTGTCAGGCTATATGTGTACAATGCACATTTACTGTGTTTGCTGCACAATGGTTTTCAGAAAATTTGATGGTGACATCAGAAAATCAGCTTGTGAATCTGCTAACACCGCAAAACAGACAGAGGTTACAGCGCACTGCCACACCCACCACATAGCAAATCACCTGGATTGAGGTCCGAGTGTAGCTGTACAACAGGTGACACCATGGCACCACTTTGAACAGTTTCAGCACCTCACTGAACAATCAACTGAAATTTCATGCAACAGCCCAATCGTAAGATGCAATTGGGAATCACAACTACTCTCATACTATATGAGAAATGATGGCTCATGAAGCTGAAATTCAGGTTGATTTACAAAACCAGCCAGCAACTGTAAATCAAACTTAAAATCATTCAAAATCACAAAGTGTGTGCACAGTTAAAGATGTTAATACTGCATGCATGTAGGCAGTCAATTATGCCATATGCGTTCTTGGTCAACTTAGTATGGCAAAAATACTTCTATAAATAATGTGAAAATGCTAGTGTGGATGAAGATTGTTTTTGTTTAAAAATGCCATTTTTAAATGAAAACGTAGTGTGGACATAGCCTATGACTCTCATTACTATGCAGTTTGCTTTGGTGTCTGCATACAGCATCTCTGGTGCCATTTTCTTAAAAACACATAAAACATATTCTTTTTTTCATTTTGTGGTAGTCTGTTTAAATCATGACGCAATATTGTTAATAATATCATAAATTTAGTTTTTTAGACGGATAATTTTAATGAAAGAAACACATGGAAACTTTAAAGCATATTTAGTGCACAATTAAACTAAATTTATTGATTGAAAAATAACAGTACATTTTGGGAAAAATAAGTAACAAATAGTTTGTTGAGGCTGCACGGTAGCGTAGTGGTAGTGCTGCTGCCTCGCAGTAAGGAGACCTGGGTTCACTTCCTGGGTTTGCATGTTCTCCGTGTGTCTGTGTGGGTTTCCTGCCACAGTCCAAGGACATGCAGGTTAGGTGCATTGGTGATTTTAAATTGTCCCTAGTGTGTGCTTGGTGTGTGGGTGTGTATGTGTGCTCTGCGGTGGGTGGGCGTCCTGACTGGTGTTTGTTTCCTGCCTTGCGCCCTGTGTTGGCTGGGATTGGTTCCAGCAGACCCCCGTGACCCAATAGTTAGGATATAGCAGGTTGGATAATGGATGAATAGTTTGTTGATTGATAATATAAAATAAACACTTTGTACATTTAAATTTACAGTATAGGAAAACAAAGCAAATGAAATGCACATGTATTTTTGCAGAATTAATGGATAACAAGGTCAGAGCCCTGAAGTTCATGTAATCAAATATGTGTTTGTCTATAATATAAAAAAAACACCATCTCTGAGCGAACAATGGCAGATTATACCATTTGTAGCACCTAGATAGAAAAAAACTAATTTCAGTCTTGCTAGGTGCAAATTATAACTACTACACTCTGCACAGTGAAGATTTTGTCTCCAAAAAATACAATAAAATAGCATGAAAATACAGTATGGTATGACCATAACACAACCTTGTTATCCTCCTCAAGTTTTAACAAGCACAAAACAGCATCAGAAAATACTTATAACTATTTGTCTGTTCAAAGCCAAATAATACTCATGAAAGAAATAATACATCGTAGTGGAGTGTTTACTTGCAAAACACATGAGGGAAGGGTGATCATAAAGTGTACAGCACAAGACAAAAATTGCTGACTGGATGAAACCATATAGCATTATGTGTAGATTATCTTGACAAGTCTTGCTGTACTGCTACTTGCTGATTAACCTAGAAGAACCTAAGCCACCTGAAAAGAGTATATGGAAACAAAATGCATTACAGTACTTTTTACTATTTAAAGATTTCTCCAAAACATTTGAGTGCTCAGTACCACATTAGCAGCTTTGCGCGCATCCACTGTATCTCCAATTTCATTCTGATCATGCCCCATACTCCTGACCACTCTTATCAGCTTAATAACCTGAGTCTTTCCTATTGCAGACATGGATAAATTTGTTGGTACCTCTCCACAGAAAAAGAAGAACTCACAATTGTCTCTGAAATAACTTGAAACAGACAAAAGTAATTGGTACCCATTATTGTTTATTGTGTATTCAACAAAAGTCAGACTTTGTTTTAGAGTTTTGATTCAACAGGATATTTCAGATAATAACACAAATGAAAATGGTGTGATAAAAATGATGTTATCCTTAACCTAATGTTTGGTTGCACAACCTTTAGAGGCAGTCAGTGCAAACAAGCTTTTCCTGTAACTCTCAGTGAGACTTCTACAACAGTCATAGGTAGTTTGTCCTACTCTTCCTGAGCAAACTGCTCCAAATGTGTCAGGTTTGAAAGGTGCCTTCTCCAGACTGCAGGTTTCAGTTCCTTCCATAGAGGTCTGATAGGATTCTAATCAGGGCTTATTGAAGGTCACATCAGAATAGTCCTATGTTTTGTTCTTAGCCATGTCTGGGTGTTTTTAACTGTGTGTTTTGGGTCGTTAACCTGTAGAAGGATCCATGACCTGCGACTGACACAGAGCTTTCTGACACTGGTGAGTATGTTTCACTCTAGAACATGGGTGTTGAACTCCGGTCCTGGAGAGCTGCAGTGGCTGCAGGTTTTCATTCTAACCATCTTCTTAATTTGTGACCAGTTTTTGCTGCTAATTACCTACTTTTGCCTTAATTTTAACTACCTTGACTCAGGCCCCTTAGTTGTTTCCTTTTTCTTAATTAGCAGCCAAACAATAATGAGACACAAAACAAGAATCCATATTACCAGCTCACCTGTGCCCATCACAAAATATGTGAAAATAAAGAAAGGTGGAGGTCTCAGTAAGGCTGATCTCTCAGCTCACCAAAACATTGTGACAGTGGCCTTAGAAAAAACAGAAAAATCAACAGTTCTGGAAATGTCTGCTGTGGCAGAATGAGAGCACTTACAGGCCATGGAATTAAATAATGAGTTTAATTAACAGCAAGAATCTGCTTCTCATTGTGAAACTGGTTGGAGTCTGAAGCCCCGATTTAGCTGGTCATCTGTTGGCTCGTTTCATGCCTCATTTCTGTTTGGCTGCCATTTAATGAAGAAAGGAATCAATTCAGAGGAATGAATCCTTAAGGACAGGGCTATTAAAATGAAGGGAACAGGAGTTAATTAGAAGTGAAAACTGATCATTGATTAGGAAAAAGGTTAGAATGAAAACCTGCAGCCACTGCGGCTCTCCAGGCCTGGAGTTCGACACCCCTGCTCTAGAATGTCTTGATCGTCTTGAGATTTCATTATTCCTTGCACTGACTCATGCCAGATGCAGCAAAGGAGCCCCAAAACATAAGTAAGCCACTTCAATGTTTTATAATAGAAATGTGTCATTTTCTTTGAAGCTTAATTTTTTTTTTGTCTACAGACACTGAGCTGATGTAACTTGCCAAAATGCTCCAGTTTTGCCTCATTTGTCCAAAGGACATTCTACCAGAAACATTGTAGCCTGGCAACATGCATTTTATCAAATTCCAATCTGGCTTTTTCATGAGGTCTTCTATCATTGAGTCCACTGTCACTCAAAAAGCCATGGATGATGCAATCAGACATTGATGACCCTTCACCCTAGAGTTCAGCTTGTATCTCTTTGGAAGTTGTCCCTGGCTTTTCGTCTACCATTCTCACTATTCGCCTGCTCATTCTGCATTGAATATTCCTCTTGTGGCCACATCCATGGAGGTTGGCTGCAGTCCCATAGACCTTAAACTTATTAATAATATTTGCAACTGTTGTCACAGGAACATCAAGCTGCTTGGAGATGGTCTTATAGTCTTTACCTTTAACATGCTTATCTATATTGTTTTTCTGATCTCCTCAGGCAACTATGTTCTGTGTTTTCTCTGGTCCTTGTTCAGTGTGGGACACACAATGATGTCAAACAGCAGAGTGATTACTTTTCTCTATTTAAATAGGCTGAATGACTGATTGCATGATTGGGGACATGTGTGATACTAATTTAAGAAAACCATCAGTTTGAAAAATCACTCTAATCCAGTTATTTACAATCTATTCTAGGGATACCAACAAATGTGTCCAGGCCATTTTAGAGTATTTTTGTAGAATAAGCAATACTTGATCTCTTTTCACACTTGCTTTGTTTTACTCAATGGCATGTCAAAGGAATGCAGGTATACATGGGACAATTGTTTATCTTTTGATTACTTTTCAGAAGGTGCCCAGAACTTTTTCAATGAGCTGTAAAGGTGGCAACAATTTTTTTCTACATCTGAATTATCAGTCTTCTTTTCTCTTTCTTTCTACTTCATTTTAGTAAGAGAACAGAAATAGACCATGCATTATTTCAAATGTATTTATAACATAGTGACATTTAAAGAATTATTCAAGAATTATGTTACATTATGTAGTGTTTTTTGCTAAGTAATAACAGTTCACAAGGATTAAAGAATTGTTTCCATATAAGACTGTGCTTTTTTACAGAACACCAAATGACTGTTGGGCAGTACTTGGTCATTAGTCTTTATCAGAGTCTGCAAGGCGACAGATGGTAATAGCTTTTAGTAAATCTACTGGACAATGCCTTCTCAACTTGTTTTTGAATGAGGCAATACATTTACTGATGTAAAACAAAGCACAAAAGTAAATTGCACTTGGTTTTGAATCAAAAAAACAAATTCAATTTCAAATTTAAAATTTACATAAAACACAAAAAAAGGTGCATTGCAATAATGATAGGCAAAGCAACAGCAGAAAAAACTTTAATAAGTAATGCTGAAGCTTTAAAACTAGTAGACTAACTTAGAATAGTATACTGTATAGTGTGTGAGTGGCAGAATTATCTTATTGAACAGTACTGATAGCTAAAATATAACAGGAAGAACCTTCCAACCAGAGGTAGAAAGAAAGATCCACAAAGCATGAGATAAAATAATCAATGAATTTTTGCCATGCACTGTGTAATGGCGTTTTGAAATGGTTATATAGTCAGTTTTAAAAGATCCCTACTGCCTGAAAGGTTTGCATGGTGCAAGCAGAATACAAAAATATTCAGAACTGTTAAAACAAAGAGCTTAATGTGCTGTGTCCATTCTCTTGGAACAAATATAGCTTAACAGTTAAGGTACATCTAGTTGAATTACTGAGAAAACAACAAATAAAATCTGTACGTGCATTAAGGAAACAAATAATAGCAGTGAACAGTGAGTAATCAAACTAATGCTTTTCTGATACAACTGGTTGGTTTGACAGTGTAAATTAACATGTTAAATGTGCACAGTGATGTAGGAATTAAATATGAAGGAAGTATGCTGTAAATAGTTTATATGAATGATGCAATATTATTATCAATTGGGCTTGCTTTGAGATCTATTAACTACAGTATAACTGATGCATTATGTAAAACATGATATTTTAACTAGGGATTCAAAATGTATTCTAACAAAGTATGTTGGATGGTCCAGTCATCATTATGATTTGTGTTCACTTAAAATTAATTACTCATCTATTGGAGCACCATTACATTTGAATATTATATATTCAAATACAGGATTTTGGGGTCATAGAACTCAATTTTGGGATCCTAAATTTTTGATTAAAGATAATTTTTTAATAATGAAAAATTGTTTGGGTCTTTTCCTATGCCATATTTGTTTTTCTTGACATCAGCTTTTTCTAAGCATTTTTATAGCATTGCCGTGTTACAGCAACTTGGAGGTGCATGAAGCTGATATTCACCACTACGGGAGGAAAAGTCAGCACTGTGCACTTTGGACAATTCAAAGGAAATCTTAGTGTGTCGCTTTTCGTGTTCTTACTTATCTTATTTATCATGGATCATGGACTATCTCACGGGAAGACCACAGTTTGTGTGGCTACAGGACTCTGTGTCTGATGCCGCGCTGTGTGGCACTGGTGCTCCACAAGGGACAGTTCTGTCACCATTCCTCTTCACCCTGTACAGTACAGATTTTAGTTACAACACAGAGGGCTGCCATCTGCAGAAATTCTCTGATGACTCTGCAATAGTTGGTAGTATCAGACATGGAGAAGAGACTGAATACAGGAAGGTAGTGTACAATTTTGTTGACTGGTGTGAGCTGAATCAACTGCAGATTAACACCAGTAAAACTAAAGAACTGGTAGTTGATTTAAGAAGATCGTGATCTCCAGCCACTCCCCTGTCTATTAAGGGTATGGAGGTGGATATAATTGAGGAGTACAAGTATCTAGGGGTGCATATGAGCAATAAGCTAGACTGGTCCAGGAACTCGCTGGCCATATACAAGAAGGGTCAAAGTAGGCGGTATTTCCTACGCAAGCTCAGAACTTTTAGTGTCAGGAGCACTATGTTGCGGATGTTCTATGACAGTGTGGTTGCCAGTGCCTTTTTCTTCACTTTGGCATGCTGGGGGAGCAGCATGAAAGTGGCAGACATCAGGAGACTAAACAAACTAATTCAGAATGCTTCCTCTGTGGTAGGAGAGAAACTGGACAGCTTGGAAACTGTGGCAGATCAGAGAATGTAGTCTAGGCTTTGGTCCATTATTGAAAATGCTAATCACCCACTTCATAATGTTGTGGTTGGACAGAAAAGCGTTTTCAGTAGTAGACTGATTAGCATCAAGTGCTCCACTGAACGTCACAGAAAATCCTTCCTCCCCACAGCCATCAGACTCTATAACTTTTTCCAGTCACTCACCCATACTTTAAGCAATTACCCTTTTTATTTATTGGATATCCAGGTACATTTTTCAAGTACAGTGGAACCTTGGTTTGCGAGCATAATTCGTTCCGGAAATGTGCTTTGCAGTCCAAAGCACTTGCATATCAAAGTGAATTTCCCCATTAGAAATAACGGAAACTCAGATGATTCATTCCACAACCCAATATTATTCATATAAAAATGGTTAATACAAAATATAAAGTAAAAATACATAAAACAAATTAACCTCCACTTTACCTTTGAAAAGAATCATGGCTGGTGTGAGTGAGTTTCTAAACTCTTGTGGGATTCCACCCAATGGGACGACATGCGAGAGAGCATCCCAAAGCAATCGCAGTCTCCCAGCGCTATAGCAGTTTGCCGTAAAAGTGAATCCGAAAAGATCGTGGACGTGCTATAAGCACCTGCCGTCGATGGGTGATACAAGGAACATTATAAATGTGCAGGGCACAGTACTACTTGGCAACGACCCTGCCTGACTGCTGTGTCTGTGTATAGGAGAGTGGCAGATCCTGCTACAATAAATAACCGCACTGTTACTGTTTCAAGCTGAATAAAGCTGGTGTTGTTAAAGTACTGAGACTCAAATTTGTGTTTTGGAGCACAAGACAGGGACTCGCATGTCACAACACACGTACGGGCACACACACACACACACAGTCACAATGCTGTAGTAAACAGTATATGCTCGTACGGATGTTGACTATATGAGTGAGGCACGCTGACTCAGACAGGGAATAGGAGACGATTGCCCACGAGAGAGAGAGAGACACACACACACACAAGCTTGCGCCGCGAGAGAGAGAGACACACTCACACACTTGCGTGAGAGACACACACACGCACAAGAGAGAAGAACCATCAGCTCAGTTGTGATCACATGACGCTCAGCAGACAAAGCGTATCCATACTACTCGTATTGCAAGACATTGCTTGTTTATCAAGTCAAAATTTATTAAAAATTTTAGCTCGTCTTGCAAAACACTCGTAAACCAAGTTATTCACAAACCGAGGTTCCACTGTACTTGAAATGTGCAACATACTATCTGTTCTTGTGCAATAAATTGTCTTCTCTTCACATGAGAATAACCTTATTTGTTCTCAGAACGTGCAATATTAACTTAAGGTACAACACTCTGCACTCTAGTTTGATACTTTCATTTATTATACTATATTTATATTTACATGATTACTTTATACTTGCTCTTAGTGTAACATGTCCCTTGTCTGTTGTTAAGTTGTAACATAAGTAATTTCCGTCGGAATTAATAAAGTTTTCTGATTCTGATTTAGCATTTCAGGCCCTTTTTTCCGGTTTTGACTTTGATTCCTGGTTTGCTGTTTAGATTTGATGAAGGATACTGTAGGACTGATTCTTAGTATTGAACTTTTTTTCTGGTATTTTTGACATTTTTTTCTCCTGGTCACCTTTATTGATTCAGTGTGCTTTTTCTTTCCTTGGCTAACATGTGACAACTGTTTGTTAAAAGGGCTTCAAGTTGTAATGAAACTGTTTATAAATTCTGAAACAAATGTAGCCTGAAGCCAATTCAGACTGAAATGTTTGGCAGATAATGATTCTCTAATTTGTAAAACTTTTATATGACTGGAACTTATTAAATAACACAGTGTTCATAAGAATAAGTAAAAAAAAAGTTATGATTCTTTTTATTATAACTTTGTATTTACATAAATTATACCATCTGTCCCCACAATATTTGTCTTTTCTTAATAATAAATTTACACCACTCTTGTCATTACTGTATTATCTTCTAAACAAGAAGCAGTTCAGGAAAGGCATACCTAAGTAATGGTGTTTCATCAGCTCCAAATCAATTTCCTTACAGTGGGCTGATGATTTGATCTTTATCTTGAATGTGCCTTGGAACAATTTCCATGTTTGAGCCACACATATATTTCTGGCAATGCAATGCAATCCCTTAAAGGGGTGATTGGAGGCTGAAGAAATGGCCTGATGAGCAATTGCTAGAGTTAATGAAATACATCATTCTGCGAACACTGAAGTGGAAAAAGCAAAAATTAAGGTTGACATGGTCACATAGACATGGAAAAATGTTAATCGATACTGGGACACAAGGACTTCAGTCTGAAGAAGTACTCTGGCTGAACATAACATAAATCATAAGGCCTTGTTTAACTTTATTTGTCTTCATTTTCAATTTAGTACATTGTATATTTTCAATTTCAAGACTACTAAGTAAAACTGTCACAATGAATAAGTCAGCAGAATTACACAAGGAAACACTGAAATACAGAAACAATTATTTATGCATGATGATCAGCGCATAATGCATTTTGTCTGTTGTAAAAAAATATTCTGGAGACCCAAGCTAGTTTAGGACAGGCAAGGTAGTACACTAAGGATTTCTAATATGAATGATACATATAACATTACATAATCTATAATACTGTTAAAATTTATGGAGTCAGCTAGTTACATATTGCTTTGTCAATCTTACTTTGAAATGCAGGAATAGAGAATCTGACGAAAAATAACAGTCTCAAACACTAATTACTGAATATGCATGGCAGCTTTATAATCTTTACAACAAAAGTACAGTCATAGTGTCCACATTGTTAGATACAGGTCAGGGAAAATGTAGTTTTGTCATAATTTCTAAAGAATGGCTCTAGAAAAATTCTTAGCTTATGTAATCAATAATATGGACTCACTGTCTTTGGGAAGTAGGGAAAAAAACTTGAGAACAAGACTAATGCCACCAAAAGAAGAACATACATATTCCACATAGGCATTGCATGTGGCAGGAAATGAACATAGGACTCTGGACCTGTGAGGCAAAGCACCAGCATGCCATCCTTAGAATGTTCAAGAAAATTTAGTTAGACATTTGCAAGACTTTTAAATGAACACTTACTAAGAATTGTCATGATCAGAGCTGAATTTTAAGGTCTTATTGCTTTTTCTTATTAGATGCCGTTTTGAGTAATCATTGTTAGAGTTGTGTTCTGCGTTTCTAGGAATGTAGTCGTTGGGGATAAAAGGTCAGTGTTTGCACCAAGCTTTATTCAATCTGCGGATAAATCATTTAAACACACAAAGAAACTTTCTCTTTGCTATTGATCTTTGTGTCTTGCCTAGTTTTGACTTCTTGCCTGAATTTTGACTTTGATTATTGCCTCTTGTCTGGGTTTCAGTCACTTTGTTTGTATTTTATTTGTTTTGTTATGCCTTTAGCACGCATCTCCTGGTTTGTCATTAAATACAAGAACCAATACAAGAATAGTAAAATGGATGATTGGAATACTGAGAAGGCTAGTGTCATAAAATCTCAAATCTGACAAGTTGGTGTGAGATAAGCAATGATAACTAGCTGCAAAGTTTTAAAGATATTGTGATACTGTAAGTGTAGTCAATCGATCGAAGAGTGACATATTCATTGCATTTAGTCTGTAAGAATTGTGGCAGCATTACTTTGAACTTGTTGTAATGTGATGATACTTCATGCAGGAAGTGTGATGAAAATTGAGTTTCATTAATCCAACCAGATGATGATGACTAGACAAAATATTTTTCCATCAAAGGAAGATAATCAGAGTTGGACTGTTGCAGTGTAACATGCTATGCATGCTGCATTGATGTGACTTGCAGAACTCAGAATTCTATTGAGAAAGGCCCATGGTGACAGTGACAGATAGGAATATCTAAAGATCATTTTTAAACATTTTTTAAGAATAATTTTGTTATAGTGTAATATACGGTATATTAATTTAGTCTATATTTTTTTATATAATTCACTTAAATATTCTTTCAAAAATTATAACAAAATTCACATGGCTACATATTTGTCCAGTTAATAACCTTTATTGGTGCCTTGATGTTGGAACTTGAACTTGGAAGATTGGTAGCAGCAGATCACAGGAGTTTAACAGGGAGAGTATAACAGTCCTAGGTGTAGAGTGACATCAGTGCACATGAAGGCAAATACCTTAAAATTAGCTTTTTGTCTAAAGGAACATTCCTTTTCATTTATTCAATGTTTGTTTATTATTTTTATAACAATAATAATAATAATAATTATTATTATTATTTATAGTAGTAGTAATAGGAGTAGTAGTACATTCATACGTACAGAGTGGAGTAAAATTTAAGTTGCATGTCCAGGCAACATGCAAGACACCGCCACTCTCTGGTGCCACGATAAACAACAATTGTTAAAATAAATAAATTCATTTTGTTTAATGAAAACACAAATAAGCTTACCTCATGTACTCCTTACTCTTCTTTCCATTCCACTTGTTAAGTTATGCTCCCGTTTTCTGAATTGTCATACTCTCTTGGGAGGAGATGGAGTGAGATTTCAAGGTTGAATTGTGGAGCAGAAGTCTGCTGTTAAAAATGAATCACTTTATATTAGCGTAGGTCTTTCATAAAAACTGGCTCAAGACAAATTCATATTTAATTTACCTTTTCAAAATAGGTGCTGAGACAGTATTTCATTGATTCAACATCCTGAGTTTGAACCTTTAATTTGGTTGGTTTCTTTGAGGAGTTTGCATGTTCTTGCAGTGGGTCTTAAGTTTTTTTTTTTTCTCCCGCATTCCCAACATGCATATGTGTGTTATGTTGATTGTCAAATCTTAATTGACAATAAGCATTGGGGAGCACTTCGATGGTGCTAAATTCCATTAGCCAGGTTTGAAAATGTGTGTTTTTAAGGTGACAATTGATACAATAATCATATAATAATTGATAATACAATAATTGATAAAATAAAACAATCATGAGAGTGTTCACACCATTTTCTAACTTGGTGCTTATTTTACCACAATTACAACAAACAGACAAACAAACTAAAAAAATCTGTTTGGAATGGTCAATAAAGTAATTCCATGTAAATTATACATATAGTAATACTAGGAGAGTTTATCTTCAAAGGAAGATTTTGCATCACAATACACCGATTGTACTCTACAATAATATACAATTAAGTACATTAACTTATATAATTGTCATTATATACACTACTAAATTTAATGTAAATAGAACAGGAAATTGAATAACTTAAAAAGTGAATAACTTAAATGATATGTAATTTGAAACTAAACACATTGGGTCAAAGGAAGTAAACAAGCTCAAGATTCAAGAGTATTTATTGTCATTTCATCCATATACAGTAGTACAGCATACAGTGAAATGAAGCAATGTTCCTCCATGACCATGATGTTACATAGAACACAGGACAACAAAGAATCCATGACACATAACATAAAGACAAATAATATATAACAAGGTGCATGTTAGTCAAATGTGCAAACATGTGCAACCATGTGCAACATTGCAGAACACATATATCAAATATCAGACCGGTCCATGAGTGTTTAGGATGCTTCGGTACCTTTTTCCCAATGGCAGGAGTGTAAACAGTGAGTGTGAAGGGTGTGTTGGGTCATTCACAATGCTGGTGGCTTTGCGGATGCAGCGTATGGTGTAAATGTCCATGATGGAAGGAAGAGAGACACCGATGATCTTTTCAGCTGTCTTCACTATCTGTTGAATGGGTTTACGATCCCTGACCGTGCAATTTCCAAACCAGACAGTGATGCAGTTGCTCAGGATGCTCTCTATGGTTCCTCTGTAGAATGTTGTTAGAATAGCTGGTGGAAGATGGGCTTTTCTCATCCTACACAGGAAGTAGAGCCGCTGCTGGGCTTTCTTGGCTAAAGAGCTGGTATTGTAGGACCAGTGAGGTTCTCTGCCAGGTGGACACCCAGGAAGTTGGTGCATTTGACGACCTCCACAGTTAAGCTGTCAACATTCAGTGGCAGATGGTCACTCTTAGTCTTCCTAAAGTCAACAGTCATCTCCTTTGTTTTGTCTACATTCAGAGACAGGTTATTGACTTTACACCAGTCCATTAACCACTGCACCTCCTCTCTGTATGCTGACTCATTGTTGTTGCTGTTGCTCCACAGTCATGAGTCAGCAGTGTGAACAATAATGGACTGAGCACACAGCCTTGATGGGCTCCAGTGCTCAGTGTTGTGGTTCTGGAGATGTTGTTTCCAATCCTGACTGACTGAGCTCTCTCAGTCAGGAAGTCTAGAATCCAGTTACAGAGGGAGGTGTTCAGTCCCAGCAGGCTCAGCTTTTCCGTCAGGCTGCTGAGGAATAATCATGTTGAATGCTGAGCTGAAGTCGGTAAACAGCATTCAAACATATGTGTCCTTATTGTCCAGATGAGTGATGCACAGATAGGTAGATTAATACGGTGTTGGCTTAATGTCTCTGTCTGCATTTACTGTTATAGATCTATTGTCGCCCCTTTATCCAGGGCATTAGGCATCTCTCCACTTCATAGTAAGAAATTTGCCACCAAGGCTGAGAAATGAGCCCATGTGTTCCTAAGGTGTAAGTGAGCAAATGTGACAACCACTACACTAACTGGGACAAAAAAAACAAAACAAGCTGCATTGTACTATGTCATAAATATTTTATTGAAATAACATATTTGATTAATATTGTGTGTGTGTCCTGCGATGGGTTGGCGCCCTGCCCGGGACTGGTTCCTGCCTTATGCCCTGTGTTGGCTGAGATTGGCTCCAGCAGACCCCCATGAGCCTGTGTTCAAATTCAGCTGGTTAGAAAATGGGCGGATGGATTTCATATATTTACATTGTGGTCTAAACCTGTACAAGAACAAAGTCATACTATCTTAATCAATATTTATTTAATCATAACAGAATCCATGATGTGACCTGTTGATCAGTATGGTTGGAAAGATTGGTTGCATTCTTTAGTTCATGCTGGAAGTCAATGGTTGCATCTCTGTTTCTGACAGTACAGAAAGGCTGATTCACTGTGTGTCTCTAGCAGGCTGTATTGGGCTGGAATATTTGGTGGTGACTACAGATGACTAATGCCCACCAAGTGTTGCACCATGCTGTCAGACTGAACAGTGTCTGAGGATGGGCTATCAGGTGGAATGACTCTTTCCAGCAGGCTGGCTGTTCCTGACTGCACTGCTGTGCTGCTCCACTAGGCTAGCAAATCAGTTTGGTTCCAATGGACAACATTTACTCAACATCAAGGTATTTAGTATAAATTAACTGAGCTTCAGTCATCTAAGCACAATAAAATAATTAGTTTTTATTCAAGAATTCAAAAACAATTTTAATAAAACTTGCAGCTTAATGATTTCTGTCAGTTTGTAATTTAACAGTGCATAAAGCAAACAAGCTTGGATAAACTTTTTCTGTTAATTAAAATTATGTTTAAAGTCAAAGCGGGAACACATTACAGTACTTGTGAGGTATGTTATGCTATATAGATACGTGTGTGTGTTCATTTCTCTTAATAATACAGCATATGCTGGTAGGGCATGTAAACTGTCAACTATCTTCACTCACAGAATCTTAGGGAATGACAATTACAGTACCTATAAAGTGCACAATATTTTCAATCCACAAAAATATGCCTGTAAATGCATAAGAAACAAATTACAGCAAATTATTTGCTCTGCCTTTTAATTAATATTTAAAAATTTTAAAACATTTTACTACTATTTTCCTTGACTATTTTAACAAGAGAATATGGAGAGGACATTGCACTGAAAGTCAAACATCAACAAAGGTAAATTAAATTAAATATTTAACAATCACTGTTGATTGCTTTCACTCAGTTTTACTTAAAATACAGTATAACACTTTTGTATAACAGTAGGAGTTTCTCTTTTTCTTTTATGTGACCTATTCATGCTTAGAATGCTAGTTCAATTTTTTCATGTAGACAAATGACTGGAGGAGATATAAGGGTGTGCAATAAGTACCTAAAAGCTGCTAATAAGAAATTAACTTCTTACTTATCTAAAGAAGCAGTGCTGTCACTCATTTAACGCTAAGGCACACTGAAAATTAACAACCCTTGCTGTATGTCTAAATTTAAAAATAATTTGCCAAAACATTTATTAACCACAAGATGTGGTATCTTTTGCATTTAATTAAAAGTTACATGTGAAAGCTAAAGTTTTTGCTCATTTACTTTATCTTATTAATGAGACATATAGTATAAATCAATTTGAAATGAAAATGTGGTTCTATTAGAGATTTGTCCTAAGTTGATACCAAAATGCAAAATTTTCAGTACAAAATGTAATCTGCTATGAGGCAATGTTAGTGATTATTAGCCTCTCTACTGTATTTTGCATCAATTTCTTGTATTACAGTGTAACATACAGTATATATATATATATATATATATACACATTATAATAACATAAACAGAATAATAATGTGTATGATATAGAAAAAAAGAAGAAAAAACACTTCCATTAATGGGATTTTAAAACAATTGTAAGATGCATGTAAGCTAACAAAAATTCCAGCAGCTCTCCAAATGATTCCATGATTGTGGAACAGAGCTTATCCAACCAATTAACCTGTAGCTGAATTTGAATCCCCTGAGTTGAAGAACACAGAAAACTACCTTGGCAGGAGGCAGGCCTTTTGATGTAGCTGACTTGACATTTCCCTTGGGAGTTCAGCAAGCTGTCTGGGTGATTACAATTTGAATATTTTCATTGGATTACATCCTAACACCTGTCAGGGTCTGTCTCTTTCCCCTCTATCTACAGTGATAAAATATGAAATCTGCACATTAATAGATCAAACATAACTAATTTGTCATAATTTTCACAATCTGAAAGAAATTAATACATTTTATTTTGGTTGCTAAATTGTATTTGGAAGAGGTTAGTAACTGAAACACTAAACAAATCTGCTGTCAAAATTTGTTTTATAAATTAAAAAGCAGTAAAACATCCAACTCTCAAAGTTCCTAATAGTGGGAAACTGAAACTGCCAATTAGAGAAGCATCAAGGTCATAACCATAACACCTAAATACAAAGTTTCTCCTTGTGTTACATTTATTGTATAGCAGGTGCACTTGGAATTGAAGCCTTCAGCTTTTTTGTACTGAATTGATTTGAGCGAATTTCTTGACTTACCTTTTGCATAATTGGTAGAGTCATTGAAAGGGTTCAAACTCTGACGACACTCAGTGCTTCAAAAAACGTTTGTGTTACAGACTCTTTTGCAGCTTTTGTACTTACATCTCCAAGTTATGCATGCTTCTTTGGAATACAAAAGTTTTTTTACAAAAGTTTTTCCTTACTTGTAAAATTTGCTTTTTAGCCTAGACAGGAAACTTAATCACTTTCCCTCAACATTCAGTAATTTACTTTTTAAAAAACACAAGGCACCTCACTCTACTTTCATCACATTATCTATTGGATTCTTTCTTGTTCAGTCTTCTACCAATTGTACACACAGTATGTAGTCTTGTTTCTGTGTTTGATTTACCATTTAATACATGTTTTCTTCCCACTAAATCTCTCTTGTTCATCTCCCCTTTATCTTCACATGAAATAAATATTTATGCTGTTTATATATATATTGTGGAAGACCAGCCCGACTACAGTTACATACCAGGACACACAGAAGTCCATACACACGCTTTTATTTTGTTACTTCACTACACAGTCCTTTGTACCTTACACACAGTGCACAACCCACCAGCACTATTGCTCACAATCTTTTCCTTCCTTCTTCTCTGCCTCTCTCACTCCTCCACTCGCAAGCTCTGTCCTCTGCCTCCCGACTCCGGCTCCCTGAATGGAGTGAGGCGGCGCCAGCTCACCGCAGATAACACTTTGTGACCGACATATATATATTTTAAAAGAGCCTTTGGACATGGGTGCAAATATTTGGTTTACCAAGCTAACAAACCCCTTTTAACAAAACTCAGTCAAATGACGCCATTCTTGCCAGATCGTCCATTTAAATGTACCCTGAGCACAGAAGTGGTGGGACTGAGTGTTGGCTTGATGCTGTAGAAAAAAGTAGAAAAAAATTCTTAGTGTTAGTGCCAACTATTACCTTGACGTGACATCTACATGCTAAAATGAGTCTTCCTGGTGGTCGCTATTTCATTGTTTGTCACTATTTACATACAGTATATAGTGGTGGATGGTCACGGCCCTTGCCTTCCTGGGAAACCTTCTTAAAGGAATGTCCAGGGGGAGAACATGCACAAGCCGTTATTTCCCCCAGATTGCTAAATGGTAGCTCCCCCAGGTTGTAGCTGTACCATGGACTCCAACAGAGCATCATGGGAGTTGGAGTTCAGTACAGCCCTGTTGTGTTCCAAGGGTACTGCCAGGGGAGGACTACTCTGTCAGGCTTCTGCCTCACCCGGAAGTGCTTCTGGACAGCGCTAACGGACCACCAGAAGTACTCCCGGGTTCAAGATAAAAGAAGCCTTCTGCCACTGCTCCAAGAACCAGGAGTCAGGAGGAAGAGGACAAAGCTTGCTGGAGGAGGAGTCGAGGTGGATAGAGGGAGAGGAAGAGAGAAAGAATTCAAAGACAGACAGTTCTTCGTGCTGTAATGTACTTGTGCTTTTGTAACTGTGCTGTTGGGGTAGGAAGTTATTGGGAAGATTTTGACACAGCTAAATAAAAGCCAGTGTTGTGTTGGACTTTTGCCTCATGTCCATCTGTGTCGGGATTGGGGAGCTGGTGTGCTTCCTGCAGGCCACAATGTATACACATTATATATTGTCACACATGTATGAGTAAGGATATATATATATATATCCTATATATATATATATATATACTAGCTTTCCCCCATGGGTCCACAGGAAAGAGGAATTTAAAAATCAATAAACAAACAGGTATCGCTAGCTAAGTGGAGGCAAGGTACACTCCAAAACGCAGAGGTAGGTAAGACTCGAACAGAGGCTGCTGAGTGAGTGAGGAGGGCCCTGCCCGGCTCCCTGCTCCTGACCTCATGCTTCTCCCTCCCTTCGGCCCACAGCCTCTGTCTCAGATTAGCACTAACATATCGCTCCTGCAGGCAAACTATGATTCTTAGCATGATGAGAGAAGTCGCAAAATCAACTGGAATGTTGATAATGTCCATTAAGTAGTTCTCTCGTTCGATAGCTTTACGGAGATAAGGTATGCCCCGGGGCTGGAGTGTGAGAGAGGAGGGCTCCACCCCCCCTCGGTCCACTGCGTCTCTCTCGGATAAGCACAAATAAATCGGTATCGCAAGCAAACTGTGATACTTAGCGTGATAAGAGAAGTCACAAAATCAATGTTCTAGCAATTAATAGAAAAAGCCCAATCTAAATCTATTAAGTAGTTCTCTTGTGAAAAGCGGACAGACATACAAATAAATAGACAGACGCTGGATTTTATATATATATATATATATATATATACAGTAATCCCTCCTCCATCGCGGGGGTTGCGTTCCAGACCCCCCCGCGATAGGTGAAAATCCGCGAAGTAGAAACCATATGTTTGTATGGTTATTTTTATATATTTTAAGCCCTTATAAACTCTCCCGCACTGTTTATAAATATTCCCCGCAGCGTTATACAGCATAATCCCTTTGTATTCTCTTAGATATTAGGTAAGATTCATTGAAATTATGTATATAAACACACACTGTTTATATACAGTAAAACCTAAATATTATTTTAAAGATATTGAGTGTCTCCGATATCACATATGTTACAGCCATTACGATAGACAGGTCACCAGCAATAAATACGTACATTGCAAGAAAAATAGTATACAGTAAATGTATTAATTATTTATGGTTACTCACCAACAATGACACGATGACTTGTCCGATAACAATGAGTTTAATTTTACTGCACAACAAAGGAGAGCGTTACAGCCCTTGTAAAGGAGCCACTTCAGGCGATTGTGTAGCACTGCCGTTGTTCTTCTTCTGGCAGTCTTCAATCCAAATCCCTAAAGCAGATTCCATCCAGACTACTGCCTTATTACATCCACTTACAACTCGTTTTGCACCCTGGTTAAAAGGACGCTGCAGCCGTAGATCTTATATTCCTTTCCTACTTTTTAAATAAAAAGAATCGTAGCCTTCAACAAATCCAAAACGTTTACCTTTTCGGCAATCGTTAACATCTTCTTCTTGCGCTTGGGCACGGCACCTGAAGCAGTAGCAGATTGTTTTGGAGCCATAATGAAGGGCTTGACTATGCACAAAGATAAACACTAAAGAGCACAACTCTTTACACAGCGAAGCACGTTGATGCTGAATGAGCGAGATAAGACTTCCTGGTTAACACTGCCTAGCTCCTGCGTGCTCTGATTGGTTAGCTTCTCAGTCAGGAGAACTTAACTGCGTGCTCTGATTGGTTAGCTTCTCAGCCATCCGCCAATAGCGTCAATTGTATGAAATCAACTGGGCAAACCAACTGAGGAAGCATATACAGGAAGTAAAAAGACACATTGTCCGCAGAACCCACGAAGCAGCGAAAAATCCGCGTTATATATTTAGTTATGCTTTCATATAAAATCCGCGATAGAGTGAAGCCGCGAAAGTCGAAGCGCGATATAGCGAGGGATTACTGTAGAGAGAGAGAGAGAGAGAGAGAGAGGCTAACGCTGGCTAGTATATGATATTTCTTTTGCTTGGCGTAATGAGTATTGTATACTGTTAGTTATTAGATGCATCTTTTCAGGAAAGCCCCCACTTTGTGTATACAAACTGAAGTGTTTTTGCTGCATTAAATTTTTAGGTTCCTCTATTTCCATGTGTCATCTTTTTTTTAGTATAATAGGACTATATGTTCAGATTTTAAAACTTTGAATGCAAGGTATGCAAGGCACAATGTACAACAACACTTGTATGTCAGGATATAGACATTATAGACATGGCCAGATTGCTGGTGTGCTTTCCTGTCACCTCTCAGTTATCTACTACAGTGCAGCCATCTAGTAAATAGCCAAAGAATTTTTTTTCAGACACAACAGCTTTTGAAAAATAGCAAAATGAATAGACAATTGTTAGTTATGACATTGCAAAAAAAGGAATAAAGCTGCTGATGTTTTGAAACAGCTAGACTTGTTGCAAGATTGATGCTAATGACAGTAATTGAGATAGTGGCAATCAAATGGATGATCTGGAACCTGTAGCCTCTGGCACTGGTGAAGATAGCTGTCCTGAAGGTGTTTCTTCATCACAAGGCGCCCAACTTGTCATGACTGTTAGGACAGCAGTACATGGACATTCTACCACCAACTAAACCCAAACAGTCACCAACTACCAAATGTGTTGCATGAAACAAAGATGGGTAGTGCAAAGAAACGCATGATATTTGCGGCACATGTACTTTTGAGCCTGCACTCTGCATGCTGCCATCCTTCAATAACTCTCATTCATTTGTAGACTTTTAGTCAAGTTGTTTGTCAAAATAAAGCAAATAACTGTTCCTTTACATTTTTGACATACTTACTGCTGATAATAAAAAAAAAATACTTTCTAATATATTCCTTTACATTTTTTACACATTTTTGAGTTCATTATTTATCATATATGAATAGTGCTGTACTGCAGTGTCCTGGTAATAAAATGGTCAAGAAGTCAAACTGTTACAATTATATGGCACCTTAAACAATGCATCATAGAATAAATAGCTATTGTAGCTATCCTGCTACTGTATAAAGTAATCCATTGAAAAGTAATTCACAGATACATTAAGAATCACCATGGACAGATTGAGATATCTTTCAGTATCATTCACAAAATATGTTTTTATTCCAGTACATGCACCATTGTTCACAAGATGCAGGCCTATATATATAGTTATGACACAAACAGCTGAATTTCATTCCGTACACAGTTTCATGAAACTTATGCTAACATTTATTTTACAGGCACTTTTGCATCATGAAACAGTAAAACTCACTAAAATAGTTTTTCTGGAAGTTTGAGGTTCTTAAGGTGTGGAAAATAATATTGCTACCTAAAGTCTTGTTCACATTTATGTATTTATGTAACACAAGTATTTCACAGCAGGCCAGGAAAATCAGTTATGTTTATGGCACTCATTTATGTCACAACAGAGGATTGCAAGAATTTTATTTTAAAGTGGCATGTTACATAGTTTTCACATGAAGATACAACAAAACAATCCATAACTGCATTTTCTCCATAGATAAACACATTACATTGGAATTCACTGCTTGCCTATAATGAACAATCACTTTTTCCTGCTTCCTGCCATGGAGGAATTTCCCTCTCTGATTAACCTTTAGTGTTGTAATTGGGAAAATTGTTATTATATTTGAAATTGGCATCATACTACTAGGATAACCGCATGTCTCATGGCATAGCAAAATGTCTACATGTGAAAGAAACTGTCTCTCTAGTTAACCTTTTAAAACACTAAATAACACACAGACATTAGTGCACGGAAACACTTCCAGGGAGAGACTAAACACCTTTTCTTCTGATTCAATACAATGAATTTCACTGGTTGCAAAACACCATTTGCTAAGTTTTACTGCAAATTCAATTTTGCACAGTTTGTCTTATCAGTATTTGTACAACTCCCAGAACAAAAATGATAAAACGTTTAGTAGCAGTGTTCACAGACTGACGTGTTTGTCAAGGTTAAGATATGCCCAGTTGGATGCAACAGTTAAATTGAAGATGCATTACTTTAATACAGCATATATTTGTAGAATTGCTGCTGTGGTTGTTCATATTATATTATCTGCCAGCTGTTTATTTTGGATAGACTATAAGAACTGCAGTCCTCACAAATGACTGTTGCTAACCAACTTCCTTCAATTTCTTTTTCTTGGCATCTGGCTGTGGTGCTTTTGTTCACAACTGCAGACCCTTCCCATTAAATTTAAATAATTTGTCTTACAAGGCAAACTATGCTAATGCTTTGGTACTAGATGAAAATAAAATGTTTAAAAAATATAAAGATACTGCACTGATTATTTAAGAATTGAATGCTATTTATTGTGCCTTTCTTAAATTCCAATTGTGGAAATTGTTTGAATTGACAGGTTTTCATCCACAATCTGTCTCTCTGCATCAGTGAAATAAAAAATGGATAAAAGGTAAAAACAAATTGTAGGCTTTAGGACATGAATAAACTAAAATCTGTCAGTGTGTGGTTGATAGTTATTCTTTTAGAAATGAACACATTCTGTTGCCTTTTAAAAGTATCACTCTTTTTCGTGTATTACTCTCAAGACAATAAAAAGGCAAAAGCTAGGCTGAGAAATAAGTCTCTAGAGACATTTAATTTAAAACTGTTAAAAAACTGAATATTTGGATATAATTCAGAAGGGCATTTTCAAGTCTAGCAGCATAAAAATATGTATCTACTGTGTTTTTTATACTAATTAGTTTCCTGAAGCATCAAAAATTCAAGTCCTAGATTATAGTTCTATAGCACTGGGGCCATTCTGCAGTGTACCACAAGCAAAGGATTATGCTTTCATACCAGAATACTAGAAATGAGCCTCCACTAGAGATTAACACATTCACTACAAAGATATAACTTTCATCACAACTGCAGTGACACTGAGAAAAGAAAGACGTTAGAAACAGCAACAGCTCATCAAAATCATTGTGAAAGTTATTTAAAGGCAAAATGAACTGCCTTGGTAGGAGTTCTAAGAATATGCTGTGCTGAAAACCCTATTTAAGGTCTTTATTGTAATAAGTTTAATACAAGTCAGCCTGTAGTTGTTTAATGTCAACATATTATGTACATTATGTATGTACATTAAAAAACAGAAGTGGCCAACTAGTGCTGATCAGCAAAATTCACCGAAGTGTGGAATATGCTGTGTTTGCTGGTGACTGCTGTAAAGAGGAGATACATCAATGCTAAAGGTGTGGGGAGCACCACCCTGGGTAACCTTGTATATTCGATGCCAGAACAAAAACAAAGTGTGGAAAAGTCTTCTCAAATAATAGTCCTAGACCAAACTCAAGTAGGGTAGTGACCCTCTTGGTTATATAGGTCTTCAACAGGAAGGAAAGGGTCCACAAAGGCAGACCACGGAAGTGACGTCAGCACTGGCATTGCAGATAGGCTTCTGTTCTGCAAAAGGAGAAAGAGAGAAGGCATTAAACCAAAGAGCCAACTCCTGGTTTGGCAGGCTGTCCACCATGAGCATGCGTGTGACACTTTGTTTACTTAATATTTTCCTGGAAATTAATCTTTTGGCTGGCTTAGACAAATATTTTTACCCAGTGCCACATGATGCTTTTCAAAAACTGCATAACATCACAGAGCTGTAGCAGCAGAATGTTCAAGCATGCATACTGTAAAACCAGCCTTCCACACCTCATGCATTTAAAAAAAATAAAAATCTTGCACTATTTTCATTTGAATGGTACATTAGAAGTCCACTATTATTATGAGTACTACCACCGAATATATAATACTAATCTCTCTATTTTGCACGCATAATTAGCCATTTGGTGGAGCTATAATCCAAAAGAAGTCTAAATAGAGCCCACCCAACCCCTCTTCCTGAGAAGGAAAGCACAGATGACCCTGTGAAACAATGATAATAATAACAAAAGATGTATTGTGTGGACGAAGTTTACAGACCAGACAGCAGGTGAAACAATAAAGCACTTTATTATTTATTAGTTAGGCGCACAGTGAGAACAGTTTCAGAAAAGCAGACAATCAATACATGAAAGTGTCAGGGCTCTTCTGAACCCCGTCTGTTGGGTGGGGTCCCCTTTTATACCCCTAGAATGCGTGAGTTACTATCATTATAACATGCAACAGTCAACAAATTTATTATACACAATCCTTGTGCCCCTTACAAAACCTGATTTCTTGGCTCCTTTTGTTATGGCGTTCAGATGTAAGCTAAGGAACAAAATGATAAGGCAGCCTCCTGTGTGGAAGGCATGGGCCTTGAGTCCTTTGCACAAACATTTTTCTGTTTGCTAAAACAAAGCATGATTTTGTAAAGCCTACTTCTCAGACATGACTTAGTACAAGGGAACGAAGAGAACATTCAGTTTCCACAATTGCTGTTTACAAGGTGGCATTTTTATCATCTGCATGGAAGAAAAAAGTGCAAAACATCTTCAAAAGCGATTGGAAATAGAAAAGACATTCATGAACCAGTACAAGCCAGTCCCACATGGCAGTTTTGTACAGCTAATAAGGGTCCCAAGACTGGAACTCTGTGAGCCCAATGATATATGTATTTTTTACTTACTGGTAGCTTGTAACTATCCATCCATCCATTATCCAACCCGCTATATCCTAACTACAGGGTCACGGGGGTCCGTTGGAGCCAATCCCAGCCAACACAGGGCTCAGGGCAGGAAACAAACCCTGGGCAGGGTGCCAGCCCACCGCAGGGCAAGCTTGTAACCATTGGTTGCATTTTGTTTGTGGTATTCGTTCCATCTGAATTTTTTGTTGTTTGAGGCAGTGAGGTTAGCACTGTTGCCTCACAGCTGAGATCACATTTTTGGCAACAATAATTGATTCAGCATGATTAGTAGATGCTCCCATAGCCCTCACGGGCAATTAAAAACCATCACACCATCATTATTCCCTCAAAGCTAGTTCAGTTACTCCTTACCTATTAACTTCAATGCATTTTGTGGAGTTAACCCAACCTTTACATGGTTTCGCTGAACCCATGGTAAACAAACTCAACAGGGTTTGCTCATCACTAATGGCCACATACAAAAATCCCTTGATAATGCTTAATCTGTATTTGGTGAGAGTTGGTAAAATTCACTGAACCCTGAAAATGTCCATTAAGCTGGCAGAGAGGGAGATAAATTGAGAAGAAGACTGAGAGAAAGACAGGCAGAGAAACTTTGCCAACTTCCATCCATTAGAATATTCTCCACTGTGACTTGAAGAATTTCTGTACTTACTTAACTATTCCTTCATTCATTCTCTTCCCCTGCACATTCCAAAACTGGGTTTATAATGTACTTTGTCACACACATGAGTTTGGGAGACAATTACTTAATTATAAATTCAGTTGGGCCATATTTTCCAACCAAGAATTTTAGTTGGGCCAGACATTTTCACTGGTCAGTATCTAGCAGGTAATGACTAGAGATTGTGTGTTTATTTTATAAGGAGCCTTTTAGTGTATGGCGGTGTGTGTGTGTGGATATATAAGGGTGCCCTGCCATAGACTAGTACCATGTCCAGAGTTTGTTCTTGCCTTGCTAGCTGGGATAGCTGGGATAAGCTTCAGATTTCATTCAGGTTCAAGCAAATTAGAAAGTGACTGACTGACTGATAAGATTCTGCTTGCGCAGACAGAAAATTATTGTGACACTTATTGTATGATCATACAGTACAAATTTGCATCAAAATTACATATTTGTATTTATGAAAATTATTTATTTATAGATACACATGGAAAAACATGAAATTCATAAAAAAAAATGTAAACACCATTTTTTCTAGAAACATTGCTGTTATGTAAGAGCTTAGTGTTTGATTAGAACTTTAAAGTGTTTTCTTTTTTATGAGTACATTTGAATTACCATTGTGTCTAAGCTCGAAAAAAATAGGGTTAATTTTTGGAAAGTGGACCCACATGCAACTATTGGATCTCCTACAACTCCAGGTATTTTGACATGTTTTCTGTCTGTACACTAAAATGTAATAAAACAAAATTGTATATATTTTTCATACTTAATGTCTTGTTTCATAATCAAACATAAACTGTTGTACTGTGGGCTACATAAATGCCAGTTGTGTTTGCCCAATGTTTATAAGACTTATATTTTAAAAAAATACCTGAAGAAGCGTTTCCTTCCATAAACTGCAAAGGTGTCACCAATAGCAAAACTTTAAAAATTTTTGGAGGTGGGGATTTCCTGTTGCCAGGTTCCAGATTACATACGTTTGAAGAAAGTACAGTGCATTTCAAAAGGAAGGGAGAAAAGGAGGCATTAAAGGACGGTGTTTGCTGTAACACAAGACTGCACTCTCGATTGTTAGAAGTCAGAGAGAGTGAGAGAGGTGCACCAGTATTATATAGAGAGCTAGGTAGCTAAGCAGTTAGCTGCTTAAATGGTGCATTTTGAGCCCCCCTATTACCTGGAGTATGCTCCTGAAGTGTTAATTAGGAGGAGCTTTATTTGTTGAAGATATTGTCTCAGAGCCCAGTTTTTAGAATTTTTGTTTTTGTTTCTGTTAAAAATCCTTTGGACTAAATTGAAAAGCCTTTGATTTTTTCACTTTGCATTTAGGTTGAATTGTCATGTTTCGGAAAACATTTTCCTTTGAACCATATTTATTACTCTAAATATTTTTAAACTAAGAACTGTAAATTCCTTATAACCAACTTATTGCAGAATAAAATCTACCTATTTTTCGTATGTCAGCTTCTCTAGTAGCTCTCTTTTAACGCATTTGGCCCAGGTCAGTCCCAAACTACTAGCAGGACATCTGCTACCACATCTAGCACTTGTTTTGCCACATCCATTACCCAGTCATCTTTCTTGCCAATAAAACAACATCCCTGAACACCCTGCCTTGCCCAGTGTTCACAAGAGTGTGTAAATGGTTAAATGGTGTTTCCACATGTCCACCAAGTATGTCAAAATACTGACATCCCAGTTTTCTCTGTGTTAAAACTGTATATCATTTTCTGACCAGTGAGTCTTTCACAGAACTATCTAGCTCAAGGCAGCTTTATACTGAGTCGTTTCATCCCTACTGGCCAAATCCACAAAATCACATTGGTTTGGGGCAGTTCTTCTTTGGTCACAGGGAAACCAAATTAGAACCTTTTGAAACAGTCCTTAGTGTTCTTGCACCCATTACCTCCCTGTAGCCCTTATAGGCCATGTCTATCTGACAGCCATTTGAACTTAGTAAAACTTGGCATCTTGCACCTGGAGGTTTTTCAGCTTCTTAAGAAACCTCCATGGCAACTGTTTCTCTTCTAAGGTGCTACCTTTATCGCTCCATTTGTTAGCAGTCATCCACCACTGCCATCTAGTAACTAAATGGCCTTGTTGCCTGATGCTAACATTCCTTTGTCCTTTCTCATCTTCTGTGCCGTGTTTTGTGTACAAACGCAGCATTCCTAGCTACAGCCAAGGCAGAAAACAAATCTGAATGGTGGTACATGAAGCCTGCCTCGCAGGGCACCTTTCCGACACCCTGAACAACCCATTACATTAAGATTAACTTCAGAACTCTGAAGCATTCTGAAATTTGAACCTGCATCAGCATAACATATTTGAAAAAGAGACTTGGGGCTGTAGGGGGTTTTAAGAAGGCAGTCTGTCGGTATAGTTCACATGGTGAAGCATCTTATAGCCTTACTTGAACTGGTACCCCATATACCCAGTGATGTATATATCTCATTTAATGGGCAATGGCTCATAAGGGGAGAAAAGGCATTTTACAGGACAGGAATTTATACATGTTCATCCTGGAAACAATTTAGTGTTCACTTTTATTTCTCTGTGTTATTGCACCTAAATTACTTACCCAACAATAAATAGCTAATATTCTGCTTATGTAAAGAACCTTAGAAAAAATGTTTGTGCATGATTACTGATTATGTCAAATTATCAAGAACACTACATCCCCTGTGCTGTGGACATACTTTATTTTCTTATTACAACACATCTTAACAAGACAAAAGAGAAAATAAATTAATTTCTGTCTAGTTACATGAAATAGCAAAGGGACTTTAACTGCAAGAGTTCACATAGTAGCACTAAAAATCAAACATTTGTTTCTCTATAAATTGCCTATTGTGGATCAAATATTCAGGAAACTGCTAGAAATGATTATCTGGTACTATAGATCTCCAATATTTTGTGCCTTAGACTTTCAGAAAGAAAAGGTACCCCTCAAATACCGGGGAACTACACAATCAAGGATATCGATTTACTGAAAAGAAATATAAAAATCACTACTCATTAGTAAACATTTGGTTTAATCACGTAACGTAACTTGTGTTAACACATTATCCCTTAACTAAAAGGGCTTTCATGTGTAACATTGCTTTAAAGCAGGGGTGCCCAATGCGTCGATTGCGATCGACCGGTAGATCGCAAAAGTAGTGCAGGTAGATCACGTTGCATTCAAAAAAATTTTTTTTTAAATGTTAGTTTATCATATATCCTCCCTATGCTATTTGCCACTTGATTGACATACAGGCCAGTCTGAGATCTCTCTTCTTCTCACACACTGGCCATCCTGCACGCACGATCAAACGCGCAAGCTACTGCAAAACTCTGAATGTGATCTAGTTAGCCTTCCAATTTATATCGACTAAAGAAGGGATTTAAAAAAAAAATTGTTTAGGGAGGGTATGGGCTGGATGTGGAATTGGAAGAGGATTTTTTTTCTCACAATGTCACAATCGAAGTGCGTTTGTCTGACATCCGAGGTTCGATCCCCTATGAGGGGTGCAGTGG
>JANRMT010062819.1:10732757-10804761 GCA_026402145.1 Polypterus bichir lapradei
TATCTATCTATCTATCTATCTATCTATCTATCTATCTATCTATCTATCTATCTATCTATCTATCTATCTATCTATAAACATTGTGCACATTAGCAAGGCTTTGAAAACTGATTTGAACTACCATAAATAAATAGACATAGTCACATCTCATGCCTTATGTTACTGAACAAAAATATTTAGTTGCCAAGCAAGACAGAATTATAAAACATAAAGGGGACCTTGAATTAACAATAGAAAAAACATACTTAGGGAAAGCAAATTGTTGTAATTTAGACTTTACCTCTCAGTTTTTAAATTTCCTAATCACTTGTACATCTAATACTTGGTTAAGTTCTTCTGATATTGCCACTTGCTGCTTTCTGGGAAGTATGTATAGAGGAATGTAACATTTTTAACAGCACAAGTTATTATTGTTCACAAAGACAGATCTTGCAGGACCAATTGAAAGGACCAATTTGCTTTTCTTGATTAATGCTTAGACCTCTTCTGCTTGAAGTTCTCTCAGATCGTAATTAACTAAATTATACGTTCTCTCACATTAGCACTAAAATGATTTTAGCTGCAGGTGGAAACACCAGTCGCATTTTACGCAACTATTGTTACGGTTCTGCCTTTGTCCAGAAACGGCTCCATAAGCTTTATGACCTTAGCCTTCTTTCTCCCATGGGATGACTGGAATCTTTTCCTGAATAATCCGTGGCATTGTACATGTACCTTGTCAGAATGCCCATGTCAATCAAACACAGGAAGCTCTGCAGTCTATTTTAACTTTATTCTGCAGAGAGATAAGTAAATAAATATAGGTAAGTAACATTTGATCTGGCTTTTATATAAGTAACATATAGATGTTTTTTGTTTAAAGATCATCACAAAACATAATCACAATTAGGACTTTGCTCGATACCTTGGCAAGCTCTGTAAGTCCTGCAGTTTCGTTGAATTACATACATATGGCAGATACACTGGAAGGATGACGGCCAACCTCTTGCTGCATCCAAACGGTACCATCTTTCATCTTTACGCCTGGTGCAGCTGCGTTGTTCTTATGTGTGAGTGGACATTTCTTGCGGGGAGGGCTTCTGTTCTCTTTCTCCGATGTAGAACCCACGTCCTCATCTGACTTCACCTCTGTTATAGCACGTCTTTGTTTGAAAGCAGCAGTGTCAGATCAGGGGGAGCATGAAAGTGACAGAGCAGAATAAATGTGAATAATAAAATAAAATACTAACTTTTACAAGTACCTTAAATTTACACCTGCTGCTACAGACTCAAATATTTTTTTTAATTTTATAATAGTGATAATAATAGCTGCTCACTACTCAAAACAGTTCAGTGCATGAAAGACCCTGAATTGAACCTGCCATCTTTCGACTTGGAGACAGCAGTTCTTATCTCTACACCAGCCAAGCAGACATACAGTATATGTGGATGTGTCATACTCTATCCCAATTTCTTTTACTTTGGTTAAATTCTTGGAAAAAAGCACACTTGTTTTGTTATATCTGTGTCTTTTGTGAAAGTGTTTATTTGATATTTGGACTTCAGTCTTCACACATTATACACTTCATGTCAAAATGTTGTTATTAGTACTATTACATGAAAAAAGTTTTCTGTTTTAGCTTTGTGTTTAACATTTCTTGCCTCATATTTCCTGTCATCCTACATTTACATAAATTGTTGTAGACACAGAACACATCTGAAATGTATGTGTTCCAAATAATATATTATATATATTATTTAGCCTATATAATTCAAGGTACCTCACACCCAGATAAACAGACTTTAGCTGGGAGAATTTGGTCTACAACTAAAACTGCATCGGTTGGGGATGGGATAGCAGGTGTCCTGCTGCTTGTGCTGCTTGACACATTTGCAAAACAAAAGATGCTGATGATGATGTGTGAGGAAATATAAGGTGGCCTGGGATTACAAGTTGTTTTGTAGGCTTCAGGGATTCTACTGTTAATGGAATGCTCCACCCAAAAACAATATTTATTTATATGTCACTTGTCTCATGTAGTTTGTATTGATTGTACAGAAAAAAAATCATTAATGTTTTCATGCAGGATGGAGATAATAACATTTCTGATGTAATAATTACCAGTGACCAATGCCGGACAACAGCAAACAATATCAGAAACATCAGTCAAAATATTTTGCGTTTCTTGTGTCACATGATCCACATGCAAAGTCATGCAGTCTTATACTTACAAAGTCCTAAACACTTGTATCTTTAGTAAAATATTGTTAAATAATCCAAATCCAGAAAATGCTCTTGTAATTGAAAATTGTATGTGCTTAGGCACAAACAAGCATTGCCTAGGTGAATATGGAATACAGATGAGGGCTCAGCACACTACCCTGTGGAGTACCTGTTTTGAGGGTTAGTGTGGAGAATGTGATGTTGCCAGTCCACTCATGCTGAGATCTGTTAATTCGGAAGTCCAAAATCCAGTTCCAGATGGTGCTGCTGAGTCGTAAATTGAGGAATTTGCTGATGAGCTTTGATGATACAACAGTGTTAAATGCTGAACTATAAAGAGGTGTAATATTGTTTATTATCCATATGAAAAACAGATATGGCATTCTCTCTTGGACTGGTTGTGATGATATGCCAACTGGAGGTGATCATGACATTCCCAACACCTGTGCAAAGACTGTTTAAAAAAAGAAAAAAGATTAGCTGTGATTGTAGATGAACGCAACATATTTAGTACTTGTGCAATCACTAGACTAAGTAAGAAATTTGCCTTAATTGTCTAAGAAAACTAGATAATCTTATGATGCTTTTGTCAGGTAAGGATGCCTGGAACTGTGATAAAAAGTTTTGAGTGAATCAGTTATCTCCTGCAATTCCTAGCTGTATAGTTTGACATACTCAGAGGCAGCGGGCAACTACTATTGTTGAGTTCGACATGTTCTCTTGTCTTGAATTTGTGTTAATTCATGTAGTTTGAGGCTAACTTAAGCCAACTGGGTTAATGGCAAAACAGCTTAAAATGACCTAAATCAATAAGATTCCTTCACACAGACATTTCAAAACATCTGTTTTAGTTTTGTGATAAAGCTTTCCATTAAACTACATATGATACACATTGATACTTCATCTTTTTACACATATAACACTACAATGACTGCTTAATCAGTTTAGAAGAGAATGACAATGTGAGGTTCCATGCTAATAATTTGTAAGGAACTGTCATGAGCATGAATATTTTGGTGGATGACTTTGTCACATTTGCTGAATTCACCTTTTTGTAAAGGGAAAAACTCAAGCGATTGTAGCTTATTTGAGCTTCACTAGAATGAGCTGACAGCTACCTTTTAACTTTAGGACTGAATGACTATACCAAATTCTACTCTTTTAAACAATACTTCAATCATTAGCTTGAACTTGGTGCTTCCCAAAAATGTGTGAATTTGACAACCGTGAGACTAACTCTTTTTCACATCTGAGTACCTGTCTTATAGTTTTGCTTACAAAATCCCTTGTCACCAGATATAACAGTCCTTGATCTAAAATAAAGTGGGCAATTTACATCTCTCATATTTGTTTGATACATAATTTGTTACTCATCTTTAAAGATAAACTTAAGTGTTCGACCAGCCTCTAACCTCCACTGCTCATTGGCTTTATCTGGCTCAGCAATTTGAGGAACATTGAACAGCTCACTTAAACTGTTAGGCATTCCCTGACTACTTACTCTCAAAATCTGGTTTTCCTCATAGAAAATATGTCTTTTCCACCCCTGTGTCACTCATACCTGTACTTCCCTACCAGAGATTCTACATGCAGCATATTTAACATTTATTGTCACAAGTTGTTTTATATCACACTGGATACAAATGATATCCCCTTTGTACCTAATTTGCAGCTCCTTGTTTAATAAACATATAACTCTCAAAGTCTACAAACTTCATGGCCTTATCCAACACCTCTTCAGCACCGGCCGGGTTTATACTTCATGCTACGTGACGTGTACTCCAGCGGACACTACTGCTACGTAAGCATTGTACTGTTTATACTTGTGTGCGCATTTTACGTAATTCTGGAAGATTCCACCAGGTGGCAGTGCGAGCTATCACGGTGAGAAAACGTTCATCTTCACTGTGTTGTGAATTGCCTGGAACATCCATTAAATTCAAAGGACACTTTGCCACAGTATCTCTGAAAAGGATGTTTAATAATTACATCCATCCACCAATACAGGGATGTGCCCTTTCCAGCAAGCATCTGGCGTGAGACAGAAACAAAATTCCTGGAAGGGGCATCAGCTCATTGAGGGGTGAACACAAGCATACACATACACTTGTGTCATTTTAGCGTCACTAAACCTTCATGTCTTTGGAAGGAAACCAGAGCACACTATGGAAACCCACCAGGAAACATGCAAACTCCAGGCAGGGAACACCAGGGATTTGACTCCCTGCGAGGCAGCAGCGCTACCAGGAACATGACTCCCTGCAAGGCAGCAGCTCTACTGCTCTGCCACTGTGCCGCCCAAACATTGTGCAATTATTAACAGTATTCATTATTTGCGAAACTGAATGAAGGTAACGATTTATCTGTAAAATGTAACATACATACTTTAATGCAGTTCATCTTGAATGTGATATCAAATATAAATCTTCTTCTTTCAGCTGGTCCCGTTAGGGGTTGCCACAGCAGATCATCTTTTTCCATATATTCGTGTCCTCTGTATCTTGCTGTGTTACACCCATCACCTGCATGTCCTCACTAAGGATTCTCAATGTGCAGAAAGCTGGAATATCATAAATTGAATGTGTTCTGTGTGGTGATCTATTGCTGCTTGCCTCTGCTGTCTGTTCAGAAGGAAGCTCCAGAAGCAGGTAACAATTAAGAACTGGGTCAGTTTTAAGGTGATGTTTATGACGGTCTACTTAAATGATAAAATAAACTATGAGGTTAAAGTGGACATTTCAAGATTAAAACCGAAATTTCCACTTAAATCACAAAATAGACCTGTGTCCTTATTTTTTTTCTCAGTGGCTCAAATACACTGCTGTACATTCTGATGCTGTTATAAAGGAGCAAAAAAAAAATGGCACAGAAGATGGTATATGAGACTTTAAAAATGTATCATGTCATTACGTTGGGGAATATGTGACAGTTGACTATAAAAGCACCAAGAATGCATTTGCATGTAGGCATTTTGCTTCATCAAATCGAACCATTCATCAAACATCGAAGCACACACAATGATCCTGGTGGCTTTCTGTCACATGTAGAGACTCTCGTCAAAATGTCACATTCCAACTTGATTACACTGCACCGACTTTTTGCTAGTACTGCAACTCACGTACGTGTGAAATGAACGCTGGGAATGCGTGGCAGCCATGATGCGTGTGTGTATGCATTCTGAGCGTGAAGTATAAACCAGCCCTTAATGATGAGCAATCAGACTGGTGTGAAATTTAATTTGGTGGTATGCTTCACAAAGAAACTGGTGAAACAAATTATGTTTCTCTTGCAGTGAAATTTATGCCATTGACATAAGAAGACAGATGCTTGGTTCTGTCTGGAGGTGATTACATGCATTATTTCTGCATGTGTCTACTTGTCTTTTAATATGTAAGTAAAGCTCACTAGTAAAAAGTAAAATACAAAACATGACTCATTTTGTTTGACTACCAGAGGTGTTCTAGTAGTGCGATCCCCACTTTGCAAATGATGATGGCAATCACAATCTTAAATATGCATTGAGACTCCATGGCAATTGGAGAGCATGTTCACTGCAGGAATCAAAAAATGTATTTTAAATACTGTGAAATCTATTTCCCTGTTGAGAAAAAAACATTAATGTACATGATAATGCATCTTAGTACATATTTGTGCTAACATTTTGCATATATTGAATTGATTTTACTGCTATGTGACAGAGTATACACATTACACAGCTCTACGAAAGATCACAGGTAAACACAGAAGTTTCTTGTTTTCCAAATATTTTTGTTTTCCACCCCACAAAAACTCTAAAAGACTCCTTTTAAAGAGTTTCACATTTCACTGTTTCAAAATCCTCTGCAAAACTAATTTTAGTTTCAGTTTTGTAAACTATATGAAAATTGCAACTTGTCTGTTTCACTCATTATTAGAGTAAACTACTTTCTCAGCTCCACTGCAGCACTCACTCTGTCCCATACACCTATTTTCTGACCACTCTGTGCCATTTCTGCAGTGTGGCTGCAGAGGGCTTAAACAACTCAGCACATCCACATAAAAATGACAGAGTGAGCTTTCTTGAAGGCTTTTTACTGGACATACCTCGTTGTACACTGAAATATATACAAAGTATATATACAGGTATTTAAAGACGGTATTTACAGATGTACAACCAAATACAATAAGTAAGAAGTAATGGTTTATAAAGCAGTACATAGCAGACAGTATACATTGAACAATAATCTTTAAGGTATAAGACACTTACAAGACGAATGATTTCTTGGGTTGGATTGTGACAAGAGATGCACATGGACAGGGATTTACATTGCTGTGTACCACAACTAACCAGGCCCAGGGGTTTATATATCTTAAATCTTACATTTTGGACGTGACCGAAACAAGAAATAAAAGGTGCACCTACGTGACACACAAGGGAAAGCACTGTATTTAAATGTTCATTATGGGACCGGCAGTACATGCCTTACGTGATCTTCATAGACATTTATAACACCACTGTGAATATGTAACGTGACTAACAGGCGTGTTAATGAGAAGACAAAGGGGGAGCACAGTTCAACAAATAATAGTAACAGCTAACAGCATGTGGGGCAGAACAACCTTGAAGGGGAAATCTAATTCAAACTCAGGTTCTTGTCTTTGTCAACCACTCAGAGCAAGTTACTTGCTCCATGTTTATTACACAAAAAAGTAAACAGGAATTGTAATACATCCCACTCTGATAAATAAACTTAAATAAAGCTACCAGCTTAATATAAAATAGTATTTTCTGCAGTGGAGACTCGTTTACATCATTTTGAGCAAGTGCTAAGGTTATTTCTGTATTTGAATGGAAAAAAGCTAGATTACAATTTAAATAAAGGCTGCATTACTTAAAAAAGGTATTTATTGTGAGATTAAAATTTTCTCCAAAACATCATAAAGAAACTGTAAATTAGAAATATTCAGATCTAAATGTCATTTCCATTTTGAGGGAATCTGGGACAATAAACTAAATTAAAGATATAGTGATTATATTCATTATATCTATTTTTTAGTGAGAGAAATGTTTGCTATTTCCTCAACAATCTGCTTAGATGGGTTGATGAGTGCATCTGTAGAAGATGCAGGAGGAAACAGTTAACAGCAATCCTTGCCAGAAATTAATGCACACAGTTCTTTTGTGTTCAAGGAAGTTTTTAAACATCAAGGTAAATTAATGGCAGTGACTGGCACTTAAAAACAAACAAAACTTTATGGGTGACAGACAGGCATCACATAGCACTTGGAGATCATCTCTTAGCTCTCCTCATGGAACACATTCTTTACAGCATTGAATTGAAAATGAATAAAGAATCCCTATAAATCAACATGTCAGTATATGAAGAAGACAGAAAGTCTGTGTTCTCTAAATATTCTGTAAAATTTCAGACATACAGTAATTTATAATTTAGAGCAAGGTTGTTCATTCTGTTTTTGTAAATTAGTTTTTATTTCTATACTATTTTATCCTGTTATTTAATTTACGGTTTAATGTAATAATATTTGGTCCATTTCTGTTTTGATTTTAATTTTAGCTTAAAATGACCATATTAGGAAGATAACAAAATGCATAATGTGTATACAAAGCAAAGGATTATAGAAACACATAAGTATGCCTAAAGCAGAATTGCTGAGACTTTTTTTTGCTCTAGGCATTTATATAAAGAGTCATAAAATGTGTGTCACTCATTGGGGCAGGAGTGTCCATTTGTCCCAAGAGCAGACTGTCCACTTTGGCAATAGTAGCTATTTTAAACTTTGGATCAAGTACTTCATAGTACCTTATGAAGGCAGTGAAATCCCACTGCGTCTAAGATATTGGATAAATAACTATGACAATACACTTTCTCTGTTTTTGTGTTCAGTTCGCTGAGGTGAGCAGACAACAGCTTTCTGCAGAGACAGAGTTAAAACGTAATGACCAATGTAACCTACAGTATCATTTTAACTTCTTTAGTAGTTTTATTTTTTTCAGCATACCACAGTCCTTGGCCTCTGTATAGACATCTTTATGAAAGCAGTTAAAGAGAGTTTATAAATTTGTCAGGTTCTTTCCCTTTAATTGAGTTTCGCAAAATCCAACCACCTTTGCTTTTGTTTCTGTAAGTGTCATACTCAACGTACTCCCAGACAGTACTTTCCAATTTACAACCAATTTTTTGGTGTGTCCATGTTCAAACACATGTTCTTTATAGATAGCTGACCCTGCCATGCTTATTAGGCTACACAGCCTTAATTGATAAGGAGACAAAGTCAACAGCAGTGTTCACTCTAAGGGCCAGACAGGCGTTTTCTGTATGCCCATATGTAGTTTTTCTAAAAAGAGAACCAGTTGGAAGACTAATTAATGCTCAACATGTCTCCAAAGTAATGAGTCTTTATTACTTTACTTTTTAATTTTGAAGCTTCCAATAGAGCAAATAATACTTTTTTTTTTGCTTTAAGACCTGATATATGAGAAAGGGGTCATTTTTCTTCTTTTTCTATCCACCAATAAAAAACTTGCTGCTTAAGAGTGTTTGAAAGAAAAACTCAAAAGGTTTCCTATTTTGCAAACAATATAAATCTCAGTATTTCTAGCAAAAACTCTTCACTCTTCATTGAATATTAGATGATAAATGTTATAAATTGTTTTTTTTTATGAATTCCCAAGTTCAAATATCAGAATTTGAAACATCCATCTATCCATCCATTATCCAGCCCGCTATATCCTAATTACAGGGTCACAGGGGTCTGCTGGAGCCAATCCCAGCCAGCACAGGGTGCAAGGCAGGAAACAAACTTCGGGCAGGGCACCAGCCCACCACAGGGCACACACACACCAAGCACACACTAGGGACAATTTAGGATCGCCAATGCATCTAACTTGCATGTTGTTGGAGGAGGAGTTTTCCCGGAGGGAACCCACACAGACATGGGGAGAACATGCAAACTCCACGCAGGGAGCGAACCCGGGTCTCCTAACTGTGAAGTGGCAGTGCTACCCACTGCGCCACCGTGCCGCCCAATTTGAAACATTTTCATTGTCATAAAAGTTTATATAATTATAAACTATTTTTCTAAAGCTTTTCATAAACATTGCACTGTGCTCCTGAACAACATCAAACAAGGAAACAAGAAGTGTTAAGAGTTTTAAGAGTTAAAATTAAGACATTTCCAAAGCTTTTATATCTTATTTAATGTACAACAGTTTATATGTCAGTCTTTTTATTCAGATGAAGGTACTGTATATTACCATTTAAATTCAAAAATACTGCCTTTTGTGAATATCATTGCTCCAGCGATTCAAAATAAGTAGTCCTAACCATGCCTTACTTGCAGCTAAAGTATCTTGCTAGTTAGCAGATATACAGGCAATGGGTTTTTGGGAAACAAGATTCACCATTTACTTGGGACACACATGAGTTATATTAAACAAATCTCTTATTCTTCCTCATTGCAGGCATTACAGTGTGCATTGCTGTCAACTGTATAAATTGATGTATTTACAGCAAAAACTATGTGGTTTATTATTGACTAAGAATCTGGCACCGATATTCAATTTAATTCTTAAAGTCATATGTCATATCACAAGTTTCCTTCTTCTTTGAAATACCCTACAAATTTCTGGTAAGAGCAAGCAATTGAAACCCTTAGAGACTTTTATATATAGAAAATATTTTGAATCATTCTAACAGTTCTGTAATAAATAAAACTTGCTGCAGAAACATTTTTTCATTACTTTCAAGTTAGAGTTTGTCAATTGTAATGTATTTTCAATTTCCTAACTTGAACTACTATAGGCACAGTGTGACTAAGCAACCCTTCACATAAACTACAGTATATGAAAATCTGCAGAAAAGCTTACCTTTAGATAAATGTTGATAGGAAGTCTTAGCTTTGTAATCATAAAAGCTCCTGATTGACGAGTAAATGTGTTACAGTTTAATATCACACTCCATATACATTTCTTTAAGAACAAACTGAAAAGTCCACCCTGAATTAGAACTTCTCTTTAAGAGGTACACCAACTCCAGCCTTTCTTGGGAATGTTTTGTTTTTTTTTAAACTCAGCCTTCAATGGACATCTGTTTTTCAAAGCTTCTTTAGAAGTTGGAATTTTAATACACTGTCATCCATTTCTTTAATAAATTTTAGAAATATCTTACATGGAATAATACTCTTTAGGATTATTACAATGGATTACACAATTTCATGAGTGTATACTTTTTAATCCACAGAGCAATGTTAAACATTAGAGGTTTCCTGTCTGTTTAGTGCTTAACGTATTGCATTTCATTTAGTTATTAAATACATGTATTTATATGTTTGTAAATATCTCCAGATGACTACATGGTCCTGCCTAAAACTTTGGCCATCTCTCTGACATTTCAACTTGGATGAAGAAACACCATATTCAACTTAATCTTGCAAAGAGAAAGCTGTTTGCTGTCACAGCCAGTCTGTCTGTTCAAAACCTTATCCCTGCAGAGTTTGGCTCATTATCAATAACATCTGTCAAGTAAGTGCGCAGACTTATAGTGGTGATCATTTACCAGATATCCTTCACTGACCACACTGTAGTTGTCTCATGTTTATACAGAGTCATTGTATAACATCCACAAGATCATGCCATATCTGACAGAGTTTGAAGCACAACTTCTGGTTTAGGCATTGTTGTTGTCTCATCTGGACTACTGCAACTCTTTAGTGGCAGAAGTACCTACATGCTACCAAGCCACTCCAAATGAGCTTTCCTACAGAGTAGTCAATGGATCACCACCTATCTATATGGAGCCATTAGTAAGGTCTTATACTTGCTCACACCCTTATAAGTATGGTAGTGAATAGCGTCTGGTGATACCACCTCAGGCATTATAATTTAGTAATTTTTTTGTGGCAGGCATTATATTTTAATAATTTTTTTTGTGTTTATCTCCTAATTGGTGAAAAGAGCTGCCTACCTCCATCTCAACTGCTGACTCTTTCACTATGTTTAAGAAGTGTTTGAAGATTCTCTTGTCTTTGAATATATTTATAATTAATAATTGGTTTGATAGTAGTTTCTTAGTATCTAAGAAAAGAGTAACTAGTCATGTGTTCTTCTGTTTAGTTTAGAGCTCTTGACTTGTGATGGTTAATTTTGTATCCTCATTCTGTAACTCTTGTTTTAAAACAAACCGCAGACTGACACTTACACAATTATGCTGATCTCATTTGTAAGTTGCTTTGGATAAAAGAAATCTCAAAGTGAATAAATGGTGTCATATAATATTAATGATTTAATTTCTGGTGACAATCTCACCAAATTAACAACCATGGAGCTGCTCTTCTGAGAGGGTCCAGTAATGGCTGTTTAGTGTTTACGAGAAGAAGCCATGAAAGAAATGGTGCCAATCCATTTCTCATTTTCTGGTTTTTGGATCACTTCCAGAATAATAAAATTGGTCTGCCTTGGTCATGCACTTTTTTCTTTCCTGTCTACCATTCCTCTCTCTATCTACCATTTGTTGCTCTCTTTTTCAAAACAGCCTCCTCCTTCTGGCACCAGTGTACCTTTATTAAACATTACTTCTATAACTCAGTCCTCTAGGGAGATGTTCGATGCCATCACAGGACTGTTTCCTTCCACACTCCACCGCAACCTGCCTTTCACACTTTATAGCTCCAAATTATCAATTATAACGTACATACAGTAATTGTAGATATGTATCTGCACTCAACAAAATGTGGTGTTCTTAATTATTACAGAATGAACAAATACATGTACTTTTTAGAAGTATTTGTTTAATTATATTACATTATACCACAGTATGATGAATTTAATAAATGCCTTGGCGGACATATAAAATATGCATTTCAATAAAGCAAGCTATCACAGTTTGCTTTCATCAAAACCAAACAGTTAAAGTAAAGCATCTTTATGAGGAAACTATAGCTAACACTCATTAATAGTGATTGGTGATCCCTGCAGAGTTCGCTTCACATCACAGAAATGTTTGTGAACCTCTCCAATCTTAATGAAATACACTGAAGTCAATAAAGGAACTGAACTAGTTTTAAATGCTTATGATGGTGCAATGGTGTTTTAAATGTTCATGAAGCCCAGATAAGAGTCTCTTGGACTGATTTTTGTGGCCGAAAATGTTATCTGAGCTTTGAGGCAGCAGTGCTAACCACTGTGACACAATGCCTTAAACAACAAAAGATGCAAATGGAATGATAACCATTAACAAAAAACAACAAATGGGCACAAATACGTTTTATATAAATATATATCACAGAGCTCATACAGTTCCAATCTTGAGGAATGCATCAGAAATGCAATGGAGCAGAAGTTTTTCTCATTGTTTGAAGTTCAGGCATGGGGTGTCCCTTTGGTTTCTGATCTCTATGTAGATGCTTTGCACTTTTTTCGTTCATGAAGATAGAAATACTTTGTAAATGGTAATAAATATTTTGTTATTATTTCACGGTGGCACAGTGGTAGTACTGCTGCCTCGCAGTAAGGAGACCTGGGTTTGCTTCTCGGGTCCTCCCTGTGTGGAGTTTGCATGTTCTCCCCGTGTCTGCATGGGTTTCCTCCAGGTGCTCCAGTTTGCTCCCACAGTCCAAAGACATGCAGGTTAGATGCATTGGCCATCCTAAATTGTCCCTAGTGTGTGTTCCCTACAGTGGGCTGGTGTGTGTGTGTGCCCTGCCCGGAGTTTGTTCCTGCCTTGTGCCCTGTGTTGGCTGGGATTGGCTCCAGCAGACCCCCGTGACCTTGTGTTAGGATATAGCAGGCTGGAAGATGACTGACTGACTATTATTTCAAAGGGTCACATTGGTTTTCTTACTTGTTGAGGCCCAGGGCTCACCCACACCAGGATCCAATCTTCGAAGGGTGCTGATCGACTTTGTGGTTGTTTCGGGTTAACGAGAAGAAAAAAAATTAATAAAAACATTAATATCACTGAAAATTAGTAAAACTTTTATAGATATTTCCCTTTACTTTTTATCATTTTGTAAACAACTTGCACATTGAAATATGTATATATTGTCTTTTACAATCACAGTGGAATTATTGGAAATAAATGTGCAGTTCTAAGTAAAATAACAATGAGAATGACGCATTGCTTGAAGACCACCACAGCACTAATATGTAAACACACTAATATGCGCGCACCTTTATTGTCAGAACCGCAATGCAAAACCAGTCATTAAGCTCTCATAATGATCCTCTCTCTACTCGTATCTCTATGCTGTCGGTGTGCTTCTGCCATTTTTTTGAAAATCCTGTACATTTTTTTATGTTAATACACAGTTTTGCTTTGCGCCCCGTCCCCCACCACACCACAACACATATAAGTGAGGAGAAGTTTGATGCATACAATCTGTATTTATGATGAAACTTAATATCTGAGTTCCAAATATGGTCTTTTGAAGCTAATTAGATTTTGATTAAGCCTGATAGGGTGCAAAGTCTTTGACACAGCCACATTTTGTTCTGTCCTGAATCTTTATTTTTTTATATATTGTGTTAATTTTATCAGTATTGTAATTTGTTTATGTAAATAAATAAAATTCAAAAATAATAATATTTTGTTTTCTTTGTGAATACAATAAATTTTTTTGTATCCATTTTTATTGAAGAAGTGCGCTTATTTTTCATTTCGGCACCAGGTGTCGTTTTGCCATGCTATGGCTCTGCACCAAGCAACACTACTTATTTAAGGGAATTAAATCATATTTGCTTTCCTTTCAAACATCATTTCAGTGTATCATCTCTGCAAACTAAATATTTACATTTAGTAATGTATAGCTGAAACAACAAAGTGGAGTTTATTTTGTCAAAATTTTTATTTTGATTTAATTCAGCTACTTTAATGGCTAAAACAGGCAGTCCATTTTGAAATATTTCAAGTATAGTGTGGCAGTCTAGAAAGTATTTTTAGGCAACTGGCTTTTAATGACTTACTTCATGTTTAATACTGAAGGAATGTTAAGATAGGGTTCAAATTCATGTACATTTTGGGAATGATCCTACAGTGAATGTATCAGCTAGTAATTTCAATGAATGTTAAAAATAATTGGGAAGCATTAGATAAACTGATTGATATAATTTCCTAAAAAGATTAGAATTAAGTTGTATGGACCATACATTTTATACAATTAAATGTCTCTCAAACATCCAATGCAGTTCAAAATCACTTTAATTGTATAGAGCTTAACTTGGTCATATGATACCCCAGAGTGAGAATAAATATTCAATGTAAAAATATGATGCATATTAATATATTTAGAAAAGTTGAGAAATTAACATATTTTAAGTTGCGCAAATTTTTGAGACTCAGAGGCAGAGGCTGAGGTGACAACAAAGAGATAATGGATTTTACAGTTATACTCTGCCTCATTTCTACACCTACCATTAACGCGTGGTTTCAAATATGGAGAAATTAACAGTTACATGATTTATTCTTTCCACAGCCACTGAAGTCAGGAAGTAGAATGATGCAAGATTATAGTGTCACAGTGCCCGCTAATGAAGGTTTCCCACCTGGAAGTAAAAATCAAAAAAAAAAACAGGACAATCTCTTCTTTGTAAAAGTAAGCTACTTGAAACATGTTCTTCATTTCACACATCTCAGCATTATGAGTGACACATTATCTGTAGAAATCTTTTACTTAAAGTAATTTAATAGCAAAATATGATGCCCAAGATACTTAAAACAAATGATATTTAAATCCAAAAAAAGGAAAAAAGATAAATGATTTAATGAGTTAAAATATAAGTTTAAAATACTACAATTCACTCACCATTCAAGCTTCCACGTATTATTCAAATCACAATATTTAATTCTCAGTAAGAATAAATGAGATATTCCAAGTGCTTAGTACTACAGTGGTCTGAAGAGTCTATGTTCAAATCCTTTCCCGGTTATTGCCTTTGAAATTTTTAATAGTTTTTTTCTGTGTTTTCATAGATTTCTCTGGACACTACACTATTAATTAGTGCTAATTACTGTCAAGTGTCCATTGCTGCTGTACACTTTTCAAAAAGGCATGGATGTTCCATTGGCCTCCTTTTCACCATGCTATGGTGGTATCAGTGACTTTAACCAGAGGTCAGTAGGTTACAAAGCTGTAATAGGAACATCCATTTTATATTTGTTTACATTTTTAGTTATTTCCTAATGTCTTTCGTATTCTGTTAATTAAATGTTATATGTAAGAGACATTTGTTAGTTAATTAGGTTATTTTAAATTAGTGATTTTAAAATTTTGTACCTATATATTAATGCATAGTCAGTTAGAGGATTTCTTATAACTTAACCACTAAAATAACAAGGTAAATTATAAATCGAATATTCAAATTATTTGTTGTCCCTCTGACTAGGACTAGTTCCAGTTTATGGTCTGCCTTGCAGTTGGTAAGGTATGGAAGGCAGTCAGTTTCAAACCATGCGTACAGAATGAACTGAATGTACTAAATGAAGCATATGTAAGTTTGCCATTGGGAAATAACACAACCTTTAAGTATAGAAAGTAACTGAAGTTTAACAAAACAAAGCTAAAATTGTAATGAAATAGAGATGACATATTTTTCCTTTATGTCTTTTATTTTGCTTGTGTAATAACTTTTTTCTGAATTTTTGTTCCTTTTTAAATTTTTACTAAACCTTTTATTGGACTATGCTTGACTCCTGCTGGATCCTACCTTGCCAAGTCAGTAGCTGCTTGACTTTGGGAACCTGGAAAAGACGCAGCAACAGTTATTTACGTTTTTCCCAAATACTTTTTATTCTGTTCTTTGTTTTTTTTTGCATCTCCATTAACTCTGTAAAGGGAAAATCAATTTGCCTTGCAAAAATAATACGGATTTTTATTTGATATTGCACTATTAACGGCAGTCATGGATGTGCACCTGAGGATCATTATCCAAACTCTTCACAGGTATGGGATACCACCCTGGGCCGAGAGAGGGTGCTGCCATTGTTTTGTAATTTTCTTCATCTACAGTTCTGAGAAACTGCCTAGTGAGGGGAACTGACCCTGCACCTTCTGATCCCTGGGCTTAATAGGGGAACAACCTGACCAAATTAACTCCACAGCAATAGACCTAACAGCAGAGACAAATTAGTTGCAGTGACTCTACTCATGTGGCGACTGTTTTGTTTTCATTCTTTGTCTTTGTTAAAAAGACTGAGAGTAAACAGAGAGGCAGTGTGGGCACCCCAAACTTCTTCTGTTGTCAGAGCCTTCAGTTCCTTGGATAACCACATGGCATTAACCAAAAGAAGACACATTACTGAGAAAATGTGGTCACAATAAAACGCAAAATTTAATATAAATAAAACCAAAGAATCCAGCACTGCCGAATACCAGAAGAACCTTGGGAATCAAAAAAAGAAAAATATCATTTTAAAAACATTCAACTTATTTCATATAAAATTACAAAGCAAATATAGAAATAAAACATTTAAATTATTTTTACCTTGCTTGCTTCAGAATCCACTGGTAGATCAACACGAACACTGTTGATTACATCTTTTGTACATATGGCACATATTTCATTATTTCCTTTTACAAAAATCTCCATATGCAGCAAACTGCATGGTATAAAGCTTTTTACAAGCATTAAATTATTAAGTAACTGCTTAGAGGATGTAGAGAAGCAGCAATGTGAAAATCCAGGAATTTAATTTCAAGCTAAGTAGCAGTGTTAAGTGATTGATACCAGTCCATAGCATACACTTCTAAGCAGCATTCTAACTGACAAACAGCAACCAGAATGGTTTTCTGCAGGATTTTAATATGTGAATTTATCAGGGTTTTGATTTGCAAGTTCTACACTATGTTGACTGGTGCAAAAGCAAAAGTTCATCAATCATATTCAGTACATAGTTGAGAAGGAATAAGTGAAAAGGAGAACTGAACGCTGGGAGAAGCTCTTGGCAATTGCCTCGGGTCCTTTAATATTAGATGGTTGCTCGAGGCAGTCTGTTGTGATGCATGCAAAGGCTGCTTATATCATTATAAAAAATGTTAAATTTATTCTGAGTCATTTTAACAGGCTTGAGCATTGCTGGATAACAATCCAGTTTCACCAGCACATAACTGAAAATTAAATTAATATTGATGAAGATCAATGTCTGCTGACAAAACAAAATAAAGTATCATGTTTACTCTAAATATTGCAGACATGCTGTATACATTTAATGGCAAGTATTTCGATTTTATTTACATGCATTGCTTTATATTAGAGAAAAATGTAAATTATAACCATGTTCATGGAAATAGTTACGTTGCACCACAATGAAGCATAAACATTTATCTCTGCAAACGATTTGTTTTTTTCTACAATTTTTGCAAGATAGTTCAACTATAATTAACATATAAGTACACTTCATTCATATATTCTTTGAATTTCTGTTTCTATTAATTAGTTTTTAAAATGTCTTTAATTGCTAACCAGTATAATTCAACAGACAGTCTAAATTATAGCATGCTCTTCCATTTGAGCAAACAAATATTTAGAATACCCTGCGGTGGGCTGGCACCTTGCCTAAGGTTTGTTTCCTACGTTGCGCCCTGTGTTGGCTGGGATTGGCTCCAGCAGACCCCTGTGACCCTGTGGTTAGGATATAGCGGGTTGAATAATGGATGGATGGATATTTAGAATACAATTTGTGTTAAACTTATAAATAAAATAAAGCAAAATACTCCTAATCCATTAGGACTAAATTGATGATCGTCATAACAGGGACTCATTAGTAAGAAGATACTGGCTTTTTTGTGCAAGGATAGCAGGTCAGCAGCATTTTGTTGATTTCAATCTTATTTACAATGAATGTACATTAAATGTTTTGCACAGAATTTACAGTAGCTCTGCTACTTCACATCTCCACGGGCCTCATGTATAAATGGTGCTTACGCACAAAAATGTTGCGTACGAACGTTTCCACGTTTAAATCGTGATGTATAAAACCTAAACTTGGTATAAAGCCATGCACATTTTCACGGTAGCTCCAACCCTGGTGTACGCAAGTTCTCAGCTCGGTTTTGCAAACTGGCGGCACCCAGCGTCAAAGCAGTGCTGCTGTTCCATTGTGGTTTCCCTTTCTTTTTTAGATCCACATCCCTGATGCAGCTTTATAAATGCACTTAAATTAACCACATATTGTTTATTAGTTTAATGCATAATGGTCCACAGAATGGTCAAACTATTCTAAATACCATAACTGCTTTAGCGTTGTTACTCTCATTGCACCTTTTTCTTCTTCTTCTTTCAGTTGCTCCCGTTAAGGGTTGCCACAGCGGATCATCTTTTTCCATATTACTCTCACTGCACCACTCGGAGTATTTATATCACTGTATCTGAGTGGGGAATCACAGCTCTACAGCAGCTGACTGGAAAGAGAATTATCGGTATACAATATCTAGCACACGCTGCCTCAGCCATGCTGTCTATTGAACTGCTCTCATACGGCAAACGCTTCACAGCCTTTCCTCGTGGTTCAGAAACAGTTTCATCCCAAGAACTATAAATGCACTCAATCAGTCCATCAATTGCTCCTTGTAGAATGCTTTGTACTTATAAGTACAATTACCTCATAGAGCACATAGAAGATCAAATACAAAACAAAACATTTAACGTGCTACTTTAGTTACGATGGGATTTGAGAAACTAGTAATTGAAACGATTTTAAGATGAAGTTTATGATGTTCTACTTTAATGACAAAATAAACTACGTGATTAAAGTGGAAATGTAGAGATTAAAGTTGACATTTCGTGCTTTTTTCCCACTCTGTGCCTATTTTTTTTTTCTCTGTACAATAATAAGCTTTCATATGACACTCAGACGGTGGTCTATGCCTCACCTTTTCACGGCGACTGATATCTGGCAACTTCTTTTTTATTTCGGGCACTGTGCAACTTAGTGAACTTGAGCCTTTGAGTTTCTCTGACACTCTATGTCACTCGATCAACTTCCTTTTGTTGTTTATACCACTGTTTAAACCAAGAAATAGTAAGTTTTTCCTTGCCTCCACTTGGTATTCTCTGAAATTCTTCTATTTTCCCCCCGTGCTTTAGCCATTGCCTTTTCACAGAATGCTGAGCTTAAGGGCTATTTATATTGATATGCATATTCAAAGAGAGGAGACGGGGCATGTGCGCGTGCGTTACTTTTCACGCTGACCGGGATTTATGTAGTGGAAGAATGTGGAAGTTGGCGTTCACACAGTATTTATGCATCTGGATTTTTTATGCGTACGCACATTTCTGAATTTTGTCCGTACGCTATGTTATAGTATGAATTCTTCGCACAGCGTTATGCATGAGGCCCCAGGAGACTGCATTAGCAAATTATCCAACGCTTTTTCTATTGGTATTCTGTGGCATATTAGCTTTGACTTGGTATGCCTCTGAGTGTGTTCTGGGATGAACTGACATTGTCTTCATGGTAGGTTCTTCTACTCATTGATACTTGGAATGGCGGTGGGTTTCTGGCACTTTGTGAACATGATTCGAATTAAGCAATAACAAATGAATAAACCATTGTTCATTTCACATTAGAAATTAATCTTTTAAATAACAGATTAATTTCATTGCATAAAGTGTTTTCACTGTTTATAAGCAATTGAAGAAAGTATTTTTATTGCATGGCAAAAGAATTAATTCCCCTTTGCCTTTGGAAGGAAAAAGCATAACAAGTAATGACTCTAAGACAACTTTCCACTCTTGTAAACTGAAACAACCAATATAGCTGTGTGTGGTCTTCATGGAAAAAAAAAAACCTGAAGACTCCATAGCAGTTTTACTATATTCATGAACATGGAGAGGCATCAGCTAACTCTAAGAATTACCCAGTGCAGAGGACATGGACCCACCTGTGCTTGCTACCCTACTGGCCTTCATAAGATGACAATGATACCATATCTTAGCCGTATTGCTGGCATGTGAGTTCTATTAATCTTTGTCTTGTGAAAATACCTCTAGACAGACAATGTTTTTATTGAAAACTTCAAGCCTTGCCCTATGTTGATGAGGTGTTTCACTTGCATGTTGTTAAGCCATGGTGTTTGCTTCCATTCGACATTGTGTCTCTTCATCTGTGTCATTAGCATGATATTGTTGTTGCGTGGTGGCATTTGCTGCACACAGGCTTTTGTAGTGAGGTGTATGCAAGCACCCAAAAAATTTTAAACAGCATGCATGCACCATCTAATGGCTGTGGTTGAACATGAACAGAGTGGAGTGCTCCATAAACACAAACTCAGGTCTTTCAGTTATATATGTCTGATATCTGAATTTTTAATTAATGCATTATACTAAGTAAAGGTCTAATGTTCCTTGAAATGTTTAGTGCTGTGGGGTTCATCTTTTCCTGAAAAATGCTATATAAAAATATATTGTTATTATTGTTATATGTAAGAGCATTTCCTCCTCCTTCCCCAAATAATTTGCAGTTCAGCAATAAATTTGTAATTGTATTACTATATTATAACAGTAAACTTTATTGTGTTAGGTTTACACAAAATTGTATAAATGTCTGATTAATTATGAATCAATGAATTATTTAGCTAAATTGCACAAATTGTAAACAAGTTATCAGGTGGCATGATGGTACTGTGTATAGTGTCATTGCCTCATGGGCCTTGCATTCTGTTTTTGAATCCCACTTCTGATTCCTTCTTTGTGTACAGTGTTGCTTGGATAGTCTCTGGTGCCCATGATTGTCAGTTGGAATAAGTGGATTTGAGTGATGGGCTTGCAACCCATTCAGGGCTTGTTGCCGCCTTGTGTCTGGTTATTGTTAGGATTGTTCCGGCTGACCTGGGACCCTGGTCTGGATTAGCTGGTTTGGAAGATGGATAAATGTGATTAGTGTATAAACATTCTATTTTTACGGAATACTGTCAACCAGCTATTGAAATTTTGGTTTGCTTTTATTTTCTTTTTTACATTATTTAATCATACCTTTAAGCTGTGTTCTTGGCAGAAATGTTTCAAATTTCAGCAAGGTGAAAACAAGAAAGGAATTTTGATTTTTTAGAATAACCATTGGTAGGTACTGTATGTTTATAATATTATTTCATTTTCTTTACTTGAAAAATAGGAAGCCATAAGTCAATAAATTGGCCTTTCTAAATTGATAATAATGAATCAAGGAACTGAGTATCTTTTTTTGACAGTTACATTTCATAGATATCATGGATCTAAATCCAGAATGTCTGATAGATTTCAACTTTGTCAAAAACCCTATGGTATGAAATAAATGTTTAGGTCCTCAGATATGCTAGTTAAATGCAACCTGTTTTAATTTATAATTTGCAAAGAATAAGGCCCAGCTCCTGATTAATTTTTACTGATCGCTTACCTTCTTAGGTACCATCTGTTATTTTGTTTCAACTTTCTGAACTCTCTTATCTACATAACTTCAGTTGAAATAGGTGTGCTACTCAGTGATCTCACAGCAGGTTATGGGATAGATTATGTTAAGGCATCTGGCTATAGAAAATGTCAGGTTTAATGGCAGCCTGGTTGCTTTGGTTTTTGCTTTGTTGCTTTGTTTTTTCTTTACTGAACACCCGCTGCTTGACCATATTAATAAATGGTTTCTTACCACTGACATTAACTAAGATAGCAACATTCAACTCTTCTAATTATCTGTTTTACAAAATCTACTCTATTTAATTGACTGATAGCTTTGAAGACCTCAGAAATCCACAGAAGCCCGTTATTTGTTTTCTTGATTAGAGAAGTAATGAGAGTTGTTATTGTAAAGTTTTAATTAATCTTTCATGGTAAGTATGAAAACTCTGCCAACAAGTGAACTTGCATAACATTCAATTACCCACTTTGGTAACTGCTGTACTTTTCATCATGTAATCTCTACTAACAAATAGAGCAGTTCTAGAGTTTATGTTTCAGGTAAAGCTTTTTCATTAGCAGAGGTCATTTGTCAAAGTCTTTGATTTAGAAAACTTCTACAGCATTTGGAGCCCCAGCATACTGCTCTAGGTGTAGAACTGTTGCATCTTTTGCAACCAAAACTGGAGAAGATTATGTAAAAGCTCCTTCATTTTGTTAGAGTCAACTATAGTAACTAATAAAACCTGGAGATGGAAATTATCTCATTTTAGATTCTGAGTAGCTACATGGAATGCCAGTGTTTTAGCCTCAGAGTCACTCAATGTACTATTTCTTAACTTTTACTATGAATTGATGGACATGTCTTTAATGGAGGATCTATAGATCTTGTATTATTTTAAATGGTGGAGATTAAATACAAAAAAATAAGGAAGAATATTATCAGTTATTAACACTAGAATCCCTGAAGCCTACGAAAAAACTTGTAATCCCGGCCCACCTTAATCCCCTCACAACTCTCCATTTTGTAAATGTGTCGATCAGCACAAGCACCAAACAGCCTGCTATCCCAAACTTGACAGAGCGCACCTAGGGCAAAAAGTTCACCCAGCTCAAGCTAAGTCTCCTTATCTAAGTGTGAGCTACCTTGAGTTGTATAAATTATATATCATCACACTACTCAAAACGGTTGCGCTTGGAATCAAGCTGGCGACCTCTTGATTACGAGTTAGCAGTTCTTACCGCTGTTCCACCTGAGCTATCATGTCACTACTGTACCCTGACCTGATTTCTTTTTCTATGGTTATATTCTTGAACAAAAGCGCACTTGTTTTTTCATACTTGTACCTTTTGTGAAATTGTTCATTTGACAGTTGGACTTCATTCTTCACACATTAAACACTTCATGTCTACATTTTGCCAATTATTGCTAAAATATTAAAAACTTTACTTTTTTAGTTATTTGTTCAACAATTCCTGCCTCGCATTTCAACCTACAATTACCCAGATTGCTGAAGACACTGAATACACATGAAATTTATGTATTCCAAATGGCGATATATTATTTACCCTATACAACTTCTGGCACCCCACACACAGATAAGGAGACTTGGCTTGAGCTGGGAGAAGTCTTTGCCAAAGCTGCGCTCCGTTAAGGTGGGGGATTGGATAGCAGGCTGCTTGCTGCTTGTGCTGATCCATACATTTACAAAACAAAAGTCAATGATGGAGAAGTGCGAAGGAATTTAAGGTGGGCCAAGATTACGAGTTTTTTTCATAATCTTCAGGGATTCTACTGTTAAGTACATGTTACTTTTTAAAGGACATAGTGTGGATGAAGTTTCAGTAGTGGTTAAGAAGTTCAGAAGGCAGTGTGGTACTGGAGATTCTGCCAGAAAGGGGATAAAATATATAAGAGCAGCTTAGATAAGGCAGTTCTTCAAGGTGACAGCTCATTTATTTAAACGTTGACCAGATTATGTTTTACAGTTAAAAGGAGACCTCATGCCTAGGGTCTCCACTGAAAAACATGTTTTGGTGCTGGTATGAACACTCTAGCCAAAAGATGTTTTTTTTTTTTTTGTACTCTAGAAGGCTTGGAATCATATAATTCAGTATATTGTGTTAATAGGCACTAAAATATATAGTAAGGCCTCTGGTCACTGCTACATACTGTTTAATTTGTCTCCATTCCCAGTTATGATATTTGCAGATGGACTGAAAAAGCTGGGGTTGAAGAGAATCCAGTCAAGGGAACTGAGAATTACTTGTACGGTTGTGTCTTTTGCCCTCCACAGTTTGTGATTGCCTGTGTTTACTAGAATCATCAAATACAAATGATAACACTGTTCCTTTAAATGCTTACAGTGCTGCTATCTAGGCTATAAAAATTGTTTTCTACCCTAGCCAACTAAATCACTTTTGAAACTTTTCAGTTGAAGGTCCTTAAGTGCAAGGACAGGGATTTTATCTATATGGTTGGGGAACAGCCACATGAAGGGCACTAATGTAATCCTGATTGTGCTTATAACATCAAGCTGTTGGTAAGTATTTGTGTAGCATTTCCAATATACTGCCACATATCATTGATGTGGTTTCCACAAATATGTCAATGAGGACCCATGAAAGTCAGCCTAGTTACAATGTGAAAAATATATATTGCATGTCAAACTTTCAGTTTACATTTTACCTGAAAAAACATAAAACATATGTACATCTCAGCTGACAATTTAATTTTTTCAGAGACAACCAATAATTATTTAATTTTTTAAAAATAATATTAATTGTATTGGACATATACATTGTACACCGTCATAAAAATAGACCTCTGACTTCTCCATCAAATGGAAATAAAGGCATTAAAGCAGCAGTTAATTAAATGCAGTGCTTCAGTTAATCCAAATACAAGTGTTTACATATAGTAGCTCTCAGTATGAAAAGATGATGACATTGATAACACTGCCTCATGTAAAAGCAAAAATGAATAAGTACTGGGCAATACTGTCTGATTAGTGGCTCTCTAGAATGCAGATGCTATAAAGTCAATGGAGTGCAATCTGTAAATAGAATAGATCATCTTATAATGAGATAATGTCGAAATCAATAACCATTATGCTCCTGTATTTAAACTAGGACTATTTGTATTTTTGTATTCATTACAAAGCGAAAATAGAAAGTAGTTTACTTTCACAGTTCAGTGTTTCTATGAATTGCAGATCATATACTGAATAGACAAAAAAATACAACCTCAAATCTTTTACCAGGCACAGTGATCTTAACATATTCTGCATAACTGTGTACTTTTCCCCAATTAAAAAAAATACATTTTTAAAACATTTTATGACAAATACTTTACGTAAGCGTGCTCTACAGACTCTGGTGGCTTATATTTGCCTTGAAAAACATTAGGAATTATATTGTTTTTCTGTTTTTTATTTTCAAATTTGATAATTTATGTTATAAATGAATAACTCTGAACTAACTGAATTTCCAATTCACCACGTAATACATTCAGCTTTGTACATTAGTCGGCCCAGTGATGGACTGGTGCCGAGAGCTGGTTCCTGTCTTGCCCTGAATCTCTGGTTCCTCTTGAGCCTAAATTTGATTAAGTGGGTTTGAGAGTGCTATTTTAATATAATATGCAGTCAACTTAAGAAATATTGCTGCACTTCATGAAACTGAACAAAACCAAAATGCAATGAGTTGTATATTGGGCTGAAACACATGGGTAAGAGGTATACTTTTATTGTGAAATAATTTTTCAAGCACAAAAAATGTATTAAATAATATTTTTTTTTTCTGCAGACTGGGACCTGTAAGAGAAGAACGTTCTTCAAACTGTCTGCCTGTTAAACTGGGACATCCTGACATTTGTATCATACATTTAAATTAGAAATTAGATCATATATAAAATGTAAGTTTATATTTTGCTCTCTGATAACAGTTTATAAGAAGTGTTATTTTTATGAACCAGGTTGTCACCCATAATTATTTTGGGAGTTTACATAATACTTAATGCAGAGGTGTGTTTCTGGACTACACCTTTTATCCTTTTACTTATTGGTATGATTGAAATGCTCCATGGTCATTATATGTAAAGGAGCAAAGCCAATTAAAGGAAGATTTCTGTTAGAATTCTTTAGTCTTCCATGTTGCATTAAATAAAGCATGTGTGGCTCCACCAGCCACTGTAAATAAAGGACATACAAGTTTGAATTTTATTTATGACAACGGCTCAACACTCTTCTTTATTGACAAAGTATTTTCCACAACAGACCCTTACAATTAATATTTGGTGAACAGTATATAACAGCATTGAGCTTCTTTCTGTTAAACATGACAAGACTGGAGCATACTATTGTTGGGAACTTGGATCACTTTCCTATGCAGAAATCCATAATTGTATGTGGAATATGCTTGTGGACTCTTCAATTAAGGGTCCCAAGTTTTCATTAGGATTCAAGTCTTAAGACTTAGATGGCAATTGTGAAACACTGATGTTGTGTTTGCACAATAATCCCACAACAATTTCTATGTTGAGCACTTTATACTTGATGCTGACAGAGTAGTATCCTTCAACCACTGACTAGAACAAGTAGGTTGTAGAATGTTATGTTATGCACTGTTGGCAAAGTATCCAATTTCCCACTGCAGTGTTTAGGGAAAAATGGTCATAGCTACTGAAAGGGATCTCATAATATCTATTTATAAACCAAAAGTCCTAATCTACCAATATAATAATTAATTATACCTTAAGCTATCTTTATTTACATTCTAATGATAAACTTTCTCATTTAATGATGAGTCAATATCAGGTAAAGAAAAATGAATGTGAAAAAGAAAAAAGGGGGACAAGAGGAGACAGAAACTAGGAAAAAATTAGATCTTCCTACTTTGTAAATGCATATATATATGCATTTGCAATGTATATATATTGTAATGTAAATGCATATATATGTATATGCATATTCAGCCTTTTTTCTGCATGAAACTAGTCAGCTGTGTTGCAAAAATCTTGCATTATAAACTGTTTGTATGTGTGTTTATTTAACTTTTAATTTGATTAAACGCTTTTTAAATGCCTACTGATTGTACTGACTATTAAAACTGCCTTACTAAATAAAGACTGAATGATTTTTTTTAAATATAGTCAACCTAATATTTAAATGCAGCAGCCGTTCTATATATATTAGATGCATATACTGTGAACATACATATATACATTTTGAAAGACTATTAACCAAATATGACAGCTATTTATACATAATGTAATCATTATAATAATGGATATGTTTGCTTATAAGAGCTTTTTATGAAAAGCAAAAGATAAAAGAAATAAACCAAATAAAACCACACAAATGCCACATAATAACATTATAATAATCAAATATGTATGTACTCTGCATGTGTATTCTTATAAATTAATAATACAATAAAATAATACATAATAAATACATTAGTAGAAGGGTTATGGAGGCAGTCAACTCAGTAAAAGAGGGATTAGCCTGACAAGCAGCAGTAAAGAGCTTTCTAATCCAATCATCAGGTGTCATTAAAACAACTCCACAGTTTCTGTCAAAGAATTGCTTTTTTTAAAATTGAATACATTTCCAGATATTGCCCTTTACATTTTATTTTTTATATGTAGGAGTGTACCTATCCCTTCTGTAGGCTGTTGTAATCTTGTTCAAGGTCAGGGTCACACTCAAGGCAGATTGGCAGGGAATTGTGCTTGGAAGACACAGTGAAAGAAAAAAGCTAAAATGAAACAAGTGAGGCCTTGGACAATTCAAGAGGTTAGAAATGGCAGTTTAGCACCTTGATAGAATTAGCATTGTTACCATCCCTGTAATCCTGCAGGCTAGCTACTAAGGAAATTAAAAGGGACTACAACACCGTACTTTATGTGTATGTATGTATGTATGTATGTATGTATGGTGACTGATGATGCTGCAATGGGTTCGCCATCCTAACAGTTGCATAAAGACAGCTTGGTAGCTGCATATTCCTACCTTAGCTGCGCACTGCCTCTCACAGTTGCAGGTTGGCAAGCTTAGTGAATTACGTGATTATCACACAATGTTTAGAACATTTAAAAGTCCGAACTCTGACCATCCCAATTGCTCACTCTTACCTCTTCTCTACTCCAGACTGTGTCTGCCCCAGCCGCTGCTTCCAAGCCACTGAACTTGCTTGACAAAGATACCTTTGTGTTCTTTTATTCTGAAGAAGGGAGCTAGAGTTGGGCAATTGTGTGTTTTGAAGAATAAAGCCTAGAGAGTGTCCTCGCCTGTTCACCAATTAAGTTATTCTTCCATGGAAACCTGGTCTTGTCTTCTTGTCTCTTGTGCAACTCTGTGACCCAAGTGTGATAGCCTTGCGATTAAAAAATTGAGCACCACTGTTTACCATCCTTATACGAATGGCTTGACTGAACAATTTAACTAGACTTTAAAGCAGATGATTAGGCATGTGGGTCATGATGACCCAACAACATGGGACAATGTGTTGCCCTTTCTAATGTTCGCTGTTCGTGAATCTCCCCTCAAGCTTCTATTAGCACAAGCCCATTTGAATTACTATTTAGAATGTGTCCACTAGGTGTCTTGGATATTATTTGAGAAGAATGGACAGGTGTTCAGACTGAAACTTGGAGTTTGAAATTTGTGGATCACATTTACTGCAGGAATAAATTTCTAAATTATCCTTTTCTGCTGTGGAGCATCAACTGCCCAAACAGTACACACAGAAATGGAATTATTGTAAGAAAAGCAAGCTACACTTATTCAAAAAGAGGCAATCAAGTACTTGTTTTAATCCTGCTTGACCTGCATAATTTTTTGCCAAAATATCAGGGTCCAGCTGTAGTAGAAGAACTGATGAGCTCTATGAATTATAAGGTTAGTGTACCGGGCCAGCCAAAGTCTGTTTATTTCATACATGTTACTTTTTTGAAGGAGTGACTGATCCTAATGATATTTTAACCACTGCTGCAGTCTCACAGACTGATGTTACTGTTGGTATGATTTAACAGACACTCAGAAGGCTGAGTTGCTGATTGAGAGGAACACTGATATCTTTTTCTCCTTGCCTGGTCTCACCAAACTTGCTAACATAAAATTGTAACAGAGCCTTGCATTAAAGTGGAAATGTGTCCTTATCCTATACTAGAAGCAAGAAGAATGTGGTGCGCAATGAGGTGAAGCAAATGTTCAAATTGGGAGTGATTCACGAGTAGAAGCAAATAGCAGAGTCTGATTGTCTTGGTCGCAAAACCAGATCGCTTTATTCAGCTTTGTATAGATTTTAGAGGCTTAAATGAAGTTTCCAAATTTGATACACATTTGCATGCGTAGTGATGAACTGCTGGAGAAACTCAGTCAGGCCTCGTATATCTCTATGCTGGATCTAACAAAGAAGTACTGCAAGTACCTCTTGAGGCATCTAGTTTTGCCACCCCTGACATATTTTTCAAATTTATTAGGCACCGGTTTGGACTTCATGGCACAACTTTAACTTTCCAGCATATAATGGATCACATTTGATGCCCCATTCCAAATATTAGGAAATCATAATCATCACGTCTTTCAGGAGGAAGATTTAATATGACTTGTAGGGCCTCCCCGGACAAAAAAGGGGCCAAGAAGGCTGCCCAATCTCCTCTGTTCCAGTGCATCAATATGGCCGTGCATTCAAAACAGAATAGGAAACACTCTCGGTCAGGAGTGGCTGCAGGGGCCTCATTTGGCTCTTGTGAAAGAAGAACATTTTGTGCCTGTTAAGGATCCATCTGTGCAAGACCCCACTTCTAGTACCACTTGTTGTGAGTCACAGACTTGCACAGGAGAGAAGGTAGTGAATCCAATCCCCCCATTCAAAAAAACAGCTATATTGTGAAGATAGGAACATTCCCAAAGCATTTATTTAAATGACAGCTGTTACTCAGATACATGCAGCATGCAAGCAGGGACGATGATGTTGTCCTTCATTTGCTCCCTTCTCAGAGCAAAGGAACAGATAGCCTTCCTGCACAAACGAGAAGACAGAAAGTGAGCACACAAACAAGTCAGCAGCCTATTTTAAATGTTCCCCACATCAACCACAGGACAACAACTGTGTTACCCGGGGAGCCTACAAACTTGCTATTGCACCGGCAGCAGACAATCAGTCCTTGCCTGTGGTAACAGAGTGTCAGTGCACAGTGAAGTCGCGGAGTTGGTAAGGTCTCAAAAATCTCACTATATATATTTATATATATATATTGTGGCGGACGGCTGGGACGCCTGGAGAACGGAAGGACTAGGAGAGAGACGTTATCTTCCCTGATACGCAAGAGGGCAGCCCCCCAGGAATGCATTGGGCCACAGGAATGGTGCTTAGAAGCTCAACCCTGTTGGGGCTTGTGGCCACCGCCAGGGGGAGCCTGGATCATTCCAGAGCCGTAGACTGCAGCACTTCCGCCACACCGGGAAATGCTGCAGGAAGGCCATCAGTGGGCACCTGGAGCACAACCAGGTGCAGTATAAAAGGGGCCGTCTCACTCCATTCAGGGAGGGAGTGTCGGGAGGAGGGAGACAAAGCTTGCCAGAGAGGAGTGGAGGAGAAAGAATAAGAATGAAAGAGAAAGTAAAGTATTGGGATTGTGCTTGTGTTTGGGACTGTGTTGTGGATTCGTGGGAACGGGGAAGACGTTCTCCACGAGAGAAAATAAAATAAAAAACAGCTTGTGTTTTTATAATTGTGCCTCTGGTGTCTGTCTGTGTCAGGTTAACCGCTGGTATGGTGCCATCTACTGTCACAATATATATATTGGATGCAGGAAAAAATTGGCAAGCATAAAAATCTGAGAAACTTTGACAAGGGCCACATTGTGATGGCTCGATAACTGGGTATGAACATTCCCAAACCAACAAGTCTTTTGGGGAGTTTCCGGTATACAATGGTTAATACCTAAAACAGGCTAGCCTATCTGGTTCAATCCAACAGAATAGTTACTGTGGCACAAATTGCAATAAAAAACTTAATGCTGGTCAAAGAAAAACTAGACAAAACTCACAGTGCATCTCAGCTTGCTATGTATGGGCTGCATAGCCACAGCCTGGTCGGAGTGCTCATGCTGGCAACCATCTACCACTGAAAGCACCTACAATGGGCATCAGAATTGGCACAATCAAAGAAGGTGACCTAGGCCGATGAATCATGTTTTCTTTGAGCTCATGTGGATGGCAGGATAAACTAAGGAAGTAAGATGTTTTGGTAAATAATTTGCTGAGAATTCCTTGGTCCTGGCATTCGTGTGGATGTTACTTTGACATGTACCACCTACCTAAAAATTGTTCTAGACCATTTACACCTCATCATGGCTGCAGTATTGCAGTATCATGATGGCAGTGGAACACTGCAAACTGCAAAAATTGCTCAGGATTGGTGTGAGGAACATAATATAGAGTTCAAGGTGTTGACTTGGCCTCCAAGTTTCCCAGATTTCAATCCGATTGAGCATTTATGAGATGTAATGGAAAAAGAAATCCAATCCATGGAAGCCCTGTAATATATACATTATGGCCTGAAAGGGATGATCCAGCTCCCCAAATCCAACACAAACAAACAAGTCATCATAACACATGGCTTTTATTTTGCTTTTCCCAATCATTTCCCACCTAAACACAGTACAAGAAGCACAAATACATAGCACACTGTTCTTTTGTCTTCTTTTCTTTCTGCCTTCTTTTCTCTTTCTCTGCCTCCTCTATGCTCCAGCAAGCTTCATCCTCTTCCTCCCAACTCTGGCCCTGGAATGAAGTGAGGCTGCACCTTTTATACTGTCTTGGGGTTACTTCCAGTGTCCCGTTAATGTACTCCAGAAGCACTTCTGGGTGAGGTTGGAGTCTGATTAAGTAGGGCTCAGATGTCCCTGCAGCACCCCCTAATAGTGCCTACGGGATCCAAAAGGGCTGAGTAGCACAACTCCATCTCAACATGGAGCGCTGTGGGAATCCGTGGTGCCATAGCAAACTGAAGATAATGCCCAATGCACACTCTCCCCCGGTCTTTCCAGAAATACTGTATATATACGTATTATATACACACAGTATAAATAAAGAGTTGTCCAATATTTTCTTAATCTGTTCTTGATGATTTTAAATTGAAAGGAATTGACTTTACTCCATCATTGTACCTTCTTATATTTTCAAAAGTACAGAATTCTTCTTCTAGGTATCAAAACATGCATAGCACCATCCACTTCAACAAAGCTAATATTAAAATTATGGTAGCTAATTTATAATTCTGATTATCTTCTGCCTTAATAATAGCATCTTTGCCTCATAAAATTTTGTCCATGAGAAGTTTTTACACTCTTACCGTACTGCATATGTCTAAGTTTTCAACAAACTACTGGCCACATACAATCAGTGAATTTATATTACATATTATGGTATAACAGCTCTTTCTATAATGCCAAGCTTTTGAACACATGCTAATAAGTTATGTAGTGAGGTTGAAAGAAAGGTAGGCGTATTTCTTTGGCAAATTTTAAGCATCAAGCCAACATGAAACAAGTATACTGCTGGCAGTCACTATATCACAATCATACAAAAACTGATAAATAACAGGTTTTCTGTTTCCACCTCTCTGTCTCTCTCCTTTTCATGGATATAGATTATGTTCCTACTTCCTCCCCAGGTTGTCAGATTACCAAATAGTCATCCTTCTTCTAGGTGAGCAGAGAAAACTTAAACAGCAAAGATTGGCTCCAATTTTCGATGACCACATACTAGATCAAGTGTGACAAAATTGGTGGAAGCAAGGATATTTGCACTACACATTTCATTATCAGTTTTTCCTGATCTGGATCTGATGCCCTTTTGTGTAATGTATAGAACAAGATCAATTTGAATTATAGTATTTGTTCCATTTCAGAAAACAGAAGTGGTCAACCTAGTAATGCATCAGAATTCTCCACAATGTGTGGATGAAGAATGTAATGATGCCTTCAGAACTGGAAGAGCCATCACAAGACAAGAAAATTATAAAAATAGCATTTTACTTTCTGAAATCCAACAAAAAGAATCTAAATCAGACTAAGGTTAAAAAAATAAAAAATAAGAGTAGCACAGAAAGCACAGAAAAAAGTATCTAACATACTAACGGAAAAAAAATACAAAAAAACACTTACTACTAGAATTACATAAAGTCCTTGACTAAATCAGAAACCTTCAAACAAGCTAAAATTGACAAAATGCTTCAGCATTGAAGAAAGTGACCTGTCCATCACTTGACTAATGCAGAAATAATGTTTTTTAATGTTTTTAGCAGACCAAGCAAACTGATGGATCCGATGTTGTGGTGATGCAAATATGGGATCGTTGGCAATGCAGAGTTTTTAGTAAATACAAAACAGTGTGGCTCAGGTTCTGTGGGTGAGGGTGTGTACAGTAGCACAGCTGGGTGGTCCTAGGGTGTTTAAAGGGGAAGTTGGCTGATCACACAGTCACTTGCAGATGCAATCAATTCAGCCGATTTCCTTACTGATGCTCTACAGGTCGTAATCAAGGTACCAGCACCCACAATAATACAAAAGAAGCATGAGTAGTTTAGAGAGGAGAAAATCAAGAAGGAAAGAAAGTGATGGGAGTAAAATCAAGATAGTCAGTGAAGATCAGGAGGTGTGCTGGTGTCATAGGAGGGCGGCTAGACAGTTAATGGTCCTATGAAGGGGTGAAGGGAACAGTGTACCAGGGCCCGTTCAGTCCTGTTGCGCAATTGATAGGAGCAGGAACAACACTAAAATTTTATTGAAAAAACAGGAGACAATAGGAGACAGAAAGTATAAATTTACTAAGGTTTGCCTCCCAAAAAGTTGATAGCAGATACTCACTTCTCTCAAACTGAAAAACCACAGTTTGTTCATTTTTTTTACCAGGTGCTTTTATTCATTCTTCTGCTTTTAGCTTTTAGAATACTAATACACCGAAACATTTCCATTTTCCTTCTGTGTGCAAATTTTGTGTTTAAACTAATTTTTAGTCCACTGCTAGGTTCAGCATTACATAGTTGGAAGGGGTGATCCCATCCAAAATTAGCTGCTGCAGCTCAGTAATGTCACACTGGCCTCACAAAGCTCCATGGGGTGCTGGGAAAAAAAAAATGTTTGTCTAATTTGTCTGCTCAGTAAATTTCTAAAAAAATATCCAGCAATCAAGGTCACTGGTAAGCATAGCATATTCACTGAGAAAGACACTTCAGTGAACTTTGTTGGTCAGAATTAATGAAAACACACTGTAGACAGCAACAACACAAATTTCAACTGCACTTATCTGTTTTGATCTAATGAATCTGTGGTTTAACCCTTATGGAAAAAGCAGTGTACACAGGTCATTTCCTATTATACTCCTTGCAGTTGCAGGTGGCACAAAACAATAACTGAAGAACAAGTCTACAAAAGGCCACCAGTTTAGCTTTTGGTACAGACAATGGTATTCTTAGTTTTCAGTTCCAGAATTTAAGACATTCAAACAAATTCACTAGTTTATTTAAAAATATTTTAGAAAGTTGAAAGTTTTTGTGTATTTGATTTTGACTCCGGTTAACATATTGGGCTTTAGTGTTTGGTTTCATTTTTGTCTTTCAACCTCCTATATTACTAATCCAATTTATTTTCATATTTTTAAAACAGAACTTTTGATATCTTTACTAAAGAATAATATAAAACATAATTACAGTCATATACCCAATAAACCCAATACTGTTATTCAAGAAGAGATTAATAAGGTTTTATACTTGTATGCAAAAATATTCATAAATAGTACAATGGCTAGAAATATCGTGTTGTCCTAAACATTCTAATGAATATATATTCATTATATTCATTATATATATGTATAACAGAATTCTTCAAGCAGACAAGTGATTTTTGTTTCCAGTTTTGGGTTGTCCGAGCTAATAAACTTGTGAAATAATGAAGTAGTTCAACTTATAAAACACCTTTAAGACAATTAAAATTAAAATAACATACATAATTGAAAAGAACACAGATTATTATTCAGAGAAGATCAGCAGTTCTTCAGTCCTGAAAGACTCACATTTAAAATTATGGGAATTAGTTAATAAAGTATGACATATGAAATCTAATTTTAGCAGTAAATATTTTGTGAGGTATTGTATGCATACAATTTATTTTTTAAATATTACAAAACAGAGACTACTATATAAAATATAAGATGTGTGAAATGTAACATGCGTGTGTGGCACAGGCTTAGTGCAGACACTATGGGATTTAAAGCTCAAGTTTTATTTATTTATATATATTTTTTAAGATATTTGTCTCAGAATACCTCTTTCAGTTTCTGTAAACGAGCGGAAACTTTTAAGCTTTGAAAGCACGTCATACAAATTTTTTAAACAAAATTCAACCTGTCTTTCATAAAAGATATCTTTGACTTGTTTCTGGCATTTTTGGCAGTGACTATGTTGTTGGTTTTTTCATGCGTAGCAACAATACCACTTGCAATATTCAACAATGTGTTGCTTTTCCTGCCTCATTCCTTTGATCTTGTTGCATGAAAGGACCCTTCATCTAGTGATCAAAACTTTCAATCGGCTTCTGAGACTTTTTATCTTTTATCTTAAGGCATGCTGCAGAAGCAGTGGCTCTTTGCACAGTTAGACTCCTCACTGCTTTCCTGAGACGTGTCATTTTCAGCATGTGTTACATTTTTACTTAAAGAGATAAGAGTGGCATCCCTATTAATGCTTGCATATTTTTTACCAAAAAAGCTCTGACAAAGAGTTTTGTTATTCAATTGATCATTGAAAATGCATGCAACTACCAAAATATTACTGATGTCAAACAAAAAAAAGTAACTTTTCTTTCAAACTCCATTGTTACAAAAGAAGTATAAATGACTTGTAAGGACTGGTCCAAAATTAGCTTTTCACAGTAACATTTGCCACAGCACAAAAGCTCTTGTCACTATCAGGAGGTCTATTGATTCATTGAAGCAGGCAGCTATCCATTATTTTTCTGCTCTCTTCATTAGGGTGTCATAGGAAAAATCCAGCAGTAACAAGTACATGACTGAAGCAAGTATTGCAATACAATGGACACCGGTCATTTACAGTTTACACAGACATATAGAACTATACTCACAACAGGCCATTTTTGGTTTGCCAATTACTAGGTATTTTTTCGTGGTGAGTACACCCCAGAGAAAGCCTAAGCAGGCAAGCAGGGAAATCTTACACATGACTGGGTTTGAAATAAAACCTGATGCTAACTACTGCTACTTCATACTATACTGCCTTTTTATAAACTGAAATAATGATATTACAATACTGTACTTTTCACCACAGTCTGAAGCAGCAACTGAATTGCTAATGCTTTTGGAAAATTAAAGTGGGTTTAATGAAAGACACTCTATAAAATTAGACTGATGGGTTAATTAATTGAGCAATGCTCAGTTCATTTTAGGAATACGCACATAAACAATGTGCACATAATATACAGACTGGAATATACAATACTGGAACACCACAAAATACTAGTCTTATGCATTTTAAAGCAATACACAAAAAGGCTGCAAAGATTAAGGTAAACATCATCATCCTTCTTCTCTGCCTTTATCCATTTTCCATATATGAAGAGCAGACTTTTCATGGTGGCCATTACACTACAATAAAGGGTAAATTGATGTGGCATGTTACTTCAGCAATGAAGAATGCTGAATTTCATAACTTGAATTAGAGCTTAATATTGACTGACTCGTAAGCATAATGTAAACAATATGAAAAGCCATGTTTTTATTTCATGCATACAATAAAAATAATTCAAATGTTTTTTGAACTTGATCAAACTTGTGTTAAGTATTATATTGTCTAACTACAAATATTAAGATATATTATTTTGAATGACACTATAGTAATATTCTAGTAAAATATGTTTATTTCAGAGACGAAAGCTGCTGGGCATAATTTAAAGTGAAGGCAGTACACTAAATAAACCAAAACTTGACATGCCAGAATAATTAATAATCAACCTGAATTATTTTTAATGTTGTTTGGTAAAAAATCATTTTTTCACAAATAGTAATAATATTCTGTAAATTATACATTATTAATTAATAATCTATGTACATATATATGGTGATAACCTAACCTTAAGAATGGCTTATACATTTGCACAGTATTGAGTCATAAATTGACCACAATAATAATAACAGCAACAATAATAATAATAATAATCAAAACAAATTACAGTCTCCTTCTTAGGTTGTAACAGCCTGTATTTATAGGTCTGTGTAATATATAAAGAAAACAATATTCTTCTTGATTTTATTTTCTGATACCCCACCTCAGTTAGTAAGTCCTTGTATTAGCCTTATTAAAATGAAAAAATACATATTACATTTAGGGAAACATATTATGCAATAAATGAATTATAATTATAATTTTTCAATAAAAATATTTTTGATTTTCACTTCAATTTTTTTTTGTTAGAATGTATTATTACAAGGGAAAAAACTCTGACATGATTTTTCTTGATTTGTGTTTACATCAACAAAAGATAAAAAAATTTGATTTATGTTTCAATACTCTTCTCTCAAATCTGCCTTCAGGTAGTTATTTATAGGAAAAAGTAAAACACAAGTGATCTGGAAAATGACAGGGTATGGCATTATAATTGTCTCCCTGACTATTACATGAGACCATTAAGAAATCTAATAATATGCTTACTGACTTTTTCGTCTCCCATATTTGTGCTGGTGAGAGTTATGATATAGGGTGGTCCAGATCTAATTATGCAATTTTCATAACTTAAGTTTATTACATAGAGAATTCACAAAATTATTTTTGTTACCGAAAGATGGCAGCACCTGTTCTGCATTCCAAAATGGCAGGGAGATGGTTGTTAGTCAAACAGCGGGTGCAATATGTTCGCCTTTTCATAATTGCATAATTAGATCTGGACCACCCTGTAGAAACATGCTGAGGTAGCTAGTCCTGAGCACTGTATTCCTAAAAACAGTCTTTATCCCAAAATTGTCATGAGGTTGAGTTTCAAACATAGCAAAAATAAATAACAGCTGTCAAAAAGGTCACTCAGTCTAGCCTACTCCCAGGTACAACAGCTGGATCAGCGTGACTAGTCCCAATAATGGGGAAGCTGCTTAACAAAGTTCAAGTGATGCTGAATGTTATGCAAAAACTCCAGCTTGTGACCAAAAACACAACAAACAACCTGTATATATATTAAAGATATTTATTTACAAAAAAAAGAATAATCAAAGAGCAAACAGGAGCTGTCTAAAAGACAATCCAAGTGCAAACAGGACCTAATTTCTTAATCCAAAGATTGGAATCAAACACTGTTGCAAAAATCAGGAAACAGACCATAGCATTTGAAATTAGCAATTGCTCTCACAAAAACCATTAAATGACCTCAATGAAAATGCTACTTGAGCTCCTGCTACTCTGGTGCAAATAAACAGAGGGACAGCTCAGGACTGATGATATTAAGGTGGCCCCACCTCTTGGGGAAACACCCACAAAGGACATGGTACAAACACACCAATAACCAGTTAACCAATAATGAACAAAATAAACAGAAATAAGAAAAATAATAACTCAAAAATAACAAACACAACAATAAAACATAAAATACATAATAATGCAGACTGTTATATTCCATTGATATAGAATTCTCAGGTCAGCAATTATAGCAGTTGTTCTGTGTTTGGCCCAGTTTCCTCCCAGTGGAACATACCTGTTAGAATGAGTGAGGAATGTTATCCTCACTAGGGGCCTCATGTATAATGCAGTGCATAGAATTCACACTAAAACATGGTGTACTGACAAAAACAGAAATGTGCATACGCACAGAAAAATTCAGATGCACAGAACTATGAATAAGCAAAGGTCCACATGCTTCCCCTTTATAAATCCCAGTCAATGTAAATTTTAACACACATGCACACACCTACATCCCCACCCTGACTCCTCCCAGAATTTTACATATTTGAATATGCAAATTAATATAAATAGCACTTCCATTCAGTTCAAGGTTGAAATGTTGACTTCAATCTTGAAATTTCCACTTTAACCTCATAGTTTATTTTGTCATTAAAGTAGAACATTGTAAACTTCATCTTAAAATCGATGTTAAATTTACTAGAGTTTCTCATATCCCATCGTAACTAAAGTAGGACATTAAATGCTTTGTATTCTAAGTGTTCCCTGATCCAGTAGAGGATCGCTATGTTCTTCTTAAACAGGGTTACTCTTACACCACTGATATGAGCGCTCAGGCAGTGATCGCCACACTGAATTCATTACATTCATGATATTACAGCTCTCTGAACATTTTAGAATATTAATATGTATACTTGATATGATTTCCATGAAGAAATGCATTGAAGTGTGTTTTAAACATGTCAGGGCACAGTGGTGCAGTGGTAGTGATGAGCTGCTGCCCCAGGGACTGTTTCTGCCTCCTGCAAGATGGTTGCTGTGATGCATGTAACCCAATATCAAATAATTTATTACAAAAATTCGTGTCCTTCTGTTTCCTTTCTCGTAACCAAGTGCCATACAATAAGCGTTTGTAATAAATGACAAACAGCTGTAAGCTTAGAATGCCAATTCTTCAAAACTAAATTAACTTCTTAATCTAAAAAAGAAAGACCACTGAAACAGTACCACTGCTTTGACGCTGGGTGCCGCCAGTTTGCAAAACCAAGCATGAAAAGTTTATACCCATGGTGTGAGGCTGCCATGAAAATGTGTGTGGCTTTACGCCAAGTTTACTTTTTAAACACGTCAATGTCAATTTAGTTATGGAGCACATTTAAAACAACATCAGTAATGCTGTCGCCAAAGTGCTTTACATTAAAACATACAATGAACATAAATAAAATAAATAGAAATCCAGGATAATAAATGAAATACAGCCAACAGTGAGTTAAAGAGTAGGGTGAGCATCAGTAACAGTGAAGGTCACTGAAAGCTAGAGAATAGAAATGGGTCTTAAAACTAGTTTTAAACAGTTCAATTGAAGGTGACTCCTTAATGTAACAAGGTAAAGATTTCTACAGATGAGGGGCAGCAGCTGCAAAAGCCCTGCCCCCCTTAGTTTTCACTTAGTGCGAGGGACCATAAGAGACAACTGACCAGAATATCTAAGCTTTCTGGAGGGCTGGTGTAAAACACACAATTCAGATAAATAGGCAGGAGCATACCCATGTAATGACTTAAAAACTACCAACAAAATTTTAAAGTCAATTCTGAAACTAATAGGCAGCCAGATTAAAGAAGCCAATATTGGAGAAACAGAATCAAACTTTCTTGCCCCAACCAAAAAAAACAGGCAGCAGCATTTTGAACCAACTGCAACCAACGTATCAGGGATTTGCTGATCCTAGAATACAATTATCAAGCCGAGAAAAGATAAAAGCATGAGCAGCTTTTTTAAGATCCCTCAGAGATAAAATGGTTTGACCTTAGCTAAAAGACGAAGCTCGAAAAAGCAACTCTTTACTACAGAGTTAATTTGTTTTTCAAAAGAGAGGTTACTTGCAAAAATGACGCCAAGATTATGAACTTGAAGTTTGCAAAATTCAGCAAAAGAGCCAAGAAGTTCAAAAGCTTTGGCAGGGGGACCAGCTATCATACATCTCAAAGTGAACATGGAAACTGGCGTACACAACATTTTTGTGCATACATATCATTTATACATTTGGCCCTAGATGTTCAAATTGGCTCACCCTCAGGAAGATGTTTAGGAATTGGCTATAAACAACTACCATATGGATTAGTTGCCAAATGCCTACAAGGCACCTTCTAAGATCCTTGACACAAATATTATCAACTACAAATGCAAATATCTTAAGAGATACAATTAAAAAATTATAGGAAATTATTGTGTGCAAAGGAACAAGTAAATCAACACATTTCCAAACACTTTATGTCCCTCTCTGGAATTTAGTGTATTTAAAGTATACAAGAGCCTATTTTTCAAATGCTATATTTCTCTAATTGGAACACTTTCATTTAGAGGAGCTTGCTGAAAGTCACACAGTGAGCGAGAAGTAAAGACTGAAATAATTACTTTGAGATTTTTAAAATTACCTCGTTACTAGGCTACCCATATTGTACTATATAGAATTTTAAACATGCTAATACATAGAACAGCTAGACCATTCTAACATGGTTGCCCTCAATTTTTTCTTTCTTGAACTAAGTCACTGTTTCTGTAGAAAATAAATAACTGCCTCTGTCTTATGGTGATAATTTTGAAGGGCAATTATAGTTTCCTGAAGGAAATACATCTAAATGATTTCAGCATACTATGCATATGGGGGAAGCCATAAACAAATACTATTGTTCTGCCTTAACCAGAGAAACTTTATGGAAATCTGAATGTGCTCAGCTAACAATAACACATCCAAAATGATAAACAAACTATCATCAATGCAAAAAATGCAATGATACAGATGAATAACTTAAAACGTTACTGTTTTTTTCTCTATAGCAATATGTTTATTCACATTTTATTTAGTTGAAGTGTCCTAATATGTTCTAATATAATGAATTAACAGTTGCACATATAAAAGTACTGAAATATCTTCAGTACTCCAAAGTGAGGTGCTGCAGGGAAATATACACCTCTGCTTTGTAAAGAGTACTTGTTGATAGTTAAAGAAATGCATAATTGATTTTATTCTGCTTATTTTATTGATTTTACAATAACAGCACAATGGTGCAGTGGTATACTTTGTTCGAATCACTGTCTGTGTAGATGTTGCACATTTTTCTGTGATGTCTCTCCAGCTGACCTCCCATCTCTTAAAGACTAATTTATAAACAAGTGAGGCTGTTGTGGACGCGGCCCGGACACAGAGAGGCAGACATGTTGTAAATCACCACCACACGTTTATTTTACAACTATTTACACAAATGAGTCAAGTGCACACACACAAACCCCACACAGTCCTGGCCACACAATGCCTTCTCTTCGGGCCGCCTCCACTCTTGCTTTGTCCTGCTTCCACCCGACTCCAGCCTCGAATGAAGGGAGACGGCCCCTTTTATCTCATCCCGGATGGGCTCCAGGTGTTTCCCGGCACTCCTCCCTGGACACGCCCTAGTGTGGCGGAAGTGCCGGCTGTTCTCCCGGAAGCTCTCCGGGTGTCCCTGCTCCTCTTCCCCCCAGCACTTCCTGATGTGGCGGAAGTGCTGAGGTCCAGGGTCCCCAAGGCATTGGGGCGCCCCCTGGCGGTGACCACGGGCCCCTACAGGGTTGGGCTTCCAAGCCCTCTACCCGTGGCCCCCAAAACAACCAGAATGGCGGCCCCCACATGATCCAGGGTGGGCATACACCCTCTTCCGGTCCCTCAAGGTGTCCCGACCGGGTCCTTGCCCCTGGCATCCCTGACACTGTGCATAGGAGTGTATGCATGACTGATGTCTTGGCCCAAGTGCTGACCGTGGCATTTATGCAAAAAAAAATGTTGCGAATTGTTAAAAAAGACATTAAACATAAAATGCAGGTACTTTTTGAGACCCTTTTTAGAGGATGCTTTAAGGTAACTTACTATTTTTTACATATATACTTTATACCTGTTGTTCATTATATATATTGCAGAGCCATAGCAAATTACTTTAAATTAAGATGACAAAAATTGTTGTTACTTTGATATTATGAAGTATTACACATAAAACTGTAATTTACTAGTTATTACTAAAATATATATACTAGAGGAGAAAAGATAGGAAAATACATGAATCACAATATGTTTTCTCTTTTTAAGAAGATAGTGGTATAGTATATTCGAACAATAGTGTAGAAACTTAGTAATAACAGTAAACATTGTGGATAGATAGATAGATAGATAGATAGATAGATAGATAGATAGATAGATAGATAGATAGATAGATAGACTACTTTTGCCTGCATGGGGAAATGAAGATTTTACAGAACCTCAAGAAAAATAGATATTATTGCAAACAACATAAAACCAATGGCCGGCACTGTGGCACAGTGGTAGTGCTGCTGCCTCGCAGTTAGGAGACCCGGGTTCGCTTCCTGGGTCCTCCCTGCGTGGAGTTTGCATGTTCTCCCCGTGTCTGCGTGGGTTTCCTCCCACAGTTCAAAGACATGCAGGTTAGGTGGATTGGCAATCCTACATTGCCCCTGGTGTGTGTGTGTGCCCTGTGGTGGGCTGGTGCCCTGCCTGGGGTTTGTTTCCTGCCTTGCACCCTGTGTTGGCTGGGATTGGCTCCAGCAGACCCCCATGACCCTGTAGTTAGGATGTAGCGTTTGGATAATGGATGGACGGATAGACATAAAACCACACGCAAGACGTTCTGGCTTGGATAATAGTAAGAGAGCTGTTGCCATTTAATAACAGACTTGTAGGTGAGAGTAAGATGGATCCAATTCTGGTCAGATCTGTGCCACATGTTTACATTTACAGGCTTTTAATATTTAAATAAATCAGGTCCAGCTTGTTGTGTCTATGAAGGGAACATGGCACATACTGATGGAAGTTAATCAGTATTCCTGGTTGAAGTCACACCTATTACAAGGTTGGAATGATTTGTTATTAGAGTGTTGGTAACAGCCAATCATTTGTGTTGCTAAGTCCCTGTTTGTAGAGGGAGGAAAACTAATATTAATCAGGATATTGTAACTCATCTCCCCAGGCAGAAACATGTAGAAATTTTGGACAGCCAGCAGTTCATTGTCTGAATTACACATTTTAGCTTTAATCAGACATTTTAAATCTATAATTATTTTGGGTAATAGAAATGGAACAGTGTAGAAATTTCAATTCCATAGACTTAACATATCATAAGATAGTTTTCAATAAAAAGAAATTAAAAACAAGAAGGTGTCATTTAGAATGACAAGCAAAAATCCATCCCAGAGGCATAGGGTGAAAGAACTATACATATATAAAGTGCTTGTTAATCTTGCAGACCGCGGTTTTAATTACTCCACGCAAGCTGGGAGCAGCGGGGACACCGGGTACAATAGAGCCTGCCGCTTCACCTACGGTGGAAGAAAGCACAATTGAACTGTCTGAACTAAAGGTGATGTTCGCTGAGCTCATGCAAGAGATAAAGAAAAGCGAGAAGGCAAATGAAAGGCTGCGACAGGAGCTGCCACAGGCAAATGAAAAGCTGCGACAGGAGTTACAACAGGAGCTGCGACAGATGCGACAGCAGGATAATAAAGTCTTTAAAGATATGCTGGGAAAAATTGAAGAGCACATTCAGGAAAACTCGGTTAAACTGAGCACGTTTGCTGATCAACTGGAGGATGTCAAGGAGACATTCACGACTCGGATTGAAACAGCCAAAAATTTAGCTGCCAGTGCCGAAGAAAAAGCAGTAAATGTCAGCTCCGAATGCAAAAAACTCGGAGACAGACTGGCTGCTTTGGAAGATGGAAGCAGAAGGAATAATGTCATAATTGAAGGTCTGCCTGAGAATCAAGAAAGTCCAAACCTTGTGAAATTCGCAGCTGAACTTTTTTCTAAAATAATTGGGGAGGACTTTAAAGCAGATTCTGAGATAGCAGCGGCTTATCGAGTACGCGGATCAAATACCGTTAGACCTAGATCTTTTATTATTCGCTTTGAACGATTATCATTTAAGCTAGAGGTGATGACACTCCTCAGAAACAAGCAAGAGATTATATATGAAAATAACCACATTCGTATCTTCCCTGACTTCTCTCCAGCAACAGCTACTAAATGCGCAGCCTGCTATAACATTAAACAGTGGTTACGGCAAGCCAACGTCAAATACAGCCTCTTGTATCCGGCCAAACTGAAAGTGGAATTGCAGGGTCAATTCTATGTCTTCGCTAGCAAGGAAGAAGCAGAAAAGGAATTAAGAAAGCTGATCCCGGGACTATTCTGATACATAATAGTGAGTTATGGCTGTTAATGATATGGCAAGGATTAATAATCTACTGTCTGATCTAACTGTTTAAAATACGGGTTTTTATCATTATATATTCTCATTATCACTCATTATTACTCCGGTGCTATCTGTTTATGTTTTATTGTGCTTAATTATTTTTTCTTTTTTTTTATTATCTAATTATTTTCTCTCTACCCTAAACGAGACTGTTTAACATCATACCCTTGGTTTATTGTTATTGCTATTATTGCATTAAGACTTATTATGCTTATTCTGGACCACTTTCTAACACCATTCCCCAGGTTTATTATCCGGGTGTATTACCTTAATACACTAAGATTGCTGAAGATTATATATATTCTAAGTGCACAGTTTTTTAGACTATATTGGTAATAGATATCTCTATTTTTTAATCCTAAAACGCCGCTGCGTGGGGGCTTCTTTTGCTTTGGACGTGCTCTGTCTCTGGGTATGTCAGAGGACCGGGACTGTGTGAAGTGGGGAGGCAAAAAGAGAGGGTGGGGGGTTAAGGGGGGAGAGAAAGAGAGCAGGCTTGATCTATACCTAATCTGTCCTTTTAATCTTTATAATTATAACTACCAACGTAATAATAGGCTGCATGGCAATAACTCTTGGGGAAATAGGAAACTAAGGCCAAAACTGTCTCACTTCCAGTTAAGACTATAAAATGACAAAAACTCAGAATCAATGTCGCCATGATGGGACAGTTAACTTCGTGAGCTGGAACGTTAAAGGCCTGAATCACGAATTAAAGAGAAAGTACTCTCTCACCTAACAGTTCTAAACGCTAAAATAGTATTTTACAGGAGACCCATCTACTAAGCAAGGATCAGTTCCAGCTGCAAAAAGACTGGACTGGCCAAATGTTCTATTCTAGTTTTACAAAGAAAACTAGAGGTGTGGGAATTCTCATACATAGAGCTGTCTCATTTGTAGCATCAGATGTAGCATTCGATCCTGAAGGGAGATATGTAATGGTCATGGGAGACTTATCTAACTGTAAAATGATTTTGATAAATGTTTATACACCTAATGTTGATGATAAGGAATTTATACAAAATTTATTTGCATCCATTCCCAATCTGAACACTCATAAAATTATAATGGCTGGGGACTTTAATTGTGTTTTAAATCCACTCTTAGATAGGACTTCTTCCACAGGGGGAATGGCATTTAACACCGCAAAGATAATTACAAAGTTTATAACTGATCACAACTTATCATACCCCTGGAGGTTTTTAAACCCAAACTCAAGAACATATTCTTTCTACTCACCAGTACATCATTGCTACTCAAGGATTGATTATTTCTTTATAGATAATAACTTCTTGCCTATGATTAAATCTTGCAAATACGATGCTATTGTTAACTCTAACCATGCACCTCTGATCTTGGAGCTAAAGTTACTAAGCCCCACACACTCACCTCGGTGATGGCATCTCAACCCGCTTCTATTAGCAGACGAGAATTGTACAGAATTCATATCCAAACAAATCAATTTCTTCCTAGAGACAAATACATCCTCAGAGATTTCTGCAGGAATACTCTGGGAAACTCTTAAGGCCTTCTTAAGAGGATAGATTATCTCATATCTTTCCCACAGAAATAAATTAGAAACCAAGAAAGTAGCAGAGATAAAAAGCGAAATTACTAGAATAGATGAAGAACATGCCAGACTACCAAGCGAGACTCTACATAGGAAAAGGCAGGCTCTGCATTCAGAACTAAACCTCTTGACAACTAAAGAAACTGAAAAACTAATTTATAAATCCAGACATCATTACTATGAACATGGAGAGAAAGCTAATAAGCTTTTAGCTCAACAAATTCACAAGCAAGAACAGCGCAACGCAATCTCAGTAATCACCAACGCGAACGGAGATAAAATCATCGACCACAAAAATATAATGCACACTTTCAGAGACTACTATAAATCCCTATATACTACTGAGTTTAAAGAAGACAATACACAATCTAAAGCATTTCTGGATACATTACAAATACCACAAATAGACAATTTTAGTGCGGAGGAACTTGATAAACCTCTGGCGTTATCAGAATTACTAGATGCTATAAAGTCACTTCAAGGCAGGAAAGCAGCAGGCCCTGATGGCTACCCTGCAGAATTTTACAAGAAATTCTCCGCTCAGCTAGCTCCCCTCCTATTAGCAACATTTACAGAAGCCAGAGACAACCAAACTCTTCCTCAAACCTTATGCCAAGCACTAATCACTGTTTTTCCAAAACAAAATAAGGACTTATTACAATGTGCATCATACAGACCAATTTCACTTCTGAATAATGACATTAAAATACTCTCTAAAATCATAGCTAGAAGGATGGAGAAAGTGCTCCCCTCGGTAATATCACAAGATCAAACTGGATTTATCAGGGGCCGACACTTATCTTCAAATCTTTGACGCCTGTTTAATGTAATATACTCACCAACTAAATCAAACACCCCAGAAATATTATTATCATTGGATGCAGAAAAAGCATTTGACATGATTGAATGGAAATACCTTTTTACTACATTGGAGAAATTCTTCCTAAGCTCCTTTTTTATTTCAAAACATTCCAATATACATTAATAAATCATTCTTTAATCAATTGGATTCAACAATAACCTAATTTATTTGGAACTCAAAACATCCACGCATCCAAAGAGCGACCTTACAAAGACAAAAGGCAGAAGGCGGCATGGCTCTACCTAACTTCCAGTTTTATTACTGGGTAGCAAATATACAAGCTATAAAAACCTGGACACAAATAGATGAACATACACAGGCTTGGTCTGCAATAGAAGTAAAATCCTACTGTACTTCTTTATATTTCTTGCTCTGTGCTCCAATAAACACAAGTTATCGACAATATACTAATAACCCAATTGTGCTTCACTCAATTAGAATATGGAACCAATGTGGAAAGTATTTTAAGATGGAGAAGCTTCTATCTGTGGCACCTCTGCAAGAGAACCACCTCTTTCAACCTTCGCGAACATATGCAGTTTTTAATATCTGGAAAAAATTTGGAATTAACTTGCTTAGAGATCTTTATATAGACAACGTCTTTGCATCCTATGAACAATTACATTCCAAATTTAACATTCCAGCTACACATTTCTTTCACAATCTTCAAATCAGGAACTTTGTTAAACAGAACCTTCCTGATTTTCCTCATCTTGCACCCTCATCCATGCTGGAAAAAATATTGCTCAATCTCAAGGACTCAGACACCATCTCTGCAATATATAAAATTATTTTACAGTCCCTCCCTTTCAAAGATCCAAGAGGACACTGGGAAAAAGATCTCTCAATTAATATATCAGAAAAGGAGTGGAAAGTAGCAATGCAGAGAATTCACTTGAGTTCCATATGCGCATAGCATACAATTTTACAACTCAAATTTATGTATTGAGCACATCTATCTCGTCTAAAACTCTCCAAAATGTTTCCAGGGCATGATCCAACCTGCAAACGCTGCAACCAAGTCCCAGCCTCACTGGGTCACATGTTCTGGGCCTGCACCAAATTAACATTATTCTGGACCAAAATTTTTAATTACTTTTCAGACAGCCTTGGTCTCACAATCCCTCCTAACCCATTAACAGCTGTGTTTGGGGTTCTTCCAGATGGGTTTAAAGTGGAGAAAGACAAACAAATTGTGATTGCATTCACTACACTTTTGGCACACAGACTTATTCTGCTAAACTGGAAGAACCCAAACTCTCCTCTTTTAAGTCAGTGGGAAACTGATGTGTTATACTATTTGAAATTGGAAAAAATCTAATACTCAGTTAGAGGATCCGTACAGACTTTTTTCAAAACATGGCAGGATCTAATCAGTAATATTTTAAAATAAGCTCTTAAAGCACAGAGGAAGCAATTATTTCCGTATTTCTCTGCCTTATGCATCTATCTCATCAAATTTATTAATTTAGATATGTTTACAAGCCTTAAATTTCACGCCATTTGCCTTGTTCTCTCTCTCAGGGGTGGGGATCGATTTGTTCTTAACTCAATTTTACTTTTTATAAAAAATTGATTGATTTGTATGGATTGCAATAAAATTAATAAAACTTTAAAAAAAAAGTGCTTGTTAATCTTAAAAGCTTTCTTAAAGTGTTGAAAGATTTATATTCCCAGATTCCACTTCTTATAGATTAATTATCCTGATAAAAAAAGTCTGATGTCAAATCTATCATTATTAATAAGGATTTTATGATGTTTTTACCCTTAGTAAGTTAAAATGCTCACTGCTAGTTTCCATGTCACTAAATTGAGATGATGGACTTTTCTGTGTTTACATGATGACCTTCATCCAGTCCTACTTCTTAGAATTTTTATGCTGTTTGCAGTTGGAAAGACATGATTTTTTTGCATTGAAAGAGTGTTTGTCATGCACCAATTTTGTTGCTGCTATTTTTGATTAACTAGATTTTTATTAGCTTTATCTGCCATTTGCAATTAGCTTGTGTTCTGGTAACTCGTATGGACAGTCTAGCAAGGATATTGTAAAACAGGAATTAGCTTTATTGTGTTCATGGTTAAGAGTGGTGAATAAGCTCCAGAACATCCATGTTAATCCTTGCTTTAAACATTTAGGAAAACAATGACTTTTTATTCTAATTCATATTAAGAACAAACTATTTTGTCCTGTTTTGCTATTAATGATGATAAGTAAAGAATGGTGCTAGGCCATTGTTACCTGACACAAATATGTTTTATAAAAGGGGATCGGCTGCCTGTCTAATTATGCCACTTTATACGCACATGTAGAGAGAATAGTACAATCAGTAAAGACTTTTAGAGTCAATGGTTCTTTAGAATAGGTATCTTTTATTAACCAACTATTAACAGTCTATAAATATTTTATTAAGCATGTCATTCACAGTTATATATTATCAGTAGTGTATCATTATTTATATTATGTTAGTAGGGTTATAATATGTTGAATAACATACAGAGGTGTACCCAGGAATTAATTTCAGGAGGGGGTGACGTCGTAAAATGTATACTTTGGTTTCAAACCTGAAATTTACCCCAAGGTTATGCCTTATAAAGTGTTATGCATGGACATTTGAGGTTCACCCTACAGACTCTGCTAAGGTATGCAGTACCACCCCAGGATGAGAGGGGTGTGGTTGTTAATAGTATCATCTATTTTTAACTATGCAGTACTGAGAAGATGCCCATTGAGAGCAGCTGAGTTTGTCCTTCTTATACAATACAATACAATACAGTTTATTTTTGTATAGCCCAAAATCACACAGGAAGTGCCGCAATGGGCTTTAACAGGCCCTGCCTCTTGACAGCCCCCTAGCCTTGACTCTCTGAGAAGACAAGGAAAAATTTCCAAAAAAACCTTGTAGGGAAAAATGGAAGAAACCTTGGGAAAGGCAGTTCAAAGACGGACCCCTTTCCAGGTAGGTTGGGAGTGAAGTGTGTGTCAAAAGAAGGGGGTCAATACAATACAATACACAGAACAGAACAAATCCTTAATACAGCATAAAAATAAAAATTTTAGAAGTACGGAGCAGAATTTAACAGTAGATGATATCACATAATAAGATCTGGATATTTTTAGAGTCCTGGAGACCTCATCTGTCAAGCTGCCTCCCCAATTTGGCCATTCCACGGCTGAAACAGTGCTGGGCCAGCCAATCCGATGAAAGGACTCCTCTTTCCCATGATTCCTGTGATCCTCCATCAGGGATGACTTTACCATAGGCAGGCAAACAACTTGGCAGGTGGGCCGTGGCACCAATTGCCACATTTGAGTACTGAGAACAGAAACAGAATAGGTGAAGGTTAGTATTCAATTATAACTATCATGTTACTTATGTTTTAGTGCTAATGACTAACAACAGAGATGCAGTATGTACAGTTAATCAGCAGCTCTAGTCAGGATATGCTAAACTGAAGTAGTGAGTCTTCAGCCGGGATTTAAAGGCTGAGACCGAAGGGGCATCTCTTCTAGAAGCAGGAAGACCATTCCACAGTTTAGGGGCCCTGTAACTAAAAGTTTGACCTCCCACTGTTATTTTATTAATCCTTGGAATCATAAGCAGACCGGCATCTTGAGATCTTCATGTGCGCTCAGGTTTGTAAGTCATGATAAGTTCAGACAAGTAAGTCGGACCTTGGCCATTTAATGCTTTATATGTTAAAAGGAGGATTTTGAAATCTGCCCTAAACTTAACCGGAAGGCAGTGTAAGGATTTAAGAACTGGAGTTATGTGTTCATATTTTCTTGTTCTTGTAATAATTCTTGCAGCCACATTTTGGATTAACTGGAGGCTGTATAGAGAACAGTTTGAACAGTTTAGTCAACCAGGCAGTTTTGCTGCCATATTTTGGGATAATACATAAGATCCCCTCCAGTTAGGATGAAGACCATCTCTTCTGAAAAATCCAGGCCTTTTCCAAAAATCATCCCAATTGTTCACAAACGCTATGCTTTTATTTATTCTTCCTCCTGAGAAGTCCTGCCTATTCTGCTCGAGCCCCATAAAAATGAAAGCCCATGGAAGAAGGTGTCTCAGTTTAGGAATTAACCTGGCGCATAACACTCCCTGACCTTATCCTGCTTAAAAGAGCTGATCATTCTACATGGCCAAATTGGCTCAGAATGGCACATGAAACTGCCCTTTTTCTGCTCTGTTGCCAAGGGCCTAATTTTGTTCTTTATTTTTTGTGGATAATTTATTAATCTTCACACGTCATCATCTTCAAGAGATCAGTATCAACCTGTGTGCCCTGGAAACCATGCAGCCTATCATTAATGTTGTCTGTTTACAAACAAATGGTTTCATTAATATGGAATATTCTGAAATGTTACCAATTTTTCTCAATTTGCTGAGCTAGGTAGATGATTAATCCATCAATTTTTGCTGCTTTAATTACCTCAGTAAAAATTCAGTAGTTGTTTTAGAGTGCACAACAGCAGTGTGAAAAAATGCAGATTAAATTTGCATTTGTTGGACTTGTTTTACTAAGTTAGAGAGCATCTTACTACCTCTATTCAGTATATTAGTTTAACACCTTGATCACAAAAGTTGAGCACATAATGGTAGTGATAAAGCTGTGTTTCACTCCATTCTTACTTTCATAAGGGATTCTGAAACTAACTTGTGAGAATATTATTATTATGCATCATATTAAATTATAATGATTCATCAATAATGGGACATGCCTGTTGAGCTGACCTTGCTGTGTCCTGATCCAGCAGAACAGAAGAAAAAAGTCAGGATGATTTATGCTTTTAGTTTTCTAGATTGCTGTTAGCTGAATGACATAGTTAGTAAGCGCCTTCACAAAGGAAGTCATGGTTAAAGTTCAAGACAAGTTCAAACTGAAACCATCAAAACAGAACCAAGCCCAAAATCAGAAAGACAGCAATGATAAAATCAAACCAAACTTCAAAATCCTGACATGATGTTATCACCAAAAATTAAAACAAAGCAATCTCACAGACCCTTCTCACTCTTGTCAAAAGATATGACAACCAAACTACGTTTACCACTTTCTTTTATGGACAGTCAAGGTGTAAAAATCCTAAGCAATATCAATGAGTGTTTTAAAAAATTGAACCCCCATCAGACAACGTCTGAAAAAAAGGTTGAAAAGTTGACAGTCCGCTACTTTTATCTCAAGATGAGGTAGAGATTGATCAATGGGTATAGCACAATCAACGCTTGTTAACCTACAAATAAATGTTGGCATTAAGACATGTTAAAGAATGTAATTAACTGTTAAATTATGTGATTGTTTCATTTTAAACAATATAACACTTTTAAATCTATAAATATTATTGTGTATTTTAGAATGTAAACCAAATCTTTCATGATTGAAATTTAATGATTATTATTATGCAACTGAAGATTAAACACTATGAAATAAAGACCTTCCACCTAAACAAAAATAAAACTACTGGAAAAGTGAACAACCAAACGTTTGGTTTCCTTTCCCCATTTATCCATTTCTTTGTCAGTCATTTCTGGTTCAAGTGGTACTGAATATGCAAATTGAGGATTACCAAATACAAAAATGCACACACAGATCAGTTTAATTTTATTTCACAAAAGTAACAAAGTGTACAGTACAATCATACAGATAAAATTTGAAGAACATTTACATCAAAATCAACATAGAAAGAACACCACAGAAATAAAAAAGAGAAAAAGCAAAACAAAAATTCAACCCCACCCACATAACATTCCATATTTTATTATTTATTGGCACATATATTTAATTAAAAGTATGGTGCATAGGATACCTAAATCCATTATGTGAAAAAACTGTAGATGTCCATGTTACAAGTATGGTTACCCCATTGCAAAATGAGAGCAAATAAGAGACTGGCATTAAAATTTCTTTTTGACCTACACAAAGTATACATGGAGATGACAATATTGTCAGAAAGAAAAATACATACCATAAATAATAATAATAATAATAATAAAAAAAAAATAAAACTTCATGATTCCTGGGAACTGAATAAATGGTTCTTGTTGAAGGAGGAGAATGATTGCTGTTAAAAAAAAAGCTTCAGAGATTCACATTTAGGATTTTAGTTTATATATTCCAGACACATGTCTGATCTCCTTACACTTGTATACCATACAGTCTTTTGTCTCAGAAAGCAGACAGGAAAAAAAAATGAATCGAGTGTGGCTTTTAGGCTTTTAACAGCCTTCTGCTCACTTTTATTCCTGCTGTGCTTTTTCACACAGTCATGGCACTATTTAGCTACACCTCAGGAGGCCAAAATGACTCAGACCAAAAACACAGATTCCTGTCATTGATAAGTTCTACAAGTTTTTTTTTTCTGATGATAAAACATAGAGAAAATAGCAATAAAGAATAAAATAATACATGAAAAATATTAAAAGTGCTGTCTTTCTTTTGGTGTCATTGTACAGTTTTCTTTTCCAGGCCACAGCCTACTACTGCTACTTTATTTATTCTTGTAGGTCTGTTGCTACCAGCTATTCACTATCCCTCAAAACCACAGAATACTGACCTAGTGAGTATACATTGTTCCTTAATAAAGTGGAATGTTATCTCTGAAGGGGACACTTTTTAATTAAGTGCTTAAAACACTAAATGGGTAATTGAGCAAATGACAAACTGAATTTTTGTGTGAATGTACTCAGATTTGTTGCCAAAACCTTAATTACTCTCACAGAAGTTTTAGAAAGACAAAACTAAGAATTACACAGATTCAAAATCATAGCCTAATACATAGTGTTGAGCCTATTTCTGCCAAATTTTGCACAGACTCTCTGTTTATATAGGGGAAGACAAAAGGTTATATTTCATTATGAAATTTTATCCCTTTATTTTGTGGCTACACCTGCGGTTTATTAGTGAAACACCCCCAGGAAGCATTTTTGTACAGTCATATGAAAAAGTTTGGGAACCCCACTCAGCTTGCATAATAATTTACTTTCAACAAAATAGATAACAGTGGTATGTCTTTCATTTCCTAGGAATATCTGAGTACTGGGGTGTTTTCCAAACAAAGATTTTTAGTGAAACAGTATTTAGTTGTATGAAATTAAATCAAATATGAAAAACTGGCTGTGCAAAAATTTGGGTCCCCTTGTAATTTTGCTGATTTGAATGCATGTAACTGCTCAATACTGATTACTTGCAACACCAAATTGATAGGATAAGCTCGTTAAGCCTTGAACTTTATAGACAGGTGTGTCAAATAATGAGAAAAGGTATTTAAGGTGGCCAATTGCAAGTTGTGCTTCCCTTTGACTCTCCTCTGAAGAGTGACAGCATGGGATCCTCAAAGCAACTCTCAAAAGATCTGAAAACAAAGATTGTTCAGCATCATGGTTTACGGGAAGGCTACAAAAAGCTATCTCAGAGGTTTAAACTCTCAGTTTCAACTGTAAGGAATGGAATCAGGAAATGGCAGGCACAGTTGCTGTTAAACCCAGGTCTAGTAGGCCATGAAAAATAAAGGAGCGGCATATGCGCAGGGTTGTGAGAATGGTTACAGACAACCCACAGATCACCTCCAAAGACCTGCAGGAACATCTTGCTGCAGATGGTGTATCTAAACATCGTTCAGTGCAATTTGCACAAAGAACATCTGTATGGCAGGGTGATGAGAAAGAAGCCCTTTCTGCACTCACGCCACAAACAGAGTCACTTGTTATATGCAAATGCTCATTTGGACAAGCCAGATTAATTTTGGAACAAAGTGCTTTGAACTGATGAGACAAAACCTGAGTTACTTGGTCATAACAAAAAATCGCTTTGCAAGAATATATTGCCCAATATTACAAGTAAAAGCGGCTACTTTAAATGTGTAAACTCTGAATTCATCATTGGGAGCCAGTATCTGACGTGTCTCCTGTAAATGTAGTATTTGAAAGATGAAAGTTTATGTCTGCTGTACCAATGATTCACCAATTAGAATACAGCACTTGCTAGTGCCTGCCCTCTCAGCTTTGTTGAGTGAAAGGTTTAAATTCAAACTGTATTTAATTTTGCATTTGGAAGAATATTCCAGACAAAATTAAATCTACTCTATATATATAAAATCTTAAGCCTAAAAGTGCAGCTATTTTGTGCAAAGATTTTATGTGACTTTTTTGTCACGTTTTTTGTCATGCTTTAAATCAGACTTATTTTAAAACATTTATATATATGTTTGGTATCATTCTTTTCAGAATTTATCGAAGTTTAATGTGATGTTGTTAGATTTTTCAGATTTTTATTCTGTTTTTAAATTATAAACTAAAAAAAAATATCAAGAACTCATGTCCCACGAGACGAGACTTTGTGCCATGATATTTAACAGTGCCCGGGGGCTAGAAATAAAATACAAAGAGTAGGACAGTTGCTGTAGAGGCTTTTAAATGTTTGAAGCACTGCGCGAGATGCAGATCACGTGGCGCAGCAGCAAGCCAGGAGCTGATCAAGCAAAGAGGAGGTAAAAAAAAACTGTATTTGTTTCCCATTGTATCACCATTTAAGAGGGGGTTTCGGAGGAGTGACCACGTCTCCTTGGGGTGTGTACAGCCCCCCTCTTCACAACGCGAACGGCAGGGATGTGAAGTGGCTGGTGCGTAGTGCAGGCCGGGGGGTTGGCAAGCGAAACGAGCAGGGGGAAACCCCGTAGTAAATCAATAAGCAACAAAAAACATCTCTGACACATTTATTTATTTATGATCACATTTCATGCTCTTTTTCTTTTTTTGTTGTTACATTTTTAAAATACTTTTATTTGCATATTTATTTATTTATTTTATTTTGTCTGGAATATTCATATTATTGGGACTAGAAGCCAATTTTTTTCCCTGGTAAATTTATTTAGTGAACTCACCTGCATGTTAATCCACTCTAGGCAGTGCTGTTTACCCCTGCAAGTATGCCTATATAAACAAACTGAATGTTACCTCCTGAAAAGTCAGAGTTTTACCATTGTGCAAGAAAAATGTAACTTGTGAAACATTTATAGGACACAGAGCTTAGTAATGATGTTTTACAACTCTAGGGACCAGTGTTTGAGTCCCAGCTAGTCATTTCTGTTTACAGTAATCCCTCCTTGATCGCGGGGGCTGCGTTCCAGAACCCCCCGCGATAGGTGAAAATCCGCGAAGTAGAAACCATATGTTTGTATGGTTATTTTTATGTATTTTAAGCCCTTAGAAACTCTCCCACACTGTTTATAAATATTCTCCGCACAGTTATACAGTAAACCCTTGTTTATCGCGGTTAATCCACTCCAGACAGATAAATGAATTTCCACGAAGTAGGATTCTTTATTTATAAATCTAATATTTTCGCAGTTAGAGCATTGAAAACCTGTTTATGACCTTCTAAATGCGTTTTTTAACATTATTAGAGCCTTCTAGACATGAAATAACACCCTTTAGTCAAAAGTTTAAACTGTGCTCCATGACAAGACAGATGACAGTTCCGTCTCAAAATTAAAAGAATGCAAACTTATCTTCCTTTTCAATGGAGTGCCGTCAGGAGCAGAGAATGTCAGATAGAGAGAGTAAAGTAAACAATCAAAAATCAATAGGGCTGTTGGGCTTTTATGTATGTGAAGCTCCGCGATAAAGCAGCCGCAATGAAGGGATCAATGTGAAGGTAGTCTTTCAGCATTTACAGGAGCGTCCGTATCTTCTAAGCAAACAGCCTCTGTGCAAACAGCTCCTCTGCTCACACACCCTCGTCAGGAGCAGAGAATGTCAGAGAGTGAGAGAGACAGAGAAAGTAAACAATCAAAAATCAATACGTGCTGCTAGAGCTTTTAAGTTTGCGAAGCGCCGCACAGGAAGCATATCGTATATCATTAAGGAGTTTTATTTAATATGTAATACGTGCTCTGATTGGGTAGCTTCTCAGCCACCCACCAATAGCGTCCCTTGTATGAAATCAACTGGGCAAACAAACTGAGGAAGCATGTACCATAAATTAAAAGACCCATTGTCCGCAGAAATCCGCGAACCAGTGAAAAATCCGTGATATATATTTAGATATGCTTACATTTAAAATCCACGATGGAGTGAAGCCGCGAAAGTCGAAGCGCGATATAGTGAGGGATCACTGTATACTAATTTCTCATTCCCTCCATTTCTTCTTGAACATCCATCCTGCAATCCAAGGAACAGTTTGTGGAGAGTCAGAGTTAATCCTGACAAGATTGTGGACAAGACATCAAGTTCTAACTATTGTCTGATTTTGCTGCTTCTTAATTATAGTTAAAGTTAAGACAGACTATTTCTGTTAACCAGGATGAACATGTTAATAATAACAGTTTTTTATATCTTTTTTTTAATAGCCAATGTTTGAATGACTGCGGTGGGCTGGCACCCTGCCCGGGGTTTGTTTCCTGCCTTGCGCTGTGTGTTGGCTGGGATTGGCTCCAGCAGACCCCCGTGACCCTGTAGTTAGGATATAGTGGGTTGGATAATGGATGAATGTTTGAATGAATATAGGGTATAAAACTGTGCATCTAGATTTTTAACTTAATTACTATTATTACATTTCAGAAGCAGAGCAAATACCAAAACACTGCAGATTACCTAGTGAAATACATCTATTTACCTATTTAATACATTTTCTCAAAAAGTACACTAGTCCCATTTAGTTGACCCTTTCTCATTAAGAAAGAAAAACTGGAAACATACAGTAGTAGAAAAGCAGGCAGTCAGTAAATTTAGTAGAAGGGAAACAGCTATTGAAAGGGATCAAAGCCTACAATCATGAGTGCTGGTTAATGAGGTTGTTGATAAAGGGCTACCACATACTTTAAAATGTTCTGTTTAAAGAAATACATTTTTAATTATAACCTTCACAGGTTCAAAATATTTATTATTATTGTAATATAGTAGATGATTAAAATTGGCAAAATTAAACAAACTAATGTTATAGTATGACACAAGAATGTTAATACAATAGTGCACTCTCCAATGTTGCTCTGAAAAGATTTTTTTGGTAACAAAAAATCTATGTCAAGCCCAATAATTCTTGCTAAACAGACAAAGGATAGCTGAATTGGATGTGCCCTAAAAACATGGGCAGAAAAAATTGTCAAGAAACTCAAGCATATATATATATTTTTTATTCTGCAAATTTCTGTCATGTCTAGAGATGTGGACAAGCATTAAATTAGATAGTGTACAAAATGAAGAAGACTGTGTTCTGGCCAAGGGTAAATTACATTTCTTGTCTGAGAATGTGATTGCTCCAAATTCTGTTTCAAATTACTTAAAACCTTTTTAGTAAAGTTTTCACATGGCTCCTTACTTTTTAGACAGTGTCATATTTAAGCAAGGGTTTCTTCACCTGGCTGGGCTTTTGTCTATTTTTGGGCCTTTTATTTATGTTAGTAGTAATTTTTGTTTGTTGTTTGTTTTGTTGCCAATGCCAGTGTTATGTTCCTTGTGTTTTATGGGTGGTTCCACAAGAGACAGGACCACCTGACAGTCACTGCCAGGAACTGCCCTGCACTCTGTAAATATGGAGGCCCTCCCATAGTACCTGGCAGTTCATTCTAAATGCACTAGGCAGGGGAGTGTTTATTTGTGTTTTGCTGTGCTTTGTACCCTTTGTGATTACTGGATTTTTTTTTAAACCTGTGCTCTGTTTTTGACTTTGCTTTGTATTATGTATTGGTACTGCATTTGCTTTGGTTTGAGTTTCCTTCTGAGAAAATTCCATTGTGCTCCATTAAGCTTCTTGTGCTACAGAGTATTTTTGTTAAAAATAAATATTTTATTTTATAAAGATTGTTTAATACCCTTTTTGTTTCTAGTTGTGGTTTTGATGGTAATCCCCTCTAGTGGACAATTTTGGAAGCATTTATGGGATTAATGTGCTTTTGGGGCTTACAATTTATGACACACTAAGCCCCCCCCCCCCCAAGTATTTTAAAAACTCGACTTAAATTAGGTAATGTGAAATAGTCATGAAATAAATTTGTTTATTTGTGTTTATTTGCACAACGTACATGGTGGCAACTCATGTCAACATTCATTAAAAACTGGTTCCGACTTGTATTTGTTTAATTTCTGTGTGAATAAAAAAAAAGAAAAATTCTGTATGAATATTTATATTTCCAAAGTGAAGGATGTCAGCCAAATGAGAATCTATGTAACTCCTTGATCTTTTGGCAAGCAGGTGACCTGAGGCTGCCCTATAATTGGTTGTTTACAGATTTTTCCAGGGATGCAGTGCTGCCTCCCACATACTCCCACATTAATTGGTAGTGAATTAGTATTTTTTTAGGTTTTTTTTATCTAATGTGATTGGATAATCAATAATTCACTAAGCACTGCGTCACTATGACGTCAATGGTTCACAGTTCACACCCGCCTTTAACGTTACATAAATAAAGATAAGTGAGCATGACTTAGGAGATGGCAACTTCAAACAGAACTTCAGAAATCAAAGAAAATTCAGTTGAAAAGAAAAGAAGATAAAGGAACTTGGACCGGAGTGACCTGGGTTAAGAATTCAACAGCGGGCAAGTGATTTAAGACAAGGTTATACACTGACTTTTTCCCACTCTTGTTATGACAAATGGAGTTGGCTAACTTGGTGTGGCATAAGTAATGTGTTATTTCCTTTCCCTGTTTGCTATTTCAAAGTGCTGGTACTGAGGTGTTGTGGACAGCAGTAGGGGTATGAGATCTAAAATATCTTTCTGGCAAATGCAAGCAGCATGAAAGTAGCCACAGTCTTCTAGACAGGCTATATATTTTTGGCTTGCTTAGTATTGCCTAACAGCTAGATGAAGGCTACAGGATTGGGATAAGATGGCACAACGGAGAGGTGACCAAAAATCAAACACATCCTGTCCAGAATAATTCATGAGATATATATGTGTTTGTGGTTAGCAGAATAGTGGTGTGCCTTGGGATGATTTTGGTTACAAAAAATATGCGCCTGCAGAAAAATGTTGGGAAACACTGCTCTAGACAATAGTATGCGGCTAACTTTTTTTGGCAATTTAATCAGAAAGTAATTGAGAAATTTTCAGGCTTGAAAGAAAGGAGAGCGACATCTATGTTCAAGGAAATATAGGTATTCTGATTGTAAAGGCAGAATAAGATTTTGTTTGGACTTTTGCTTTGGGTGTTGTACAAGACAGGTTGGGAGGCATGTTTTAAGATGAGGTGGATCTTACGATGTGAATTTGTGCCCAGGTGAAGTAATCCTGGCAAACTGGCAGCAGAGTGCAGAATAAAATTAGAGTGGGAACTACTCTGTGGGTGTGGTAAATGATAAACTGGGATGCAAGACTTGAGAAAAATCAAAGGAATAGTGATTGTATGATGTGGATGTATTCAATTATGTGGAAATGGGCAAGAAATAGGCACTTTATTAGCAGTGGCAGAATAACATTTGGATTGGACTTGTGCTATAGATGTTTTATAGGACAGACGGATGTGCACATTATTGGAAGATTACAGAGGTAGGAGTGCGGACATTATGGTGTGAGTTTTAGCAGAATGGCAAACTAGGCAAGTTGTCACAAGATTTGGCAATTTAGAGACAGATGTAGTATAAAATTTGGGTATTAGGTGCATCTGTTCCTTACCACATCTATAGAGCAAGTTATGGGAAGAATAAGGGGACTGTGGATGTCACGGACTGAAGTTTTGAAGCACAATAGAAACTGGAAAGCTGTCATCAGATTAGGCAGCATGGTGAAAAGGGTATATAGTACACAGTACAACTTCGCGGGGGTTCCGTTTCTAGAGCACCCGCGAATTGTGTAAAACTGCTAATTTTGGATGTGGTTAAAAAAATGCCTATTTTCATAGTTTAAACCCTAAATGTGACCCCAAAACACTTTAATTTCAAACTCAGCTTAATACATTACATAAAAATAAAGAATGTAAAGGTAAACCTGTATACTGTACTGCTATGTCTCCTGCAGTGTTAGAATGTAAAATACCGATGTTACCGCTATATGTACTGTAAATCATGCAAGCACGTTTTCATTGCCAGAAGCCTTAGATGGTGCAGCTCGTTTCGGCGGCATCTTGAGGCTTTAACCCTTAAACTGCCACATACTTGGGGGTTAATGCATCCCTGGACACCAAATACTTTTTTGCTGCACTTTAAGTAAACGTCACAATTAACAAAGAAGAAGTGAAATTTTAATGGAACACATTTTTTTCATGTAAAGAGCATCACAATTACAGCAAAACAGATCATTTTACACACTGCTAATGATCTGTAAAAACTATTTAAAAACTACTGGAACAATATGTACAAAGTGCAACTGACGCCATGGCCGAAACTCAGTAAATCACTGAGCCAACTGTGCTTGAACTAGCTGCACGCAAGCACAGAGAGGTAAGTGCTGATGCTTGCAGGCTAGTCTTAGTGCAGCAGCTCAATCCCAGAGACAGTCAGGCTGCAGTGCTGCAGGGTGTCACGCTTAAGTCACAAAATTGCACAGAAACAGGAACTTTATTCAAACACTTCAAACAAATGTGTCTCTTTCAGAAGTAAAAGGAGCTCAGTATGCAGTTAGTTATCGATTAAAGAATAGACAAACATCATAGATGAGAACAACCCCCAACAGGAGTAGAGAATGTCTGGGGGAGGAGAGAGAAACAAAGCAATCAGCCAAAAAGGACAGGTGCTGTTCAGGTTTTTAAGTAAGCGTAGTGTTGCGTGAGAAGTTGCAATCAAGAAGACGGTGATTTATTTATTTTTATGGTGGAGATTCCAGCCTTGACCCGACTCGCGCGCACTCACAAACAAAGACAAAAACAAAGCAAACCGGTAATCAAACAGCAAATAAAGAATGTAATGAAAACAAATGCAATAAGAAAACGATACCACCCCTGTTCCCCTTACGGCAATTACACATTAAATACAACAAAGCACAAACAAAACACACACAGTAAATCATGAAAAGGTTCATGAAAAACGTCAACGGATGAAATGTAATGATGAAAATAGATAGTCCAGAGATCCGCACGTTGAATGGGAATGTACAGATAGTCCTACCGGTATTTCCTGAAATGGTGAAGACGGGTGGACGGGTTCAGGAGCGCTCGTTTCTTTGCAGGATGGCCATGAATCCACTTACTGTCCTCATGTACACAGGCAGATGGCAGACAATCCAGACGCACAAAACAATCCAGGACAAAATGAATAAATACAGGTAACCCAACAGAAGGCAGACAGACAGGAAGTAGAAACACAAATTACAAAAACGTTTTTTTTTGCTTTTGGTTTTTAAAAGCTATGCTGACATCCTTTGACCTCAACAGCCCCCGCACCCTCAGCAGAAGACCAATCAGAGCCACTGTAGGGACTGCTGGGAGTTGCAGTCTCAAATTCTGTTGGCTACTTTCACCATCCCAAGTCGCGGTTTTCTCTACAGCTGCTTCCTTTTCTCTCTACAGTACAGTATTGCCATGAAAAAAGCCATAAAAATTGTGGAGGATATTTGCGGTTTCCGCTAACAATTATTAGTTAGGTTCTAAGCAAAATTCCGCAAATGACTGAGGCTGCAAACTCTGAACCGCGACTTCACGGGGGTCTACTGTAATACATTTTAGCTGGGATTTGTCCTATGGATTTGGTACTGGACTGGCCAAGATGTACATTGACAATATGATGAGGACCACGAGAGCTGGATAGATAAATATGAAAGGTACTATATAATATATAACTGCTACTTCAGTTTGTCACCCCAAAAGCTGCATCCTTGACCAATTTTTTTCAGCTAATGCCACTGGTCCATGCAGTGGATAAAGAAGGGAAATACTGAACCTGAGCTATGCTACTCCTAGTAAAGTCTCAAACTTGCATATAATAAAAGTGTTGGCTGTGTAGTAGGGTGTAATTGTGGTTCCACAAGTATGTTTGTGGTATGTTAACCTTTTGCAACTTTGTTTATTTAATTTTGTTATTATACTTTGTTTTACAGCAACACCATTTTGAATTTTCATGGGCACCACCATTTTCTAATTTCTGGCTTCGTAGTTGCCATGGCGGTTACTAGTTGGGTCTGTCTTGCATTTTGTCACATGAGACATCATTGTACTGCCATTATTAAACACACTGGTAGAGGTTAATCTGTTAATGTAGCATTTAGATAATACCAAACGACTTACCTTGCAATCCTTTTCTTTGTTGTTTTGGCTACACTTTTTTGGTTTCAGGTTCAGTTTTTGTATTGTTGATTTGTTTGAGCTCCTGTTGCCGATATTCCTTTATTTTACTATTCTATTGTACTGTCCCCCAAGATAATCTCCTGGGGCCTCATGCATAGCGCCGTGCATAGAATTCACACTATAACATGGCGTAAGGACAAAAGCAGGAATGTGCTTAGGCACAAAAAAATCCAAATGCATAAATCTGTGCGTTCGCCAACTTCCACGTTCTTCCGCTACATAAATCCCAGTCAGCGTGAAAAGTAACGCACGTGCACGCACCTACTGTCCCGCCCCATCTCTCCCAGAATTATGTCTCTTTGAATATGCAAATCAATATAAATAGCCCTTAAGCTCAGCATTCTGTGAAAAGGCAATGGCAAAAGCATAAGGGGAAATAGAAGAATTTCAGAGAATACCAAGTGGAGGCAAGGAAAAACTTACTATTTCTTGGTTTAAACAGTGGTATAAACAACAAAAGAAAGTTGATCGAGTGACATAGAGTGTCAGAGAAACTGGAAAAAACAAAAGTTGCACAGTGCCCAAAATAAAAAAGAAGTTTTCAGATATCAAAGTCACCGTGAAAAGGCGAGTCGTAGCCCACCATCTGAGTGTCATATGAAAGCTTATTAGGGTACAGAGAAAAAAAAAAAAAGGAACACAGTGGGAAAAAAGCACAAAATGTCAACTTTAATCAAGAAATTTTCACTTTAATCACGTAGTTTATTTTGTCATTAAAGCAGAATGTCATAAACTTCATCTTAAAATCGTTTAATTTACTATTTTCTCAAATCCCATCGCAACTAAAGTAGCACGTTAAATGCTCTGTTTTGTATTTGATCTTCTATGTGCTCTATGTGTGTGAATCACTGCGGGCTTCTTAAACGGGCTTTCTCTTCCTCCGAAAGGACACAGAATCCATTACATTTGTGATATTACAGCTCTCTGAATAATTCAAATACTGAGATGTACACTTGATATCACTTTCATGATGATAGGCGTTAAAGCATGTTATTAAACATGGGAACATAGTGGCGCAGTAACTGTTCATGCCTCATGCAAGATGCTTGCTGCACCGTGCGCGACCTTTAATTAAATAATTTATTGCAGCAGTACTGTCTCTTTCAAACATACTACCCTCCAATTCCTGTCCTTCCTTTTCTTTCTCCAAGTAACCAGTCGCCACACAATCAGCTCTGTAATAGACATTAAGCCATCTGTAAGCTTAGAACACCGATTCTTCAAAACTTTTAAGGAACATTGAAATATCTTCGTAGTACATGTTTAGAAGAATACAGCGCGAGGCAGGAACAATCAGTGAACGGAACGCCAACTCCTCGCTAACGCAGCGACACCGTGTCCTCACATGTTTAATTTTTTTTTTTAAATTAATTTTATTGTAATCATTCCATACAAATACTGTAGATCAATTTTTACAAAAAATAGGATTGAAAACAAGTCGCCCCCCCCATCCATGAGAGAGAGAGAGCATGGCCACCAGAGTAAAACTTAAGGCTTGTAAAAATACCTAAATTGATGAGATTAATAGGGCAATAGAGATGAATGGAAAAGAAAAAGAAATGTGGAGATAATTGCTTCCTCGGTGCATTAAGACCTTATTCTAAAATATTATTGATTAGATCTTGCCAGGTTTTGAAAAAATTCTGTACAGATCCTCTAACTGAATATTTGATTTTACATGTTTAATTATCAACAACTAGCAAAATACCTGCGCTTCGCAGCAGAGAAGTAGTGTGTTAAAGAAGTTATGAAAAAGAAAAGGAAACATTTTAAAAATAACATAAAATGATTGTCAATGTAATTGTTTTGTCACTGTTATGAGTGTTGCTGTCAAGGATTTGATTACCATTATTTCTTTCAATCAGGTTCGTATTTGGAGGACGTGTTGTGTTTAAGTTACATTCCTTGTTTGTCAACCGTTGTAAAGATAACAGGTTTCATTCATTGAAGTGTTCACTACCCAAATCGCTACTCTTGAATCTAAGATGTTTAACAGGCATTCCCAGTATTAACATGTGGAATTGCCAATGAGTATTTAGCGGCAGCGTCTTTATTAACTTGTGGATTTGCCTGCGAGTATTTAGTGACAGCGTCTCTATGAACTTGTGGATTTGCCTGCGAGTATTTAGCGACAATGTGTCTATTAACTTGTGGATTTTTCTGCAAGTATTTGGCGGCAGCGTCACGAAGTTGTTTGCGTCTAGCTGCATCAGAAAATGTACCATGACGTCTGACACGCCTCCTTTTTACTGTTTTCTCACAGCTTGGATTGCTGCTGTCATAATCAGTTTGAGTTTCATGGTTTGTTTCAAATACAATAGTATTTGCAGGACTTGTGTTGAAGTGACATTCGGCATCTGTCAAGCGTTGTCAGCATACAGCCGGCTTCATCGATAACTTCACATCCAGCTTTTGAGAGTTGAAACATTCATAAACATCAAAGTGTCCACTACTCAAATCGTCACCTGTGAATCTAAGATGTTTAAGAGGCATTGGCGTTTCTCCAAAGGTGTAAAATATTTGGCCATTTCAGTACACTTGAAAGCGACAACCGAACATTTCAGCGGTAGCCATCAACTCACATGCAGAAGCATAGGTGAAGGGCTTAAGCATTTCACTCTTATAGTGCTCCTGTGTAGTATAATTATCTCCTGTACCGTCATCAGTCCACACCTTGAACCTATCCCAGTCATTCAATAAATAAGACACAATGTTTCTCCGGATATCAAGATTGAGCCTGATATGGCCGTGCAATATGTAACACAGAGAATGTAAAAGGCAGGCAGCTTCTCCGGGCATGGAAACCACTCGGTAAGTGACAGTTCTTTGATCGATGGTGATCACCTCGATAGACATGTTAATGTGGGTACGGCTGGAACGGTAAAAGAAATGGGTACCTGAACAATGTAAACTAAGTCTAAAATACCTACACAATAACTATAAGCGTAATAAATGAACAACAAAACAGCGGAAAAGCTGTGGATTAAATAAAAATGCTGCAGTTATCAGCACAATAAAACAGCGGAGAAGCCGTGGATTAAATAAAAAGGCTGCAGTTATCAGCAAGGAGACATGAATACCGAGGCGAAGCAAGGAAGGGAATGAAGAGACCGGAGCGACGGACGGCCTTATATGGGCAGGCAGCCAATTACATGGGAGGTGTGGGGATGGGGGACGCAACTCTACCTCACACAGCGACCGAGCTGCAGGCTATAGAAGTATATACAGTATGTACGTAAGTAGGATTCAGTTATGACCGTTACGTGTAGAATTTCGAAATGAAACCTGCTTAATGTTTGTAAGTAACCTGTAAGGAATGAGCCTGCCAAATTTCAGCCTTCTACCTACATGACTCAAGTCAGTGAGGGCTTTGCCTTTTATTAGTATAGATATAGATTATTTAAATAAAATTAAAGTTTTATCTGTTTAATATAATAAACATATTTTGCTGCATTTCATCTTAAAAATTATATCGTCATCATAAGTAAATACGCGCTTTATAAAGTGGCTCAGGTTGTGCAATATTATAACTGTATCGCAAGTTTACAATGAGGTGATTGTACTAATAAGTACAAACATTTCTACCAGGAGCACTTAATGGACTGATTGAATGCATTTATAGTTCTTGGGATGAAACTGTTTCTGAACTGCGAGGTCCGTACAGGAAAGGCTCTGAAGCGTTTGTCCGTATGAGAGCAGTTCAATAGGCAGCATGGCTGAGGCAGCGTGTGTTTGATGCTGTATCCCGATAATTCTCTTTCCAATCAGCTGCTGAGCTGTGATTCCCCATTCAGATATAAATGTGATATAAATACTTTGAGTGGTGCAGTGAGAGTAATATAGAAAAAGATGATCCGCTGTGGCAACCCCTAATGGGAGCAGCCGAAAGAAGAAAAAGAATGTGCAGTGAGAGTAACAACGTTAAAGCAGCTATGGTATTTAGAATAGTTTGACCATTCTGTGGACCATTATATTGTTACAGGTTAATTACAATCAGATGAATTAAACTAATAAACAATATGCGGTTAATTTCAGTGTATATAAAGCCATGTCAGGGATGTGGATCTAAAAAAGAAAGGGACACCACACTGGAACAGTAGCTCAGCTTTGACGCTGGGTGCTGCCAGTCTGCAAAACCGAGCACAGAACTTGCGTACGCCAGGGTATGAGCTACTGTGGAAATGTGCGTGGCTTTACGCCAAGTTTAGGTTTTATACATCGTGATTTGAACGTGGAAACAGGCTTATGCAACATTTTTGTGCATACTTGAGGCCCCTGGTCCTTTTCAGGATAAAACAAATGACATGAATATGTTAAGGCAATAATCTTACAGGTATATTTACAATAATTTTTCAAAAAAAGTAAATATTCTGTAATGTAGGCACCAGGCGCCGCAATAGCTGGATCCTCTGCTCTTTACATGACTCTTTGAGTCAGCTCGTTATCCTTAAAAGCACTGCTTCCCTTTTGCCATACTAGTTGGAAAAGCACATGCGACTGTACAGAGTTGCTGTTTTTATAGGAGCTCCTGCTATTGATCATGCAATCACAACTTGTTCTCTTGACGACTCATCCCTGGCTGATGTAACTTGTCCAGTGCCATTGCATAGCTCTCCCTTCAAAGACGCTGTCCCCAGTGGCCACTTCCAATTGTTTGCAACAGTGCACAAACTCGTCAAAATGGATGGGTGGTCTTCTGTCCCACTTCGGTCGTGCAGCTGGTGACAAGGACACATCAGCAGGGTTTGGGAGCGCTGTGTTATCAGATGGCACAGCAGGGATGTTGCCTGCTGCACTGGCAGGTGGCATAACTGGGATGTTAAGTGCTATGCTGTCATGCGGTACAACAGAGGTGTTCAATGCTGGTCAGCTGTAGGCATGCAGATACAGATTTTCTGGACTCTGCTGTTTTCTTTTACTGAACTGGCACTGCAAACCATGTTCCAGGTATTAATATTAGCTTTGAGACTCTCCCTTTTTAGCTGCTCCACAGTGCCTCAATGATCTGCCTTGTCCTTTGCCTGTGAATTTTTACTACCAGCACTGCTTCTCCAAGCTCAGTTGGGGTAAGTGGTAAATCAATCTGTCACACTATTTCCCAGCTCCATCAGCCTGAAGCTGTGTCAGTGTCCGTGCACTCAGGCGAATTGACCTTAGCAGATGGAGAAGCAGTGCTAGAGTTGCAGAGGTGTCGGTCATTCAGCTGCCTTCATCTCTGCTGCTGCAAACGGCACTCCAGACTACAGGTCTGAGCCTCAAGACTACCCAGAACCTACTCCAAAGAACATAGCAGGTTCATTTTAGGCCCCCAAAGCACAATATAGCGTTGGCATAGAACGCCACAATGGCTGGATCCTCTGCTCTTTACATGGCTCTTTGAGGTGGCTCGCATCCTTAAAAGGACTGCTTGCCTTTTGCCACAATAGTTGAAAAAGCACATGCGACTCTGCTATTGATGATGCAATGCAATCTTGTTCTTTTGGTGGCTTATCGCTTGGCTGATGTAACTTTTCCAGTGCCACTGCAATACTTTGAAATTATCAATCTCAGAAGGTCTCTGCAAGAATGTGTTTTATATAGAATAGTTGATATTTTAGCAAGGGAGAAAATATATGATTAGTTTCTAAAAGTACAACTGTCCATAAACCTTCTCAATTAGGGAATCTCCTATGATGATACTAAATTGTTTAAATTTTTTTCTGTATTTGTTGCAGTTACAAGATAGATCAGATAAAAAATGAGAAAAGCTGAATCTCCCTTTATTTTCTTCTTCCCAGTATTTTCACCTGGTATCATTTTTTTATTGTCATGTTTTTAACCAAGTGTAAAAATCTAAATAAAATATTGGTTTTGATTATATCAATTCTCCTAACCAATAACAAGCAAATATCAAGTACTAAAATATTGTTTAATAGGTTGTAAGTGACTGTTAACATTTAATTTGAACAGGTCTTCAAAATCATTGCATTATTATATCTCCTAGATATCTAAACTTTTATGAAATAGCAAAAAAAGAAAACACATAATTTTGACAAGAATGATGAAATGTTTAGTCAAAAAAACTCAACTGTCCTCACTTAACATTGGACATAAAATGTTTAAGAGCTTTTCTAAAAAAATATCATAAAAATACTTAATTGATTTGTTCAGAAGCAGTAGTAATAAATGTGTTAGTTTTAAAAAGAAAGGTTGTGCAATTTCTCAATTTTACAGTTCAGGATAGTTCAAATTCTAGCACCTAAAATTTAAAGATAATTCCTTTGCCTTACAATAAAAGACTAGCAGCATATTTACTGCATATTTCCATTTGTGTCAGTCATACAGTGTCTAGTCAAGAGTGAAAATTTTCACTCAAATTAGCAGTGGTACATTTTACAATAATACAATACAACTGAAAGTTTTCACTCCAACATTTCTGGTTGTTTTCCTGAACATTACAATTGCTAATTACTATATATTGAAAGGCTTGTAAATTTTGTTAATACAGAAATTTAATTAGTTGTATATTGCACGAGGGTGTGAAAATTCACGACAATGCATTTCACAGCTGCATCTAAATCAAATCTTCCATTGTTGTTTCATATTCTAAAAAGGTTTTAAGCTGCAAACACTTTGGGTCTGCATATGAGGATACAATTTCATTTCTAACAACTTATCATCCTTTTCTCAATCTCTTTTCATGTAATTAAAGTAGTTTTAAAGATAAGGAAAAGGTTATATTGCTTGATGAATCTACCAATGTACCAGCTTTGATGTTCTTTCCTTTTATGTAATTTAGTTTCATAACAGTTTTCCTACTGAAATCAATGGATTGCTTGTCTTTTAGGACTTTCATCTGTTCATCAAGGCAGCCACAAAACACGGTCATTGAACAAGATCCCTATGGAATTAAAAGATCAATATCCTTATAAATACAAATCAAAAATCAGTCACCTTTTTAGGAAAAGTATGTTACAGTGATTTCATAATCTAAACATTTGAACATTTGAGCACAATTTAAAAGAGGTAAAGTTGTTAAACCTCCAGATCCTTGTGGAGGGTGTAGAATGGAGAAAATAGACCTTCCTGCAACGTAATGCATAGAAAGTGCAAGCTTTTAATCCTTGTCATGCTTCTTCTGGTTACTTTTATTATTTCCTTGTCTATGTTACATTATTTATTGTACTTTGTTATTATGTTTTAATTTTCTTGCCACAGTGTCTTGAATTTTCATGAGTTTCCAGTTTTTGTTTATCATTGCCATGGTGGTTTGTAGTGGTTCCATGCTGCTGAGATTCACACTGTCGATAAGATGGTCACTTATTTATTTTTTTGGTGGAGATTCCAGGGACGCACCCAGCGTTGGCCCGACCCGCACACACTCACAAGTAGAGACACAAAATCTACGAATGAATCTATACTAATAAAAGGCAAAGCCCTCACTCACTCACTCACTCACTCACTGACTGACTGACTGACTCATCACTAATTCTCCAACTTCCCGTGTGGGTAGAAGGCTGAAATTTGGCAGGCTCATTCCTTACAGCTTACTTACAAAAGTTGGGCAGGTTTCATTTCGAAATTCTACGCATAATGGTCATAACTAGAAGCTATTTTTCTCCATTTACTGTAATGGAGTTCAGCTGGAGGGGCGGAGTTTCGTATGACATCATCACGCCTCTCACGTAATCACGCATTACGTAGAAAGCCAGGAAGAGCTACAAAACGCGCTTTAGAAAACATGCATTATATAATTAAGAAGGCAGCGAAACAATTAGAAGCGAGCGAGTGACATATAAAACCATATTCAGCGGCTCACGTGAACTGACGCAGTGCGCAGACAAAAAGTAACAGTTCCAAAGAGTGCTGAACAAAAACCGAATTACACTGCTACGCTCAACTAGATAAACCACACGCCGTGGCGCGATAGTAAAGCATTCGCCTGTAGCGCCCACGTCCGAGGTTCGATTCCTGAGAGGGGATGCACTAAGTATGTACGCGCGCTTCTCGATTTATTTTAACCTCGCATCCCCTTAGTTTGAGACATATGAAAACGCATGCGGTTAACGCAGAAAGACAGATCACCTATTCACCTATTGAAGCTTCATGAATAATGAATACTTTATTCGCGATCAATGATTGTTTTGGTAAAACCATACTCAGTGTATTCATTAGATGAACGGTAAAAAAGTAAGAGCGAGGGGACGGTAACTTACTGAAGCACACAAGCAAAACCACAATAGCACGCGGGCTCGATGTACTGACTTGCGCGATCACATTCCAAAAAATATTTCTTTTCAAGTTCTATTTAGTCCATATGAGTCAAACTCAAGGCCCACAGGCCACATCCGGCCCGGCGTGTAATTATATCCGGCCCGCGAGATCATTTTATATACTGTATTATTGTTATTAATGGCCCGGGTATATGAAGCGCTGGTAACACAATAAACTACAGATCCCATAATGCAGCGCTTCAGCTGCCTTGCCGAACACTTACCGCGTTGCTGCAAGTTATTGCGAAGCTAGCCCACACGATGCCGAAGAGAAAAGTTGATTCTGAAAATAGAGCCTTTAAAAACCGATGGGAGGCTGAGTATATGTTTACTGACATTGCCGGTAAACCCGTGTGTCTCATTTGTGGAGCTAATGTGGCTGTAATTACAGAATTTAATCTTTACAACGACTGACAAACACAGAATGTAACTTGAACACAACACATCGTACAAATACGACCCTGATTGAAACAAATAATGATAATCGAATCCTTGATCACAGCAACACTCACAAAGCAATTACTGTATATTGACAATCATGTTACGTTATTTTTAAAATG
>JANRMT010062819.1:10805161-10824634 GCA_026402145.1 Polypterus bichir lapradei
TTCCGTGACCGTTAGTAATTCTAATTACATCTAATTACAAAATGTTCAATGATCACACTGTTTTAGCCTAATGTACAAAATAATTTTGGCTAAGGTTACTCAGAGTTTAAAGATTAAGTTGGTCAAATTACCTTTTATGTTTCTGACTTATTTTTTTAAGAAGAAAAACTGCACTTTATGTTGAAATTTTGGTTATTATTATTTAAAGACAATACCATTCTGAAAATGTACTTAAAGTACTTAAACTACCACTTTATTTTTAAGTCTGCCCAATTTTAACCAGGGATGATATTTTTGTTTCTGTTTTGAATTCAAATGCAGTTTAAAAGCATTTTTTTTTTCAGAAATTAAAAGAGCTTGATTTTACAATATTCATGTCCATGTCTATTATTTGATTCTGTCGCCCTCTAAAACCCTTTTAAATTAAAAAAACACATTTTCGATTTGGGGCAAATTTACGTGTGCGATTACATACGATTAATCAAGATTAATTATTACACAGCCTCTAATTAATTGGATTAATTTCTTTAATCGAGTCCCACCCCTAATATATATATGTAGATATATATGTAGATTTGTATATATATATGTGTGTATATACAGTATATATGTAGATATGTATATGTGTATATATGTATATATGTGTTTGTGTGTATATATATGTGCATATATGTATATATATGTGTGTGTGTGTATATATATATGTGTATATATGTATATATATTTATATGTATATGTATATATATATATATATATATATGATGTGTATATATATGTTTATATATGTGTGTGTGTGTGAGTGTATATATATATATATGCCAGCAACACTCATGACAATGACAAAACAATTATATTGTCAATCATGTTACGTTATTATTAAAATGTTTCCTTTTCTTTTTAGTTCTCTGCTGCCAAACGCGGGTATTTTGCTATGTGTGTATATAAATATATATATATATATATATAGAGATGACAACAACACTCATATCAATGACAAAACAATTACATTAACAATCATGTTACGTTATTTTTAAAATATTTCCTTTTTTTTTTCATAACTTCTTTAACACACTACTTCTCCGCTGCGAAGCGCGGGTATTCTGCTAGTAAATAATATATTAAATGAAAACCCAATACAAGAAAAACAACAACAATCAGAGAAACCTCCCCTTTCCCCTACGGCGATACAATTGTAACATAACAATGAACCACAACAATAAACACTCACAACAGCGTCCTTATACAGTCCAATACAGCAAAAGCAGGTGAAATGGTATGGTGTGAAGATGAGAATCCCGAGAACAGCATCTGTAGAAAATGAGTGAAATGGTTCTACTCACAGGTCATTGATACGGGTCTATCAGACCATTTTCTTCTACTTTTTAATATAGAAATAATGATAGAAAACACTCATGAGAAGCATATTGTTAAAAAATGCTTCTTTGACTCATCAGCAGCTTTAAAACTTACAAAGATTTTAAGCAATCAGTGCGTTTAGAGTGCCAACTATAATAGCGAGGATAATGTAAATAGTAAGTTGGAAAGATTTAATACTAAAGTGAGAGCTGCTGTTGACATAGTTGCACCTGAAAAGACAGTTAAAAAATCTTCTAGCATTGTTATACCATGGAAGACCCAAAGAGTGTCTGATTTAAAGAGCACATGCCATAGAGCTGAGCGTAAATCAAAGTGTCAAAGTCAAAGTGAACTTTATTGTCATCTCAACCATATGCAAGTATACAGAAGCTCAGGGTCCACAGTGTAAAAACATGATGTGCAAATAATAATTTAAAAATAGAATTAAAATTTAAAAATATAAAATTAAAACACAAACAAGACAAGACATTGTGCAAAGTTAGGACAAAGAAGTAGCAGCAATATTGATGTGTAAGATATGTAATATAATAAATAAATAAATAATAATGGATATAGATAATACAGAGATTATCAGTGTATGATAATAGTTGTTTAAGACGTGTGTAAACAGTGACAGGTCAGAATGTTTCATAGCAGAAGGATATCAAGAGTGTCAAAATACTTAAATGCCCAGAGGGGACTGGGCGGTCTCATGGTCTGGAATCCCTACAGATTTTTTTTTTTTTTTTCTCCAGCCGTCTGGAGTTTTTTTTTGTTTTTTCTGTCCCCCCTGGCCATTGGACCTTACTCTTATTCGATGTTAATTAATGCTGATTTATTTTGTTTTCTTATTGTGTCTTTTATTTTTCTATTCTTTATTATGTAAAGCACTTTGAGCTACTGTTTCTATGAAAATGTGCTACATAAATAAATGTTGTTGTTGTTAAAGGTCAGTATGAGATTTTCAGTTCTTTTTTACATGCACACTCGTCTTTGCAGGACTGTGGTTTTCGTGTATAAAAGTTCTGTTTTTAGAGGTGATTGAGGGGTTGTGGAAGGTCCCGGGGGCAGCCTGGTGTTAAGGAGTCTAACAGCTTGGGGGTAAAAACTCTCCTGCAGCCTGACAGATTTGGCTTTGATGCTGCAATATCTTCTCTTGGATGGCAGAAGTGTGAAAAGTCCATGTGAGGGGTGTAAGGGGTCCTGCACAATGCTGCAGGCCTTGCAGACACTGCGTTTGTAAAATATGTCCTGTAGTGAAGGGAGAGGCACCCCAATAATGTTCTCTGCTGTCTTCACTATCCTTTGCATGGAGGAAGACTAAACTAACTGTCCACTATGAAATATTAAAAATTAAAATAACGGAATACAATAACACAGTCCGTCTTGAGAGGCGCTGCTATTTCTCTAAGATTATAAATGACAATGCTAGTAATCCCAGAGTGTTATTCTCTACGATTGATCATCTGCTAAACCCAGGTAACACAAAGGAATGCCTCCAAAAAACTTCCAGTGAAACCTGTGAGGCTATTGCTGTATTTTTCAATCAAAAAATTAATGATATTAGAAATAACATAGTATATCTCCTTAACACTAAGGATCCTCCTAAACCCCAGCATTCCGTTATAAACAAATTAAACTCTTTCACTAGGAGAGATTTACCTGATTTACATAAAATAATTTCTCAACTGAAATCCTCCACCTGCGTCCTTGACTCAATACCAACAAATTTTTCAAAGAAGTATCGGGCATGCTAATTGATAATGTTCTTGACATAGTAAATTCGTCATTAGATATGGGGGTCTTCCCAGACTGAAAAGCACTAAAATATTTTCCCTAAAAGCACTAACTTGGTGGTAGTGTCTTAAGACTGCTGTAGTTAAACCCCTACTTAAGAAACATAATCTCAACCACTCGGCTCTTGAAAATTTTAGACCCATCTCTAACCTGCCTTTCTTAAGTAAAATTCTGGAGAAGGCAGTCATTATGCAGTTAAATGACCACCTAAATAAACATGCTATTCTTGATAAATTTCAGTCGGGTTTTAGAACAAATCACAGCACAGAAACTGCACTCGTTAAAGTAGTAAATGACTTGCGGGTAAATGCAGACAGAGGCTATTTATCTGTTCTCATCCTCTTAGATCTGAGTGCCGCATTTGACACCATTGATCATAATATTCTTAGAAATCGCCTTAGTCAATGGGTGGACCTCTCTGGCAGTGTCTTAAATTGGTTTGAATCCTGCCTGGCAGGGAGAAAATTCTTTGTTAGTTGTGGTAATTACATCTCAAAGACACATGATATCCGATATGGTGTTCCACAAAGCTCCATCCTTCTCAATCTACATGCTTCCGTTAGTTCAGATTATCTAGAAGGCACAACGTGAGCTACCACAGCTATGCTGATGACACACAGCTGTATTTATCAATAGCACCTGATGACCCCGATTCTCTTGATTCACTAACACAATGTCTGACTTGTATCTCAGAATGGATGAATAGTAACTTTCTCAAGTTAAATAAAGAGAAAACTAAAATCTTAGTGATTGGCAAGAATGGATACAATGAGGCTATTAGAAATAAACTGGTGTAAAAGACGGAGAAGGATACAACATAAAGGTTTGGGGTTTTCCGGCCCCGTATATTGTAGACGATCCACAATCAAAAATAACGAAAAAACTGGTCAAAACATAAACTAAACAGTTCATATGCGCGACGCCGAAACATGGCGTCGGCGGCCATTTTATGAGGGAGGAGCCGGAAGTGGAGGAATGCTGGGAAGGAACCGTGAGGGAGGATGGGATCGATGACGTCAGGAAAAGATGGAGGAGGAAGGGCGGAAGTAACGTACTGCGGGCAAACCCGGCTTATGGTGGCGGAGCGTCTTTTTTCCTAAAAGAAAGCAGAGGGAGAAAGTTAGTACCCCGCGATTCCCTGCCGGCGATTGTCTCTCCAGGTGTGTTAAAATCCGTCCGCGGTCTCCTACTTGCGCGTGCGTGACACTGGATACATTAGAATTAAAAGTCAAGACGGAGGTAAAAAGCTTAGGGGTAACTGTTGACTGTAATCTAAATTTTAAATCGCATATTAATCAGATCACTAGGACAGCATTTTTTCACTTAAGAAACATAGCAAAAGTTAGACCTCTTATATCATTGAAAGATGCTGAGAAATTAGTTCACGCGTTTGTTTTCAGTTGACTAGATTACTGTAACGCACTCCTCTCAGGACTACCCAAAAAAGACATAAATCGTTTCCAAATAGTGCAGAATGCAGCTGCTAGAATCCTAACTAGAAAAAGAAAATCTGATCACATTTCTCCAGTTTTGATGTCACTACACTGGTTACCTGTGTCATTCAGGATTGACTTTAAAATACTGCTTATGGTTTATAAAGCCTTAAATAATCTAGCCCCATCTTATATATCGGAATGTCTGACACCTTATATTCCAAATCGTAACCTCAGATCCTCAAATGAGTGTCTCCTTAGAATTCCAAGAACAAAACTTAAAAGAAGCGGTGACGAGGCCTTCTGCTGTTATGCACCTAAAATCTGGAATAGCCTGCCAATAGGAATTTGCCAGGCTAATACAGTGGAGCACTTTAAAAAACTGCTGAAAACACATTACTTTAACATGGCCTTCTCATAACTTCCCTGTAATTTAATCCTGATACTCTGTATATCCAACTCATTATAATAACTATTCATGGTGGCTCTAAAATCTGTACTAACCCCTACTCTCTCTTCTGTTTCCTTTTCCGGTGTCCTTTTGGTGGTGGCAAAGCACCGTGATGTTCCAACAATGATGGATGGATTAAAAGCTGGAAGTCTGTATGACCATCAACATCAAGTGACTCCGTGAAAACCCTATCTACAAAGAAGACTATTTCATTTATGTTAGGTAGAATGCCCAGAGGGGACTGGGTGGTCCCATGGCCTGGAAACCCTGCAGATTTTATTTTTTTCTGCAGCCGATTGAAGTTTTTTTTTGTTTTTTTCTCTCCACCCTGGCCATCGGACCTTACTCCTTTTCTATGTTAACTAATGTTGTCTTATTTTAATTTCTTATTTTGTCTTTTATTTTTCTTTTCTTAATTATGTGAAGCACTTTGAGCTACTTCTTGTATGAAGAAGTGCTATATAAATAAATGTTGTTGTTACTGGTAGTTCTGAGTGGCGAGGGATGAGATTTCCAGGAGCGCTCCTTTTGATGACACACAACAATTAATCCACCATTATACACACAACAGGCAGGCACGAGACAATCCATTCATCCTAATGGGAAACAATCCAGACACAATTGACATTTCTAGATGACACGTTGGACAGAATACACATAAACACCAATCTCATGTTGCTATGTCAGGCCTCTCTTTTCAACCTTCCTGCTGGCCTCTTTCCTCCCCAGCAGCCCCTGATTCCGGTTTTAGTCCTCCTATGTGGGTAATCCCCCTTGGGATGCTGGGAAATGGAGTTCTTCCCACGGCAGGGGTAGTGGCCCACTTTGTAGTACTAAATGTACTAATGGCTGTGTCGCCAGTATAAAATATGGTGGAACAAATCAGTCAGCATCCCATATTGGTATGGTTCCCTAAAAGCACTAACTTGAATTGATTTGAATTTGACTTTTTGATTCCTGATTTTGAATTTTGGCTTTGAATTTGGACTTGTCTTTCTCGTCTTGTTTTATGTAGAGCAAATCATTTTGAGGTCTGATTTTTGACTTGGCAACATTTCTTGACAGTTCCTTTGTTACTTTCTCTTGTTTTCATCTTATGGTTCATCCTTTTCAAATTTGCTTTAAAGCACATGCTGTTTTTTGTTTTTTTTACCAGGAGAGACTGTTAAATTTTCTGAACATGAGGAACATGTAACATTAATACCACTTTGCAAATGCCTATCAACAATCCTGCTGGCACTAAAATTGAAAACAAGGGTGAAAAAAAAAAATACAAAACTTTACAACATCTAACATATATTTTAAATATCTTGGATTTCTTGATATATTTAAAAGAGACTTCTCTGCAATCTTTCTTGCTAACCCAGTGTACGTAGCTGACATTAGCAACTGTTTGGTAGTTTAGATAAATCTTTAACTGCCCTCAAAAGATTTATTATTCTGTAACATTTTTTAATGACAGAGCAACACTGACCCTTGACTACCTGAGAAACATACAGTAGGTACCTTCACTTATAACAATAAAAAAAGTAATGCACATTATTATTATGAAACTTGTTTCAGCATTCTTAGCGTTCCCAGCATACAGCATTATGCAATATTTTCATGTAATTTGTTTGCTGTCATGAAAGATTTTACCAGAGTTCGATTTATTTATTGTGCAGTTATTTTTGATACAACTATTTGTCCTGTTTCAAGCTGTGCTGTGTTTTTCAATAAAGCAAACTGCATTGGTGCATTTTGGAGGTACTAGCCTGTCTAGGGGCCAATTAAAAACGTTTTGCAATCAAGTTTGACAGCATAAGTCTATATTCCAGACATTTAATAACTTTTGGTTGCATGATGGTCACTAGCTATAAACCTAGTGTCCTCCATACAATATTCGTTGCTCAAGGAATGAAACTTTCTTGACATATTTTTTAATAATAAATGGATCTCTATTATTAGATTTTATGCTGAAATTAATCGGACCATCGGAATGTACTTTATTCTTTGTTAATTAGTATTGCCTAATTTTTATATTTTTTCTTTCTTCATCTTGTAAAGCACTTTGAGCTACATCATTTGTATGAAACGTGCTATATAAATAAATGTTGTTGTTGTTGTTGTTGGGTGGTTATTTTCTCGTTATAAAGGTGAACATCTGGAAAGGGGATAAAATTAGGGCTTGGGTTCTGCCCATTTCCGAACCCATTAGAATTAAACTTTTACCAAGGGTAGGAGGTTCTTGTGTGTGCCATGGACCTGTCATCGTAATTAGAGACAGTGTTTAAAGGAGACCTTATGCATAGTATGAGAGCAGGTGGGAGCACTGAGATATACTCTAATACTGCTGTCACATGCTATGTTCCTTGTTAAGTTAATGCAGACGTATCAATAAAGTTTTTTGGCTCTGTTCAATCAGTGCAACAATAGAATGATATGCATGTGTAGTTATTTCTCCTGCCTTTGAGATAAGTTTGATAAAGCTATTTATATTATCTGTAATATTTAACATTAATTTAACATTAGTCAATCCCTTAACATGGAAATGACAACATAAATAAATCAGCAATATATGAACAAGGAACAGCAGCGGATTCAGCATTTAGAAGTTGTCAGTACAATGAAATTCACTCTTGAACATCTCCTTGGATGGTTTATTTCATTTCATCATGAAAATAATACCATTTCAATTATAATTCCAAAATTTTAAGAACTTGTAATGCTAGATTAAGCAGTCAGTTTTTATTGTTTCTAGTAGATTGCATTTTCAGTGCATACCATTGTGTTTGCTGCTCAATTCAAAGTCAATTTATTTTGATAAAGGCAACAGTGATTTGCATATCTTAGATTAGCGTATTTTATTTTGAATGGAATAAAACAAAGAACCTGATGTTACCATTCCCCTCATGCTGGATTGCTTGGTATGGGGCAGGCAACAAATACAAAAAATAAACGTAATGGCACATTAGCTCCATGTGCAGCTGTGCCCTACACACAGAAAATACAGATAGGGGAACACAGCTTCATAAAATGTAAAAATAAAGACTTAATTTTGTATAACACAGCATATATTATTTGCATATATTTATTTATATTTATTATATATATTTTTAGTTTAAATTTCAATTAAAATCAAAAATCTTTCCAGGAACAGCAAACTGTTTTGGCATTTATTACTAAAAAGCACACAGCATATTTCAATCACATGGACACAAAAATAATTAATAAAGGAAAAAGGTAGATAAAGTAATACATAAAAAGTTAGTTAAATGAAAGGTCTGAAGTAAAAAAAAAAGTATATAAAAATCCACCCCTACAATTATTTAATAGTATATGCACATAAAGTGCATATTAAATTGATTATAAAACTGTCAACAGTTTGTTCAGTGTTCCAGTTTTGTCATTTTTCTAAAAAAAAATGATTTAAACTCAACTTAAATTGCGTTGCAGTGTTTTCCAAAAGAATTTAAATACAAAATACAGTGGAACCTCGGTTCATGACCATAATTCGTTCCAAAACTCTGGTCGTAAACCGATTTGGTCATGAACTGAAGTAATTTCCCCCATAGGATTGTATGTAAATACAATTAATTCGTTCCAGACCGTACAAACTGTATGTAAATATATTTTTTTAAAGATTTTTACACAAAAAAAGTTAATTATACCATAGAATGCACAGCGTAATAGTAAACTAAATGTAAAACATTAAATAACACTGAGAAACGTCTGTGTTCCGAGACGTTCTTGAACCGAGATTCCACTGTACTGTACACTGCTAGCGTCACTGTACATGTTTAGCTTTCATTGTGAATACAGCAGGACTGACAGAACATGGTACATTTGTCCATGAATGAGGTGCATTTTAGAAGTGAAAATATGATTTTAGTATAGCTATACTGAAATGTTGGCTCACGTATTGAATCACATAAATGCATTGTTTTACAGAAGATGCGTATGCAAACAAAGAAAGCTGACTGTTTCTTTGTTATTTTTAATTTCGTTCTTTCTTTGAACCCTTGCTTATGATTCTGTGAGAGAGAGACAGAGGTTGCCCTAAGTAGATCACAGAAAGCACACTGACACTCTGTGGTCAAGGCAAGAAGAGTCAGTGAGTCAAAAAGCAGTTTGGGGTGCCAACACAGCCCTCCCCATTTAGTATTAGTTCTTTTATAAATGAAAATAATGTACAATGTTGTGAAAACAACAGAATCGCTGGAGTGTAGCGAAGTGGCCTCAATTGTGAGGCTTCTGCCAGTGATAGGGCTCTAGACTAACTTTTTGCACTGGTTGCACTGGTGCGCCTAACATTTTTTCTTAGGTGCACCAGCACAAAAGTTAGGTGCACCCAAATTTTCAACCTCATCACATTTAACACCACAGTTTTACATGTTCACTTTATTTATTTATTTATTTATTATTTTTTTTTTTTTAATCGCAGTCCATATAGGCAATATTGACTTGTAAATGATTAACTAACAATCTGGTCAATATAAAGTTCTTTATTTGAAGGCAAGCACAATTCTACAAGAAAGGTAACTTACTGAAAAACTGTTGGTGCTTAAAGTGCTTTACTGAGCTGAAATTTAAACTTAAAAAATGTCAAGATAAATTAACTAAAAAGAAAATCTAAATTAAGTGTTTTAAGGGCTTCAAACTGAACATCTCATGGCTCAATGTCTTATGGACTATCCTCCATTGCAGTCACATGCCCCTCGGATGGCCAACTCCTGTAGTTTGGCCTTCTTGATCTTTGGCCTTGACTAAACCAGCTGGCCACACTCTCTCTAGCATCAAAATCTTCCAGACTTGGGCATGAGCATGCTCGACCTCAATGTGTCCAATAAGTATATTCACCGGTCTTCCTCTCCGCAAGATACGACCGTACACAATGACGCATTCCTTTGTGGCGATATCTGTGTCTCCGTCGATCAGGAATGCCATGTACGCACTGTTTGCAATTTGCACAGACGTCTTTTTTTTTCAATGTATCTGCGATGACTCCTATAAATTGGGCGCACGCGACATCATTGCTGTACGTCGGGTTTACGTTCAAGCCATTTTTCTTCATAAGAATTATTTTGGACTTGAATTTAGTGAAGGGAAGTTCTTCTTTTGCAATATTGTAGGCAACGTTAAACTTAATTATCATCTCGGCCTCATCTGATGATGTTTGCTGCTGCCTGCCGCTGAAAGGCAGCGGGGAGAGGGGACACTTGAGCAGTGCATTTATCGCGGCATGTAATGTGTTTTATAGATGCATTGTGCTTTTTCAGCATTTCAATTCTAAATGTATTAGAACCAGTCACAAATGCACTACTGCCAGTCATGGTCTTCCCACACTCTTTACAGTAAATACAGTGCATTATATTATCGGCTTTACTGTATCTTAGCCAGGGAAACTGGTCAAGCCACTCCTTTCGAAATGTATACACTTCACCCCTTTTAATTTCAGTGGGCTCGGACTCGATCATATGTGGCTCATTATCTAATGCCGTCTCTGGACCAGGGTTTACTATAACTTGGGAGGTTGATGGCTCCGTGTCAGAGCATTGGTTATGATTTTCGGACGGATCAGGCCCTAACTTAACATTCTTAACGAAAAAGCTGCCAATCGTTCTTTTCATCTTCTCTCATAATCCGCGGCTACATCCACTGTTTACCTTATGGGCTACTCACCTCTCTCTGTCTGACTGCATCACATGCATTTTCAAACGTACACACACGTACAGGAATATCTGGACCACGGCCAATCAAAGGGGGGGGACGGGATCCGCCCTTCACTATCTCTGATTGGTTTAGACCACGATATGGGCCTAATGTGTGTCTGTTGTTGAACAACAGGGAGACTTTAAGAGTCACGGAGTTTCGTTTTTTTTCCCCCTCGAACGGCTGGTCGCACCGGTGCAACCTTTGATTTTTTTTTTGAGAAATTAGGTCGCACGTGCGACCAAATTGGTCGCACTCTAGAGCCCTGAGTGATGTAAAAGTCAGATTAAGGACGTTCTGTCCTTAGATCATGGATTTGATGATGAGTTATGAGTTTTCATAGTGTTCATTATTTATCATACAAGCATAGGCCTATACTGCAGCGTCCTGATATGGTATGATCCTATAGTCAATGTGATAAACAATCTGTAAACTAGTAATAATAGTGGTGGTGTAACTTCATCACAAGAACAGAAAAAAACAATTCACAAATTGGCATCAACATTCAATGTCAATGACAGTGTTTAGTAATGATTTTCTACGGTGAATCCTTGCCTCTGGGGCCAAGTATCTTCTCCCTGTCCTGCAGACTACAGTGAGGACAGTGTCCCTGGAACTGAAAATGTGCCATGAAGGAAGACAAACAGGGCTGAGTTTCGCAGCAATGATTTCCTTTTACTCTTTTACCTTCTTAAAACAACATGAATATGCTGTTTTGCAGTAAGTATATAGCATCAAGATACTGATTAATATTTAATAATAGTTTGGCTTGAAAAATGGATTTATTCAGTAAGTTTTAAGGCTTTTCTTTGTAATGGGACCTGTGTATGCATAAACTCGGTGATAAAATGCAAGCGTGAGCTAGTTATTTTTTTAAATGTATAAAATGCAGTTAACTTTAGAACGCAATTTCTTGTGGCAAACTAATATTTATCATGATTATGAAGAAAAAACTTTGACTTGAAAAATATCAAACTTCTTTAACAATTTATAATGTGGTTAATTAATTATGTAGAGCTTCTTTCGATTTTCTTCTTCTGAGTTGTGATCATGAATTCCATGATAAATTGCTTTTAGCAGGCTATGGTGTTTATAATGATCAATGGTTTTATCTATTCGTATCACTTATCCGTCTCTGGTAAAAGTAATATAGGGTAAGGCAACAGAGGAGGAGAAGAATGAGTAAAGATGACATTGGAGAAAGAGGACTATAAAAGAAAAAGCCAAATGCTTTAAAAAGAACAAAACTATTATGAAGGTTAGAGGTTCAATAGGAAGCAAAGGAAAAAAAAGAAAAGCAAGAGAATGCTGAAGTGTATCGCTGGATCAATCAAACCTATCAACTCCAAAGGCATTTGTTCAGTCTTCTTAAACATACATAGAAACCAAGTCTGAATTTGAACTAATGATGCTAAGGAAGTGCAGCCCTGCATAAATGAAAGGAATGCTTGTGAAGAATGTTATGCCACAATAAGGTCCAGAGGAAGCTGGTGATGAGAGTGTGTATGTGTGAGCAGATGCAGAGAGCCTTGAGTCACTGCGGCTTTTTCTTTGAAATGTAAGAAAGGTGTGTAACGTGTGGCGTCTGATGAACTAACATGATATGCTGTATGTGAGAAGAAAGCCTTCACTCTTTACTGTGGATTGAAAAACACTGCAGCTTGTGTGCCTTACTATCAAAAGACACTGCTTCAAAGCTAGAGCCTCTACTGTGCTTTCTTTTTTCTTGGTTTCTTGCTTTATTCTTCCTGTTCTCCTAACCTTAGCAACTCTTTAGCAAGAGACTGAAAAGGAATGTTCCTGTTTTTTTTTTTCTTATGACAGAGTTTTTGTCATTTTGAATTGTTATAAGGAAAGTAATCAGAAGTGTACTTTTGCTGTCATTATTAATTTGCTATGTCGCAATTTGCTAGATTTCACTTTGTGGGAAGGGAAATTACTTGCAAAATAAATATCCATTTTGTTTTGTAAGGTATTTCTGAGCTTTTCAAAAATGATGCTTTACCAGTAGCACCAGGGACTAACATAAGTACATAAAAAATTAGAAAAACGAGAGGTGACCCTTTAGTCCATCAAGCCCATTTTGTTTACCTAATAGCTACATTATCCAATATCTCACCAATGATTCTTCGTAAAGGTTGTCAAGGTTTCTGTTGTAACTATATGTATCGTTAGTTTGTTCCAGAGTTCCACAGCTCCTTGCATAAAGAATTGGTTTCTGACTTCAGTTTTAAATTCACTTCTTCTTAATTTCCACTGATTATGTGATTCACTCTTAAGGTGAAAGAATGTTGCTGGATCTACTTTATCAATGCCTTCAAGAATTTTAAATACCTGGATTAGGTCCCCATGTACTCTCCTCTGTTCAAGACTGAACAGGTTAAATTGTCTGAGTATGTAGTTCTTCTCCTCTGCACAGCTTTAGGTGCTCAATGTCTTTCTTGCACCATAATGACCAGAACTGAACACGGTACTCAAGATGTAGTCTTACTACCTTGACTTAAATTCTACAGTTTTTAGAATATAACCTAACATTTTATTTGCATTTTTAATTTCTTTTGTGCATTGCTTAGTCAGTGAAATATTGCATCAACATGCAGTATTGTACCTCTATATCCTTTTTGGGGTTGCTTCCTGTATGACAGTGTCTCCTATCTTGAATTTACAATAGATGTTCCTTTTGCCCACGTAGCATTTTGCACTTTTCTACATTAAATTGCATTTTCCAGGTGTGTGCCCAGTTCTGAACCATACTAAACTTGGTTCTGGTTCTGTTTCAAACACCTTTTCTTAAAATTTCACTTAAAAATGATTTAGCCTTCTCAGCCTTACAGTGGAATCCATGCTAATGAGGATATTCTTAACAGTCCTCTAACAACATCAAGGTTCCTGATCAGTAAGAGTATTTATTCTGTCGCACCATTTTGAAAGGTTTGCTTTGGTTGTTTGAATTGGTTTTTTTTTGGTGTGTGTTATTGTTTGTGGAACGTTAAGTCACAAGTACAACTCACCATAAATGGAGTCTCTGGACTAATGGCAGTGTTGTATGAAACATGAAAGCTAACATCTATAAGGAGGAAACAAATGAATAATTTGGCCTCATACATAGCGTAACAGAGTTCTGAGAAAACAAAAGTTTTAAATTATAAAAGATTAATGAAAACTGCAATTAATATCATGGTAATGTACATTTTATCAGTGTATAAATGTGCAAATCTTCTATATAAATAAAATTGTAATACCCTCTGTCTGTCTCTCAGATTTTCAGCTTTTTGATGTTATTTATCAATTCTGTACACTAAGACAATTTTTTTTTTCTTATGAAACAATCTTGCCTTAGTGTCTTCAAGATCCACTCCATGACAACCATCAGATCAGAGGGGTCCCCCTTGGAGAATCGCCACTGACAGTCAAAGCAGAGTAATGTCAGTTACTTAAACTGCTCATGGTGACTCATCATCAGACATTTCACAAAACACCCTTGACCTTTACCCATTGAATATAACAGTGATTCATGACCCTGCACAACCTTTATTGTTTATGAAACTATGCATTAAGGAACTGATTTCTACCCTCAGATAGCATCTTGTCTGTTTATCTGTTGTTAGTTTGCTAATCATGGAAAAATTGCTGAACCAATTTTGGCTAAATTTTGTAAGCAGATTATTGCTGGACCAACTTAAAATACCGGTCATATGATGTTTAACAAAATTAATCAGGGAAAGTGTTTGTAATGAGAGGGGAATCTAAATCTTGATTTCTAAAAGTCGATTTCCTTAATGAAATTGTGATTGTATTATAAAGGTAAACCAGGTTAAAGTGTAGGCTACATTGTGTTTAAAAAAATTAATTGGTTAAGGGTGTTTTTAAAGGGGTAGCAAATAATTCATCAGTTGAAAACAGTTAAGTTGAAGTTCATGCATATTACTGTTGATATAATTTAAAATCTAGACTTTAAGGTCTTTAAACTAAGTTGTAATGGGGGGTGGTTATTAAGTCAGTTTATTAACACTAGAATTACTAGAGCCTACGAAAAAACTCTTAGATACATCCCACCTTAAATAGCTTCTTACCTCTCCGTCAGCGTCTTTTGTCCTTTAAATGTGTTGACAAGCAGCAAGCAGTCTGCTATTACATCCCCCACAGGCGCACAGTTTTCTCAGCTCAAGTCTGTTTACCTGCGTGCCAGTTGCTTGGAGCTGTATAGAGTGAGAAGTCAAGCAAAATGACACCTTTTATAAATACTATATCGTTATTTGGAACACATGCAGTTCATATGTGTTCCATGTCTACAGCGATCTATGTAAACACATTGATAAAAAAGAAACTTTTTCATGTTTTAGTAATAATTGACAAAATGTAGACATGAAGTTTATAATGTGTGAAGCCTGAAGTCCAAATATCAAAGAAACACTTTTACAAAAGGTACAAATACAACAGAGCAAGTGCGCTTTTATTCAAAAATATAACTGCAGAAAAACAACACACATTAGGGTGTGACATTGACACACATTTACTACGACTGCTTCGGTGGTGCAACGGTATCAACAGTTGACTGGTAATCAAAACTTCACGGGTTCGATCCCAGACAAGTCCATTTTGAGAAGTCAGCTGCTTTTATTCTTACTATTTTAGAATAAAAACATGCATTTGATTTCAGTCTGTAACAGCCGGTGTAAATGTATGATACTTGTAAAGGTTAGCTTTTTTTTTTTTTTTTTTTTTTCTTTTATTTATTCAGTTTCATTCTCTTAGTTTCGTTCGTGATCCTACTCTACCCTCCCATCTGACACTGCTGTTTTCACATAAAGACGCGCTATAGCTCTATATGTCAATATATATATATATTTATATATGTATTTTATATATATATATATATATATATATATATATATATATAGTGACAACTCTATGGGGGCGTGCCAGCCACCCAACCCGATACAGACAGATGCAGGAGGCACACTGATAAAAACACAAATTTTTTTATTTTTCTTCACCTTGTGGGAAACACCTGCCTCATTTCCCACAGGCACAACACAGTCCAAAGCACCAAACACAATACTTTTCTCCTCCACTCCTCCATGGCAAGTCCACCTTCCACTCGACTCTGGCTCACCGAGTAATGTCCGCTGACCCTTTATATAAGTCACCCAGAAGTGCTTCAGGTGCTTGTTGCCCAACTTCCAGCAGCACTTCTGGGTGTGGCGGAAGAGCCACCCATACAGGCTCAGGAACAGCTGGAGTGCCCCCTGCCCTCAACAGGGCTATATCCAAATCCATCTCCCATGAAGCCCTACGGGACTCTGAGGCATCGCTGCCACCCGGGGGGCTACTATCTAGTGTTCCGGGGGAGGTAATGCTCTATCCACACTTGTCATCCAGTCCTTCCAAGGAAGAGGCCCCGGCCATCCATGACAATATATATAACTGTATATGATGAAAATAAAAAAAAATCAACCTCCAAAGGTTTTAATATCATTTAAATTAAAAACATGGACATAGACTTCAGGAGGTACATCATACTCCAGTGTTCTCCCTAGCGTCTTTTAGCCGGGTGCTCCGCCCAGCTAATTTAGTTGAGCGCCCGGCTGTCATCTCGCAAGGAACGAGTGGCGAGTGAGTAAATATTTTAGAAGCATGATCGCAAGTCGCGCTGGGAGAGACGTGGGATGGGATGTTGCCGATCATTCGATGCTAAAGCTAATAGCAGGGACGAGGCTTAGCGGAGTTCACAAGCAAAGAGTATGGGGAGTTGGGCTTTCGAGAGGGGGTTGTACATGGTAATAGCAGGGGTGGAGCAGCTTAGTTACATTAGCAAAGAGTATGGAGAGGTGGGCGGGCGAGAGGAGGCTGTACATGCTAATAGCGAGAGCGGAGTGACACTTCACAAGCGAAGAGGATGTGGAGGTGAGCGGGCGAGAGGAGGACTGATAAAATAAAAAAAAGTCTAGTTGAACCAGCCTATCAGATATCAGAAAAAGGGTGTCAGGAAGTGACATCTCTGTTTTCAGTGTCAGTGCAGTCTGTGTAGTGCTGCTAAGTTTATATTGAGAATAAAGTCTACATTTCCACTTTATTCTCTCCGTTTATCTCGAGATTAAAGTCGACATGTTGACTTTATTCTCATAGTTTGTCATTAAAGTAGAACATCGTAAACTAAACTCCATCCTGAGGGCCCCTTACTACGAGGGAGCAGCACTACCGCCACACCACCGTGCATGTTTAATACACGCTTTAATGCATTTCATCATGAAAATGATATCTAGTATTTATTTTAGCATTTGTAAATGTTCAGAGAGCAGGAATATCATTAAGTAAATGCATTCTGTGCGACGATTGCTGCCGGTGCCTCCTCCGTGCAAGAGGAAGTCCATTTAAGAAGCACATAGTGGTTAACAACTCGGTCGGGGAACACGTAACACAAAGCATTTAATGTACTACATTACCTTATGACGGGGTTTGAGAAAATCTAGTTAATTAAACATTGATTTTAGGATAAAGATTAATTTACGACATTCTACTTTAATGATAAAGTTAAGAATAAAGTGGAAATGTTGACTTTAATCTCGACATAAACGGCGAGAATAAAGTGGAAATGTCGACAATAAAGTCAACATGTCATCTTTATTCTCGACATATAGTTTTTTTTTCTTCACTGTGGCCCTAATACGCCTCCGTAGTTTTGTTAAAGTGACCCATCTGCCATTTTTTGTTCAGATCTTGCCCTGCCGTAGTGCAACTGTGCATTGAATATCCAACAGGCTCTCACTTTCCCACTCAAAAGTCTTATTCATAGGTACTTTAATTTTTTCGAAACGTTTTACAAACATGAGCAAAAAGAGTGTTCAGAAAACAACACTGCTCAGTTATTTCACAAAAGAGACGCCACAAACTAATGAAGGTGCGGCGTCAACTCCTCATGTGGCAATTTCAGACAAAGACATTGCAGAGGCTGGTCCATCAGGGGAAATCTCTTCAGCACACACTCTGCCAATTGATAAATCTGAGCACCGCTTATCCGGCATAAACAAACAATGGTTTAAAGACTTTGATTGGCTAATGGTCAAAGAAAATGGTATGTGGTGCTCATTGTGCATGAAATATTCAAACAAACACCACCCAAGGAGGGAGTTATCATGGGTAAACGTGCCATGCACAACAATTCGAAAAGAAAGCTTGCTGGACCATGAAAAAAGTAAAACGCACATTGAGTCTTCTGCTGACCTTTTAGGAAAGCGTGTACTAGAGCAAACTGGAATCGGTCAAATTGAAAGATCTGTATCTGTGTTAAATAACTTACAGAGAGATGCCTTTGTGGGAGCTTTAAGATCCATGTATTGGTTGGCAAAAAATGAGTTGCCACATACAATGTTGTTTGAAAAGCTGTTGGAACACTGTAAAGAAATGGGTTGTTCCTTTTTACAACATCTCAATGTTGGTAAAAATGCACATTACACCTCTGAAAGAATAATGCAAGAGCTGCTGGATGTCTTAGCATCAGAAATTAAATCCAACATACTGAAAAATATACACGCTGAAAATTTTTTCAGTATTCTGTGTGATGAAACCACAGACATCTCTGTTGTAAAACAATTAATTATTTACATTAAATATGTTTGCCAGGTCACTAAAGAGGTCAGAATTAGTTTTGTATCAACCCGCAATATGATTGATGGTAAAGCAGAGACTATAACCAACACACTGAGCGAGACTATGGACACTCTAGGCTTAAAAACTGCTAATCTGGTTGGACTAGGGTCAGATAGAGCGGCTGATATGATTGGGAAACAGAAAGGTGTGGCAAAACTGCTTAAAGATAAAACATCTGGACTCTTGGTCAACTGTCACTGTGTAAACCACTGATTGGCCCTTGCAAGTGCCCAAGCAGCAGCTGCTGTACCTTATTTAACAAAACTGAATGACATCTTAAAGGCAGCTATTCTATTTCTTCCAAAATTCTTCAGTTAGGATGGCTGGTTTAACAGAAATTCAAAATATTCTGAACATTCCCCTGATTAAGCTGAAAATGGCCAGTGACACTAGATGGCTGTCTCATGACTTTGCAGTACAGTCACTACGACAGTGTATGATGAGTGTCATAGCTGCGCTGGAAAGAGAGGCCACTGAACGAAATGACATTACAGCAGATGGATTAAGCAGATGTATTAAAACGTACAGTTTTGTTTCCTCTCTGATGATGCTTTCAGATGTATTACCTTTGTTGTCCAATTTATCTAAGGCTTGGCAAAGGCAAGATGTCAATCTTACCGAAATTGAGCCAGTTTTGCTTGCCACAAAATTGTCCATCATGGAGTTGAAAGACACTCCTGGGAGATATTTTCAAAGCCTTCATCATTGTCCAGCAGAAGAATGGTCAGATCTCCACATTGTTTATACACGGAGTGATGTAATGTCATTTAAAACTGCAATATATGATAAATACCTAGAGACAGTTGTTAAGTACCTAGATGCAAGATTCCCTGAAAATCCAATTATTTCCAGCTTTTCTGTCTGCTGAAATTCTTTTCGATCATTACATAAAATGGTAGCCCTCCAATTTTGAAACATGAAAGTAGCAGGCAAGAATTGACAGTTGCATCAAAAATGATCAGAAGTCAATCATACAAAGACTTCAGTCCAAAACAGATTTTACTAAAAATGGCAACGACATCAGAGCTCAGAGTCATTTCCAAATTTAGCCAGACTAGCTCATATTGGGCTAGTGATCCCAGTGAGCACAGCTGA
>JANRMT010062819.1:10834278-10850414 GCA_026402145.1 Polypterus bichir lapradei
GGAGTAATATCAGTCTAATTATGCATATGATTAGTTGAAACTGTTAAGCATTCGTCCATCCATTTTTTTTATAGTCACATGGAGCCTGATCAAAACATTTCCCAAACCTGAATGCTATAATTTAGAATTATTAACATATATATATATATATATATATATATATATATATATATATATATAAATGACAAGGGAAGACTGAAAACACTGGAGAAAGTAAAAAAAATCCAGATTGTATAGATATGTCTATAGGCCATACTTATATTTAAAAGGGAGTTTTACCAGGAAAATAAACTTGAGTCATCACATTATAATTGTTTATTAACATCAACAAATTTAAATAGGTGACAGCATTATCGAAAATTTAAATGATTCTTTTTAGTTTTCACAGTTTTATTTTGTACCAGTACTGCTCTTTGATGGCTTCATTCAGGAACTGAGAAGGGATCTGAGTTTAAATCAAAATGTGAAATCATTTCATTATGCTGCAAGATACAAACCATTATCTCTAATTACACCTTGGTCATATCTCAAATAAATGCCTGCAGTGACTTAATGTCAATGATCAACATCTGCCACGCTGCAGGAGTGCCAAGGTTATAAGTGGGATTTGCTTTTAAATATACTCCTGCCTGATTTCTCTTTATTGCCAACAGAAAATTTAGCATTATTTCGGCATACCTGACATGATGCATGCTTCTGGGCCTTCTGATTTCATGTCTAGACTATGAATCTTAATTTTTAGCTTAACAGGTCAGAGATATTTTAAAGTAAGATACTTAGATCATCCAGAATTTTTGCCATTAATATTTTTTAACCCTGTTGCCCAAATTATACTGCATCTTCAGAAAGTCACTTTTAAAAATGCATATTATGAATTATTGGAATGCATCTTGTTATATTTTGTTTTATTTTTAGTTGTGGACTCTAACATTATTTTTGAAGCACCTTTCTCTCCTCCTGTCTTGGTTTTATACTCCCACCTTCGAAGGCATCTCTGTTGCTCTACACGCCTCCTTTGCCGTTTCTCCTCCTTGTGTGTCTAGCACTCGAACTTCCTCTTTTAACCATGTCACTGAAGCCAAATTGACCAATCACACCAAAACCAAACTGACCAATTGTATTGGGACAGGACATACAAATCTTAGTATTTTATTATATAGTAGATAAACTATTCAGAATTTTTCCAGGTATTATGCTTCTATTCAAAGGGGCTATCAACTTTGTGCGTGTGTTAAGAATGGCTCTTTTACCATGTTAAACAGTGCTGCTGCTTTATGGATTATGGGTTCATATCCCTTGCCTAATCATTATCTTTGTGAAGTTTGCACATTCTGTGTGTGGCTGGTTTTGATTTTTCCTCTGGGTACTGAAGTGTTTCTCCATCATTACCAGTGACTTAAATGTTTGTGTAGTTTAAGGTTGTAAAATTAGCCTGGTTTATAGACAAGTGGGTTCTGTAATGGTCTGTTGTTTTGACTACAGTCTCAAATTTTCATTCCTGTTCTCCAGTGATGCTAGATTGAATTAACTCATTTAAGAATGTAATGTTATGGTTCTTCTAGTCATGCCCAGACCCAAAATCATTCATTTCTGCCCACTACCTCCCATGTTATTAAATAATGTTTGTCCAGTTTTTAGTCTTTTTTATTATTATTTATTTTGCTTGTTTTTCATCTATTAGTGTTTGGCTGGTAATTGTCTATTGTTACAGGGAATGTGTGCATTATTATATGCCATGATGGACATGGCAATTGGAGCTGAAGGTGTGACAAAATGGAGGTAATTTTTCTCTTTATAAAAGAAGACCATGAAGCATGGTATTGTGAAATAATAGACTTTCCACCACAAACAAAGAGTTGGGAAATGACCCTGTATATTGTCTGGCGGACAAAGCAAAGAGAATAGATGTAAAAACTATCAAAATACTTCAAAAAAGCAATTGACAAATGGAAACAGAAAAGTGTGGAAGTGACATTGGGTGGCCATTTTGGGAATCTGGAAGTTGGTGTGGTGAGTATATTGGATTATTTGTCTTCTTCTTGTCTGATGAAAAAGAGAGAGAGGTGTTATTACCATAAATCAACCCTTCACCTCACGATGTTTCCTAAGCACATGTGTGTGACAATGGTAGGACACTCTTTTGATAATTCTTTGGAAGATCAGATTTTGTCATCTTGATCTTTTTCCTTGTTACATTATAACAGTTTCATTTTGTTTTCTTAGTACTTTTACAAGTTGATTTTTTTCCATTCAAGCTGTTCTGCCATAGATCAGAATTGGTGAGCCAAACGGCAAGGGAAAAGGTGCAAGAAATGAAAATGTAAGCAAAAAAATTAGTAGGAGTCAAAATCGGTAAGGTAAAATAAATGAATAACAAAACCCAAGCCTTAAAGTAAGAAGCAAACAAAACACAAAACAGTTGAGCAGTAAAAATAAGCATATTCACATGAAAGGCATTTCTTTCAATTTTTAGAGTTTTTCTATAAGCTCATGAAGTGCAACATCAGCAACATCACAGTGACCAAAAATCAGAGCCATACCCCCAGCAACAACTCACAGCACCATGACCCAAAGGAAAAACAGGACTCCGGTGTGGTAAATAAAAAAAAAAAAAAAAAATAGCAACAATTAATTTAATCTTTTTCCCTAAAGTACAAAATGAAAAATTAATAATACAATTGTGTTCCCTAACTTTAAAGACCATAATTACCCCACTAAAAACCTATAGAAAAAGTGTATTTCCTGCAGACAATTTTAAAGAATTATGAGACAAACATGTTAGGATTTTATTCTTATTTCCTTTTACATTTGAACTAGTCTTGTACTTATTTAAGACAGGTTTTTTTTTATTAAGTATGCCTTTCGATGCACAACATCAGGTGAGTGAAGCTAGCCCTTGCAGACTCATTTTATGTTTTTTATTAATGGATTAGCTTTGGACTCTTTCTTGTTGGTGCTTGTTGGCATTAAATAAGTAAATTTAAGGGGAACACATCATAGCTTTAACTTTTTCTATTTCTTAAAGAAAGCTTAAATTTATCTGACAATACAGTAACTGTTATGAAGCTGCAACAAAAAATAGCACAAAAGGGTGATAAGCCCTCGACTTCACACTAGCTAGCCCGGGTCTTCATACAATCTGCCTCAGAAACAGGCCTCACTCAAGAAAGCCAAACTCAAAACACTAACTGTCAGGCCTGCACAGTCCCAAAATGGGGCTAATGCTTTTTAAAGTTCAAAATACTCTAAATACCTAAAATGGTGATTAAGTTGAGAGGATGGCCATAAACTTCTGACTTAATTGGACAAAAAAAAAGTTGTTAAAATAGTAATAACAATAACAAATAAAGAAGGCAACAACCTGGTAGCTCTGGTGCTAAGGATCTGCGCTGGTATCCTCCTGAAGGTTGCTGGTTCAAATCCCAATACTCTGCTGGGCAAGGCCCTTAACCTTCTATTGATCCAGTGGTGCTGTACAAAGGATGAACTTGTGCTCTGACCCCAATGGGTATGTGAAAACTAATAAATTCCTAAAACAAGAAACTGTATAAGGTGAAGTAAAAAACAAAAAAAGAAGGGAAAAAAAACAATTTTGGTTGAAACATAACTATATCAACACCTTTAACTGCATAGTCAAAAGACCCTTGACACACACCTATAAAAATGAAGTTAACATACTGTAAAATTGGAAGAGTTTGAAAAGATAGCCAATATTCTGTAAGTATTCATCCCACTTTCGATGTATTTCGCCATCATTTGCTGTAGTTCCCTTTTGATTTATATCTATAGAATCAAAACAGACTACACACTGACAAATTAATATATTTATATATATAAACTGCTCACAAATGAAAGGAACACTTTTTAATAAGAGTACAGCATCAAGTCAATGAAACTTCTGGGCTATTGATCTGGTCAGTTAAGTAGCAGAGGGGGTTGATAATCAGCTGCTTTTGTGTTAATGAAATTAACAACAGGTGCACTAGAGAGGCAACAACGAGACAACCCCCAAAACAGGAATGGTTTATCAGGTGGAGGGCCACTGACATTTTTCCTTCCTCATCTTTTCTGATTGTTTTTTTCACTAGTTTTGCATTTGGCTACGGTCAGTGTCACTACTGGTAGCATGAAGCAATACCTGGACCCTACTGAGATTGCACAGGTAGTCCAACTTCTCCAGGATGGCACATCAAGGGCATGGAGGAGATTCCAGGAGACAGGCAGTTACTCTAGGAGAGCTGGACAGGGCCATAGAAGGTCGTTAACCCATCAGTAGGACTGGTACCTGCTCCTTTGGGCAGGGAGGAACAGGATGAGCACTGCCAGAGTCCTACAAAATGACCTTCAGAAGGCCACTGGTGTGAATGTCTCTGGCCAAACAGTCAGAAACAGACTTCATGAGGGTGGCCCGAGGGCCCGATGTCCTCTAGTGGACCCTTTGCTCACTGCCCGGCACCGTAGAGCTTGCTTGGCATTTGCCATAGAATACCAGAATTGGCAGGTCCACCACTGGCTCCCTGTGCTTTTCACAAATGAGAGCAGGTTCACCCTGCGCACGTGGCAGACATGAAAGGGTCTGGAGAAGCCGTGCAGAATGTTATGCTGCCTGTAATATCGTTCAGCATGACAGGTTTGGTGGTGGGTCAGTGATAGTTTGGGGAGGCATATCCATGGAGGGACGCATAGTCTTCTACAGGCTAGACAATGGCACCTTGACTGCTATTAGGCAGTGGGATTAAATCCTTGGACTCATTGTCAGACCCTATGCTGCTGCAGTGGGTCCAGGGTTCCTCCTGGTGCATGATAATTCCCAGCCTCATGTGGTGAGAGTATGCAGGCATTTCTTGGAGGATGAAGGAATTGATACCATTGACTGCCCCCATACTCGCCTCACCTAAATCCAATAGAACACTTCTGGGACATTATGTTTCAGTCCATCCGTCGCCACCAGGTTGCACTTCAGACTGTCCAGGAGCTCAGTGATACCCTGATCCAGATGTAGGAGGAGATCCCCCAGGACACCATCCGTCAGGCATGCATACAAACACGTGGGGTCCATATAAACTACTGAGTACGATTTTGAGCAACTGCAATGAAAATTCGGCAAAATGGACTCGTCTGCCTCATAATTTTTTCAGGGTGTCTTTGAGTTCAGCCCTCTGTAGGTTGATCATTTTCATTTCCATCAAACAATGTGGCATCCTTTCATTCATCAGCAATCTCGTAGAAATAAATAAAAATGTTACAATAGTAAATAGTGACGGATGGTGTACATATCTCTGTCATCAACTGACTGTTGCCTTTCGTGGCAGATAGTTTGCATATTGCCAGTATCAAAAGAACACATCCATATTTAACAACTGAAATCTGTCAAATGGAACTTTCCAACAAGCACCAGCTCAATAGAGGTTATGCTACTGATACACAGACCAAAAGAGCATGGAAATGTAGAACCACTGGCCTAAATAATTACTTCAAAATTAATATATATATTTTTTTTACATTCATTTGAAATCATACAGTAAGGTGTTTATATTCATTCATAATTACTTTTTAAATATTTGGCTATCTGTGTTTAAAATATTCCTATTACATGCAGTGCATTAATTTTTTTAAAATAAATCTGCTGCAGTTATTTAAAAACTTTTAATTGCATCCCGTGTCCTTTCATGTTTTAAAAAATGATAAATCTGCATTATCTATTGTATAGTTTCAAATTCATAAAATACAGTACATGTGGCACAGTGCATTACTTCATGCAAATGGTTTTAAATACGTACATCTGTTTGAATTTTGGCAATGCCCTTGAATTATTTGACCAAGATTACAGCATTATGTCAGATCTCTGATCTGTGAAAATAACTTTAATGTTTTTTTTCCCGGTCACTTGCATAACAGATGTTTTGGCAAAGTTCTCTGCATAAAATGCAAAATAAACATAGTAAAATATGGGATTCTGTAAATTGAAATTTATTGCAGTCATTGTTAATCACCAGCACTGACCTTTTACATTTATTGAATTAATCACGCTCAGGTTTCCACTGATACAATACCTGTTTGCAAATATAGCCACACTTGATCTCTTATGCTCAATTAAATCACTTTTTAAAAATGTCACAGCAAAACACTTTCACCTTGTAAGAGAAACACTAGGGAATGATACTCCTTGTTATTGTATTCATCATTCCAAGTCTGTCTTATTGAAATTGTTCTCACTCTCCACTGTAACATGGACCATTTTAAAAAATTATGTGTCATGGGTTGATAAAATAGATTTGAAATTTATTACTTGGCTCAGTAAAATCAAATATATTAAGAGATATTTCTAGAATAATCCTCAAGAAACAGAGGGGAAACCCTTATTAGTGTGTTTTCGGCAAAGCACTGTGTAGAAGCAATATTTCACTGCCCACTGTCAAATTAACAAGGTTACCATTAAACTCTGCCAATTATGTAAAAATATATCTCCATGATGAAAGAGGAAAAATAGTGACAGGCAAAGACCAAATAATGTAAGCTGCACCAAGAGGCAAAATAAGAAGGAAGAATTTTGCCATATGTGACTGTTAGAAACAAGTCATTGAAATTAATTTCACATTTTTCTTCTTTAATAATTGCCTCAAAAAAAAGGAACAAAAAGTGGTATTTTGTTAATCAAATATTCCATCTACAGGGTGGTCCAGATCTAATTATGCAGATCCAGATCGTCTGGATGACTTTGATTTATGTGGGGACAATTCCAGTTCGGCGTGAAGGCGATTCTTCATGTCGTCAGTTCGCATACTTCTCGATGGTATGGGGTTTTTCGGGTGATATTCTATGTAATAAACTTAATAAGTTATAACGTAATGAAAATTGCATAGTTAGATCTGGACCACCCTATAGTGTAATTGTGCCTAAACTTGGGGAAAGCAAAGAAACAATAATACAATTCACATTAATATGCAGTGTGGTACATGGCCGGCCATTCATCCTGGCCAATACCCCCAGGCCGCCAGATGGAGCCCTCCTTGCAGCATGGAGATGCCTCGAATGTAAGCAGGGAATTATGGACAGTGGACTTTTAATGCACAGCCCTGCTGGATACCATGGGGGCCGCCAGGAGTCACTGCAGGGAGGTCCAGGACTATTTTCCCTACACCCGGAAGTACCTCCCAGTCACATGGACAGAAGAAATGACGTGCTTCCGGGATGAAGAAAAGAAGTTTTTACCTGACGGAAGTGATAGAAAGTCACATGGACTGAGGGACAAACACTTCCGGGTCAAGGACTATAAAGGACTCTGGGAAATCCCAGACGGACCAGCTGAGTTGGGAGGCAGGGTGGCTAAGCGTCTGGGAGATTGGAGGATTGTTTATTTGATTATTGGTTTTGTTATTAAGTATAGTGGAGGGGTGGTGCTTTGTGCACATTATTATTATAATAAATAATAATTCTGGACTTTTACCTGGTGTCTGACGAGTGGTCTGAGGGTTCAAGGGAGCGAGAGAGCCCCTAATCTGTCACAACAGACATATATCAGATGTCATGGGAGCCTGTCTAGATTTAGTATTTTGTAATAATCACAATATGATTGAGGGCGTAGAGGTTAGTGAACCACTAAGATCAAGTGACCATAATATAATACAATCCTCAGTGTTTTGGAAGAGTGTGAATGCAAGGACTAAAACTCTTAAGTTTGATATTGGTAGGGCAAATTTTGAGCAGATGCAGCAAAGTCTAAGGAGGATGAACTGGGATAAGCTTTCATGTGTGGAGACAGTTGATGAACAGTGGAACAGATTTTTTTTTTAAACTCTGCAGTGGGTTAATAAAGAGTTGAAAAAGAAGCTTCCATGGAAAAAAAACAGCTGTATAAAGCATATGAAACTTTTAACTCCAATGTGAATCACAGGGCGTATTAGAACATGAGGACCATTAAGAAGGATATTAGGGAAGCTGAAAGTCAGTGTGAACTGTTGCCCCTTTAAACCCAACAGACAGACACTCAGGACACCAGGTAAAAGCACCAAGAAAATCCTTTTTATTCTCTTCTTCTTATAATAGTGCTCCCCAAGCACTATCCATCCATCCATTATCCAACCCGATATATTCTAACTACAGGGTCATGGGGGTCTGCTGGAGCCAATCCCAGCCAATACAGGGCGCAAGGCTGGAAACAAACCCCGGGCAGGGCGCCAGCCCACCGCAGGGCTCCCCCCAAGCACTACAGTTTATTAATTCGTAGAAGCTACCGAGTCCTTCCTGGGCACATATCTCATCCTGGACGTAGTTATCCAGCAGTTTTCTTTCCCGAAGCCGAATGTCTCTTCCCTTCTCTTTACTGACACCAACGTCCTCGAGCACATGTTTCTCTGCAGCGTTGCCGATCTGCCTCATCTTCTTCTTCCCCATGATGGCCCAATGTAAGTGGAAGGTTTTTTCATCGGCTCCCTTGTGTCACAGCACTGCCTGTTGGGTTTGTGTCCATATTAAATTTAAAGGTTTCTGACCAAAACTGATGGCCAGAATCCTGCTGACTATGCCACTATGAACGCTAGGTAGCACTGTTGCCCCTTTAAACCCAACAGACAGACACTCAGGACACCAGGTAAAAGCACCAAGAAGATCCTTTTAATTCTCTTATTTTTACAACAGTGCTCCCCAAGAACCACGGCCATTATAAACAGTCAAGTAATTACAATAATCAACACAATTCTCTTTCTCTCTATTTTCTCCTCCGCACTTCCCAGCAAGCTTTATCCACCTCCATCCGATTCAGGCTCGCTTGCTGGGTCCCAGGAGTCCTTTAAATAGTGCCCGACCTGGAAGTACTTCTGGGCCTTTGTCTTTGTGACTTGGTAGTACTTCCAGGCTATGGGTGAGACATGACTCTCCAGGTTCTTGCAGCATCCCTGGCGGCACCCACGGTACCCAGCAGGGCTGTGGTATTAAATTACATGTCCCATAGTGCCCTGCGGAAATCCGGGGCACCACTGCAGTCCAGGGAAACTGCCATCTAGCGTCTTGGAGGAGGCATTGTCCTATAAAAGCTGCCTTCCCCCATCCTTCCATCTCAGGGGCATCCTGGCCGGGTTGAGCTGCCGGCCGTCTGTTACATCAGTTAGAGAGGAATACAGCAAATAAGGCGAAAGACAACCCAAAGAGAGTCTTTCAAAATTCTAGTAGTAAAAGCTCAAGGAATAGTAAGGGGGATTTAAAAAATACAGTCAGTGAAATAGCGGATGCTCTTAACTCGCATTTATCTGAGGTCTTCACATGTGAGGAAGAAGGTAACCTTCCAGCAGTAAAAGGAAGATAACCTTCCAGCAGTAAAAGGAACTACTAAGGATGCACTGACGGATTAGAAAATTGTAGTGGGAAAAGTACTACTTAGATTAAAATAGGCTGAAATTAAACAATTCACCAGGACCAGATAATATTTATTACTATATGGTTCTCAAGGAGGTTAGCAAGTACATATATAAAACGTTGACAAATATTTTTTAGGAAGTCACTACACACTGGGGAAGTTCCAAAAGACTGGTAAATGGCAAATACTATCCAGTTATATAAAAAGTGTGACAAGGCAGATCCAAGCAACTATAGATCAATAAGCTTAACATGTATCACAGATAAGTTAATAGAAGGAATTATTAAAGGAAAGATTGAGCAACACATGGCAAGAAGAGGAGTTTTACTAAACAGTCAGCTTGGGTTCAGAAGTTGGTGATCATGTTTTACCAACATGCTGGAATTCTATGAGGAAGCAAGTAAGGGATATAATCAAAGTGAAGCATATGGTTTATGGACAAGGATTCTAAATGGATCCTGAAGTGGAGACCTCAGCAGCGGAGGGCGCAGTAGCCAAAAGGTGGTTGATACTTTTAACAGTGACCTGTTGGAGGAGTCATGCTTGTGAGCATTAGGTGCGTTTCATGGGTTTGGGTCCATCTGAAAGTAAAGGTGAAATTTTGGAAGTGTTTCCATCATAGAATGGAAGAGATGTCACAAGCCATTTGTGGGAGCTGATGCCCTGCTAGAAGTTCTGAATCAAGAGGGACCATGGATTGGAATGAAAGGCAAGAAAAGTAACATGTATAAACAATAGGTACGACTCGTAGATTTTATTTTATTTTACAGTCAGTAAAAAAAGCTGAAAAAATAATTAAAATGAATACATGTATACCAAAAACGTAAATGCTCCTTTGATGAAACCAGAAAAAAAAGTATACATCTTACCCAAATATAAACTCAGACCATGGGTTTCTAACTTCCTTTAAAAATAATCAATAATAACCCAAAATCCAGGCTCTGAATCACCCTATAGACAAAAGTTAAGCTCCTCCAAACTTTAAATTCAGGAGCCTATACTAAAGGGAACCACAACTCGATTATACAGCCAATTTCTTGGCCACAAAGCTCTATCCCTCTATAGTCCAACTTCTTGCTACAGCCAGCACCATCCTTATAAATCAAGTGTAATTCCTCAATCCTGCCTGCACCCTCATGGGGAGCTACCACTTCCTCCATGCAGGGGTTTTCAACAAATTCAACAAAACCCTAAACGTAACTAATATACAATGTGCACCAAAGAACCATGAATAAAATAATAAGTCTTGTGCTTTTGCTGCCAACTACTGGAATAGGGGACTCATACTCTAGTAAATAATATCAATCATTATTTAATTCCTAAGAAAATTTAATATGGGGCACATTACATTTTCAGCAGATCCAGTGTCCCAAAGTGGCAACTTATTTATACTGACACGACAATAGACACTGCACTTCCTACTCGGGCAACTTTTGGCCCATCTCCTACACTGGAAAGCACTGCAGAATGGGCCTATCTTCACAATGAGTACATGTGTTGGCTCATTGGTAATAGTTTTGTCAAAAAGAACTGACTAAGATTTAACTCCATGAATATTATATACAGTAATAAACTGACATAAAAAATTTCAGTTAGTTGTTCTGTCAAAGCAATTTATCAGTCAATTAATTGAGTTTCACTTTGAACATGTTCAGTGATACATAGTGGAAGAATTTACAGATGAAATAATTATTTTAGAACCCTCAACATTTTTAACAAGACATTTTTTTCGTTTCCTACATCTCTTTCATGCTGTGCCTTCTAAATGCTGACACCAGAGGGTGACATGTCATATGGTCTCATAGAAACCTGTCAATAAGCATCTGCAAACTAGAGTTTTGCACGCTTGAGAGATTTCTTGTCAAGAGCTAGTAACTATAGATGTGAAGTATTCTTACTAAAAGAAACAGTACATATTCTTTTTCATTTGTGAAGTTAATTTTGGAAAGAATTTATGCAGTTATGTTAATTTGTTAAAACTGCACTGGCTTAATAAATTGAAATTACTTTTGTAGTTTCTTTTAGATTTGATAGTTTTAAAATACAAATAGGGCTATTAGTCTACTAATTTTTCTTGCAAAAAATACAGGTGAAAAAAAGTATGCCTATATTTGTATAAGTATACTTAAAATTGCCAATATATTTTTAGATACAGAATATTAAAGCTTATGATGAGATACTAAGTGTTTAGTATCCAAATAATGTCAGTATTTAAATGAAGTGAGACATACTCAGTGCTTTCGGTTTTGTTGTGAATGTTACTGACCAGTATTTGTGGTGTAGCGGGTCCACAGCACACGACAAAAGGGCCACTTTTAAATAAATAATCACCGCGTTTGCGGCTTAGCGAGGGGGCATGGTAGTGTGGCTGAATCGGTTCTCAGGGAGATTCGTGGTGTGGGCGTTTCTCACCTAAGTGCACAGGTGAGAAACTGTCCACATCCGTGATTGTTCTTGGGGCCTCTGATTTGCCACAGCTGCCATGCTCTTGATAAATAGAAGCGCGAGTCGGTTAGAGGGGGAAAAAAGAAAGAACGGACGGGAGGTTGCAAAAAGAAAGCAGGAAGCAGTGGACAGAGAGAGAGAGAGCCGGTGCAGGAGAGCGAGCAAGTGCAGGCTCGCATTGCAGCTGAGCAGGGAGCCTGTGTGTTGGGCCAACACCCGGGGAATAGTAGTAGTGGTCACACCCGCTGAGTGACCATGGAGTGGGATTGACCGGAAGGCGGATGACTCTCCGCGTAAGGCAGCAGGAGTCGGGACTTGGGGAGTGTATTCCCCAGCGTGTGCACCCTGGTCACTGTGGATCTTAAGTTGCTGTCAGGAGGAGCCTACCGGAGACAGAGTGAAGGTAAACTGCAAGTAGGGCGACTCCCCTGTTGAGAAACCCACACAATAGAAGCAGGAAAGCCGCAAGTAAAAAGAAGACACCGGGCTTGTGGTTGTTTTTTATAAGAATACTTCCTACAGTATTTTAACCTTGTCGTTTTTAAATGATTGTTTTTCTAATTGTTTTTAACCTCCACGTTTCACTACTGTTTTTATGGATTATTATTGAAATTTTGGACACTGCACTTTATTTAATTTGAACATTGTTTGGCTGGTTTTAATAAAAGCACTTTGCACTTTTTCACCATTCCCTTGCTATGTTTTTGCCTCACTGCTTAGCTCATCGGTAACATTACCAACGGTGACGGGTTCAAGGGCTCACAGAGGCAAGATGGGAGCATGGAACCAACCCGCATCGTCACATTTGGTGGCAGCGGTGGGATGACCTAGCAGTGGGGGCAGAAGAGGAGACAGAGCAACAAGTGGGATTGGTGCCAGCTTTGTAAAGAACCCAAGCCGGAGGAGGACATTTAATGGACATTTATTTATTACCTGTTTTTTTTGTCTTTTAAAAGTTCTTATTCTTTTAATGTCCAGTTTTTATGAAGGGGGGCTTGAGTTGGTTTTATTGTGGGGTTATTTTTAGTGCTTTTATTGTTTTAGTGCAGTGTGGTTTGTAGAGTGGCCGAGCTGTAGACCTGGGCCGCCAGTTGCACAGGGTTGGCAGTGGTGTGGAGCCTTCCCGTGCAACTGGTGGCTTATGGGGAGTGGAATGTGGTGTAGCGGGTCCACAGCGCATGACAAAAGGGCCACTTTTATATAAATAATCACCGCACTCGTGGCTTAGCGAGGGAGCGTGGTAGTGTGGCTGAAGCAGTTCTTGGAGCGATTCGCGATGTGGGCGTTTCTCACCTAAATGCACAGGTGAGAAACCGTCCGCATTGTGATTGTTTCTGGGGCCGCTGATTTGCCATAGCTGCCATGCCCTCTTGATAAATAGAAGCATGAGTTGGCTAAAAAGGGGAAAAAAAAGGAAGGAAAGAACGGAGGTTGCAGGTGGAAAGCAGGAAGCAGTAGGGAGATAGAGAAAATCTGTGTGAGAGCCCTGGTCGTTAGGGAATCCCAAGTTGCTGTTCGAGAAGCCTACCGGAGCCAGGCATCGGTAAGGCGACCGACCAGTAGAAGAGTTGAGAGAAGGCCAACTGCAGGTAGGACGACTCCCCTATTGAGAAGCCCAGATGGGAGGAGTAGGGGAGCAACCAGAGGAAGAAAGACACCGGGCTTTGTTGTTTTAAAGGATTGCTTCCTGTGCTATTTTAACCTCGTTTTTAAGAATTATTTTTCTGTTTATTGGTTTTAACCTCCACGTGTCACATCTGCTTTTATGGATTATTTATTGAAGAAATTTTTGAATGCACTGCACTTTATTTTGAACACTTTGTTTTTGTTGTTGTTTTTAAATAAAAGCACTTGACACTTTTGCACCATCCCCTTGCTATGTTGTTGCCTCACTGCTAAGTTCATCGGTGACATTACCAATGGTGACGGGTTCAAGGGCTCCCAGACAGAAGATGGGAGCATGCAACAAACCCGCATCGTCACAGTATTAAACTTGTCAAGCTACTTTTTTAACTTATTTTGTGTTTTTTAACTATGAAGAATGGCATTATTGAGAACATGCTTTAGGTGTGGATAACTCAGCACACAGTTTAATTAATTAATGACTTTTAAGCTCCCAATTAACATTTACATAAAACATCCCATCTTAAAGAGTCTATTCTGCACTTACCTAACTCTGTTTGTGACTTACCAAGAGAAGCTATTTTCAAAACCTGTAGAAAACACTTTTCATGCCTTCTGTTTCCAGTAATTTTGTCCTACTTCTAGAAACTAAATTTAGCTCAGTATAATCCACACTTCTGTGTCTTCGTTTGGCTGCTCCCATTAGGGGTTACCACAGCGGATCATCTTTTCCCATCTCTTTATGTCCTGTGCATCTTACTCTGTTACACCCATCACCTGCATGTCCTCTCTCACCACATCTATACAGTAAACCTTCTCTTAGGCCTTCCTGTTTTCATCTTACCTGGCAGCTCTATCCTTAGCATCCTTTTTCCAATATACCCAGTATCTCTCCTCTGCAAATGTCCAAACCAACGCAATCTCATCTCTCTGACTTTGTCTCCCAACTGTCCAACCTGAGCCGACCCTCTAATGTACTTGTTTCTAATTCTGTCCAATCTTAGCATCTTTAACTCTGCCACCTCCAGCTCTGTCTCCTTCTTTCTGGTCAGTGCCACTGTGTCCAACCCATATAACATAGCTGGTCTCACTACCGTCCTGTAGACCTTCCCTTTCACTCTTGCTGATAATCTTCTGTCACAAATTACTCCTGACATTGTTCTTCACCCATTCCACCCTGCCTGCTGTTTCTTTTTTGTGTCTTTTCCATAATCCCCGTTACTCTGTACTGTTGATCCCAAGTATTTAAACTCATCCACCTTCGCCAGCTCTACTCCTTGCATCCTCACCATTCCACTGACCTTTCTCTCATTTACACTCATGTATTCTGTCTTGTTCCCTCTTTTCATTTTTCTCCTCTCTAGAGCATATCTCCACCTTTCTAGTGTCTCCTCAAACTGCTCCCTACTGTAGCTACATATCACAAGGTCATCAGCAAACATCATAGTCCACGGGGACTCCTGTCTAATCTTATTTGTCAACCTGTCTGTCATCATTGCAAATAGGAGAGGGCTCAGAGCCGATCCCTGATGTAATCCCATCTCCACGTCACTCCTACCGCAGACCTCACCATCACCACCCCTCCCTTGTACATATCCTGTACAACTCTTAAATAATTCTCTGCTACTCTTGTCTTCCTCATACAATACCACAACTTCTCTTGAGACATTAATTCACTTATTCATTCATTTTCCATATCTGTCTAGCTTCTGAATAGTATCATAGACGTCCAGATTATTTACTGACAGTATCATGTGCTGTGCATGAACTAGACCAAGACAAAGAATTCCTCCAATGCAGAACGTCAAGTATAGAGAAAGAACCCACACAGATATTAGAATAATGTTTAGACTCCAACCAGGCACTGAATTAACAGGGATTTAAATCCAGGACTGTACTAATCATGATATACAGTAGTATCTCTAATTGCTCCACCCAGCAGTAATTCATAAATGTGTTTATTAAACCTCCAAAGAATAATATTAATTTTATATGGCAGTTTATAAACAGAACTGTGTAAAAGTGTTGGGTGCATTAAAAAACTTGTAAAGCGAAGATGTTTTTAAAAATAATGAAATTAAAAGTTTCTAAATGTCACACAATTTACTATAAAGATCAGTAAACGATAAAAGATACTAAATCAAAATGACATTTTCCCCTAGGGACAAATTAAGGTCTGTCTATTGTGAGGGACAGCAGGGGCCCTAACCTGGCAGGGACATCTCCATATTGGAAGGACTTGGGGGAGAGCACATGTTCAGGGCATTATCTCCTCCAGATTGCTAGATGCCAGCCTCCCCTGAGTTCCCACAAGGCATCATGGGAATTGGAGTTCTTTGCTTCAGCCCTATTGGGTGCTGTGGGTGCTGCCAGGGGTGCTGCAGGGACTGGGCAGCCTTAACCAAAAGTGCTCCCATGCCAAACTTTCGGAACATGTAAGTACTTCCAGTGATTACTTAAAAGGAAGTGTCTGCCACCACTCTGGGAGTCAGAGCTGGGATGAAGGGAAGAAACACTTGACTGGAGGATTGGAAGTGTGGAGAGAGAGAAAAAGAAAGAGAGTCACTGTATACATTCTTTGTAAAAAGATGTTTTGTGTAATAAACACCCCTTATTTTAAACCCAGAACTGTTTGTGTGTTCAAGTTTGGGGCTCTGTGGCTCCCTGAAATCTATCTATCTATCTATCTATCTATCTATCTATCTATCTATCTATC
>JANRMT010062819.1:10850424-10876150 GCA_026402145.1 Polypterus bichir lapradei
ATCTATCTATCTATCTATCTATCTATCTATCTATCTATCTATCTATCTATCTATCTATCTATCCCTTTAGAAGTATGTTAATTCTCTTAGGTACATTGTAATGCAGTTTTAATAAAAATTAATAATCATTCTTTATATTTATATATGGCTTTTCTAACCACTCAAAGCGATTTACATAGAGAGTGTGGAGCCACTTTAACCATTGTCAATGTGCAGCACCCACCAGGGTGATGCAATGGCAGCCATTTTGTGCCAATATGCTCACCATACATCTCATAGGTTTTAAGAGATAGCCAATTAGGACAGGGGATGATTAGGCTGTGGTGGGCAATTTAGCGTGGACATTGGGGTACACCCTACTCTTTATGAAAGATACAGAGGGATCTTTTATGACTGTAGAGAGTCAGGATCTCGGTTTTACGTCTCATCCAAATGACAGCCCAATTTTTGCAGCACAGTGCCCCCAACACTGCACCGGTGGCATTAGGATCCATACACAAACCACAGGGTAAGTGCCCCCAGTTGGCCACTCCAAAACCTCTTCCTGCAGAAACCTAAGCTTTTCCTTCTGTAGATGGTCTCTCATCCAAGCACAGGCTGGGCCCGAACATGTTTAGCTTCAGGTGGATTACCTGTTCTGAAGTGCATGTGGCATGGCTCCTGGCCATATAAAAAATGGCTGGTAGTTTGTTCCAAGCATTTTTGAGAACTTACACAAGATATCTTACTTGTTTCTGTCTCTCCAGGTAATCCCAGACAGCTTTGATGATGTTGGGATCAGGTGTGTTGTTACTGTGATATCAATTGTGATAGATATATGCATGCTCATCCACACCTGGGGCAATGATCTTAATGCACATGTCGATTTGCATGAATGCAGCTTGCTTTAACATTACCTAACCTGGAGTGTTGAGAAAATATATACATCAGCATATTATCTCACATGTTCAAAGTTTGGTGCAAAAATCAAATATTTTTTGGTTGTGACATACCTAAATCATTGCTATTGCAAAGCTGCATTTTCCCTATGGCCTAAAAACATACTGTTACCAACACTTTAGTTTCAGCTGACAGTGCATTGATTCTCTGCATATATGGATCAATTACATAATGTACATGAATATTATAATGCAATGAATATTATTCAGTCACTGTTAAATCAACATATTTTGAGTGTATTATTTTCCAGAATTTATAAAACATTCAGCCTTTCCCGGGATGTGCATGCAGATCTCTAAATGCCATCTTTTGGTGGAAGCTCTCCTAAATCCTAGTGAAGTTAGTAGTTTTAGAGCAAGTTAGGACAGTTTCCCTACCCTGCGATGCCTGATAAATATGACAAAAGTCACAAACTCTATTTGCAAAAAATGCAACCTCATACTTGCCGAATATTGTCCTTCAGTTTTTGGCTGCAGACACTTATTTATGTAGGGCTGTCCAGTTCTAGTATAAACAAACTGATTCATCAGTCCAGAGCACTTGGTGTCATTGTTCAGCACTCCAATCCTTGTGCTTTTGTGCATTGTTGAGTCTCTTGGCTTTTTGGTAGCAACCCTTCCATGAAGACCAATTCTGAGAAGGATAAGCTGGACTGCAGAGGGATGTACTGGTGTTCCAATTGTTTCTGTGATGTCAGACCTTATAGCAGTTTGTCATTTATTTTAATGTTAAAGGAACACCTTTTTGATCAATCTATCATTTGTAGTGCAGTTTCCATGACATTCCACCGTTGTGTTTCCTGTCCCTGCCAATTTCCTGGAGCTTCTTTAGAAGAGATTGGACAGCACATATTAAAACTATGAAATTTGAAATTTGTCAGTGGGGGAGGCCTTTGCTGTTACAGGATGACCACCTTGTGTCTTGTTGCAATTTTCACTTATGCTGTGGTGTAAGATGTGATGATCTGAGAGTTTAAACTATAACATATTTCCATGTTTCTGTTTCATTTTGATTTAATCAACTCATTATGTCATTGATTGATTGTCTTTTATCTCTGTTAAATCATGTACTTGGTTATATACCTACAAAGTCTCAGTTAATATAGTATACTACTTTCTCTAGCAAAATACAAAGATAATTCAAAAAGCAAAGGCAATTTGAAAATTACCATGGTAATGGCAATGGAATGGATGCTGATGCAATACAACACACTCACAATAGCTAATGGGTAGTTCGAACATGCGCAGTGCAGCGCTCTGTCTAGTCCAGTCGAAGCCAAGGCCAGATGAACATGTATGCTCAGCTGCGGGGTAGCAACATTGTTGAACAAAGCATCTTTGTGGGATTTCTTTGGGCAGATTAAATAAATTTAGGTTTCTGTCTTGCAGCAGATGGTGATGAGATATGCTGCATGTCCATCAGAATCATAAGTGAAATTAAAAACATTAAAGAATATTAGATTATCATTTTATTTTTACATAAAAGATCTGCATTGTACTGGAAGAATCTTATTTTAGGGTATCGCTAGGGATTTTTTATACAATCGCATCTGAGCTTTACTTACAGATAAATAGTGATTTGGCACACAGACAAATGTTGATGGATTCAGTAACCCAAGTACATTATTTAGAAAAAACACAAGGGATTAACAAGTACAAGTGATTAAGTATCAGCCATTTTTAATTTGTGCTTAATATAAAATAACAGTATAAAATCACATATTTTAAGGTGCACAGTAATAGATGCTATTTGGTTAGTGATCCCAACCCATCATCCTCCATGTATGAGGAGAAGGGCTTTAAGAATGTACAGCCCATATGTCTCTGCATTTCATTGGAAAAGGGGATCTTACCAAAATCTGTGAATCTTACACTTCAATGTATGAAATACTTTTCTGTTTATTGTTGGTATTATTACTTTCATTACTTTCATTAGTCTGTGGGAAGATAAGCATCTTTTAACACTCTGTCTCTCATAACCTAGTGCTTCTCAAAAGCCATCCACTCTGCTTCCTCTGTAACATACCAATGTTTTATTTTCAGCACAACCCAGACATGTTGATGCGCCATTTGAATTTTAGTTTTTCGCCAATGCTGTGTTGTGTTCTTTCCTGTCCTCTTGTTTAAAAGAATTTTCTAAATACTTAGAACCCTCAGCTTATATTTGCTCATGTTTAATGGTTTTCCTCAAAATCACCAAACTCAATCCTCCCCTATTCCTCTTTGCTTTATTGATCTTCCAGGCTTCAACATCTGTAAGCTTTCTCTTTTCTTTGTGTACGTACACAAATGTTTTACCACCATAATCTCAAACTTTAGTTTAAAAACAAATATTTTGTTTTCTTTCTTGTAGTTGACATTTTATATCATTCAGAATGCAAAAATGGGATTTTTCTGGAATACTTTTGATAATTTGTCGTTTTCCGTTGACATACTGTTAACGGATGCCCTATCAGATATGATGATCCAGTAAAAGTATTACAGATAAAAAAATTTAAATGTTTTAAAAGTTTATGATTCTGAGCCATACCCCTTTTAGCTATCTCTCATTTATGTGGCTTTTTGAAACTCTTTTTTTTTTGAGGGGGACATGTGCTATTTTTTTCATAATGATAACACAAAAGTATCACTGAACCAATTTAACTTTAGATGGATTATTATTTTATATTTTCCAGTAGCTCATTTTACCTTTGCAATATTACCTAAAATGTTTCTACAATGATGATGAGAGTGTGGGTGAAATAAGGCAGACTCAGCCTTTTTTACATTTTTCCAAGGTTCTGCACTCCCTTTATCATATATTGGTTATTATATTTCAAATAAGGCTCTGGCATGTTTTTCTTCTGTAATTATTTTGTTTTTGTGCATCTTTCTCATTTCCTTGTTCTCTTTCTTATGCTGTCTGTTGTGTTTAAATGACCTGCTTTAAGGGTCAAGACCTCATTATCCTAATACCATAGACTATAATTAAGAGGTAACCTGAAATTTTGATATACTACGTTTTTAATAAATTTGCATGAAATATTGAAGCACATTAACATGTTTTTGCTTATGTCATATTGTCACCAAAATATGTTACTCACAGCATGACTTTTTAAAAGAATATACATCCTGTGTACAACAGAAGGAAATATTTAGAAACACAGATATCAGTACTCTTTTAAAGAGGATATAAATGAATAGAAGAAAATAGCATAGTTTAATCGACTCACAAAAAAAATTAATTACGAGCGACAGGCAGACTGTCTGGTGAAACTCAAGTTAGCACATCAATATAAGCTATGGGCAATGTGACAGAAAACATATTTACGTCTTTCACTTCAGTAAAGATGTACACAAAGGCAGTTATGATATTGTACTAGCCAAATTTGAGAAATGCTTTGCAAACCTGGAGAGAAGGTAGTAATGTGCATCTCTGTACTCTGCATAAAACAGAAAATTCAAAGTATGGGCGAATTAAAAACATTTTAGAGAAGCTTTCTGGGACCATATTTAGGATGAAGAGGAGTCTAAAAAGATGCAGCTAACAATGCACCTCACCTTGCAGATCGCAGTGAATATGGTGTGATAGCACATCATCCAACAAAGAGAAGTAGCAGGTTTGTCAAATGCCCCATCTACAATGAAGTGAAGGAAACTGTTGAGAGGAGTAATGGAAGTGACAGACAGAAACATGGCAGAGAAAACAAAAAAACTGACAGCAAGTGCAAAATATATGGCAAACCATCACATGTGGATCTGAAGATGAAGAAAAGACCAGTAGCAAAAAAATATCTAAAAAAAAGTATGGATAACAGGGTATTCTACCCATGTGGCAAAATGAAGGACAGCAGAAAAAAATATCTTTTGGTACAGTTTAAGGAGAATGTAAGGCACATGGAGAATACTTAATTCACTTCTGTATATGTAGTAAGGTGTCCTACATTTAGAATGTGATAATGAAGCAAAGGAAATTAATGACGCTGTAGGACAGACTGACATTATCCATTCATTCCCCGGAGTGCAAATTTTTGGCTTTGTGAGCCAGAGCCAGACACTCTTAATGCCAGCTAAAAAGTTTCTGTTTACATGATGGAGCCCATTTTTGGAATGCAGCCACTTTGTTCTGGTAAAATGACAGATTGCAGACCAAGTAACATTTAATGACAGCTCTTACAGCCACCACCTGGATACTCAAGTTCGAACAAAGAGCCATAATTCAAAAAGTGCCAACCCTGATGGAAAGAACTTTGCACCAACTGTCAGCCAAAAGGATGAGTGTAAGTGTACCTTAGAAACCAAGGACAAGAAGCTTATTGCTTTCTCTATTATCTCACTCCTCTCAACCTGGCCATAGCTTTGGCTATCCATAGCCGGACCCTGTAGCCATAATAAACGTTAGAGCAATTTCTTCTACTCCAAAGGGTAAATAGTGCTGGACTGGAAAAATAGAAGACAGTCCAAAACAGGAGTTCAAAGATGGGAGCCACTAATCCAAACCTTATGAAAACCACAAGAGGAAGACCTGTGTAAGGCCAGGAGATGTAACTTTGCTAGCAACAAGACAACCAACATGGTGTGTTTAAACCTCAAAAAGATAGTGCAGTACTGACTACAACCAGTAGGTGCAACCAAGGTAAAGAAGGATACAATCTCTAAAACAAAGAATGAAAGCATGCTGAAGTTTCTTCCACGTGTCTGGAGAAAGCCAACCAGGAAAGAAACAAAGCTTCACCAACACCAAATCATAAGTACAACTATTTTGATTCTTACAACTACTAAGTGTAACTTAGTATTATGGTTTAAGTGTCAATATAACTGAAAGGTAATGACCTTGTAAAGGATAAGTTCTAGCTGTTATAAGTTTCTTCCTAAATCCATGCAGAAGGTGCAGTGCAGCAACTCTCTCTTTTGCACACACAGAGACTAGCTGTGAGTCAAAGAAATGCCATGGCATGTCAATAGAAGCTACATGAATAGCTAAAGAACTTATCCATCTTAACCACATGGATAGAAAGATCAGAAATCATAAGCTATGTGCCATGTTGTATAGGAGAGAAAAAGTTCAATTAAACTATAACTGTATTTTTATTTTTTGAGTTGTTTGTTATTATGTTTTGCTGATATATATATGTTATCACACACGTGTGAGTAGGAGACAGCTAAAGGGCCTGAATAGTAATAATTCTAAGCCAGACCAGGGGGTGGCAAGGTGCACTGACTTTGGTCTGCAAGGGATTGAGAAGGATTCTTGGGAAATCCTGCACAGTTCTGTCACCTTCATTGACGTCACTTTTGTTTTTTTGGAGCCTCTGAAGACATCACTTCTGGTTCTGGTGTCTCCGATGACATCACTTCCGGTTTTGACAAATAAAGCCACCATGTTCAGCTATCAACCGCAATTCGGTTTTGGACTCGTGACTTGTGAACATCTCACAACAAATTCCCCATTTTTGCAGCCAGGGCATATTATATGGGTGGCTGCCCCAAACCTTTGATGTCTTTTTGTTTATATATACACACACACACACATACCATCTTCTATCACCCTTATGTTTCAAATAAATTGTATTGATTTGTTTATTGTAAGAAGTGTTTGGGTTATTTGTGAAAATAAGTCTTATCGCCACAACTGGATCACAATAGAGGAAAGTGAAAGTGTTTAATGACATCCTGGCTCGAAAGTAAAACAGAGATTCCTCACTTGTCCAACATTCACCTGGGATTCCTTGATTAGTGCCTTATTAATTGTTTTAATTAAATACCAGCATTGCCAAAGGCAAAACTAATCATTTAGTGATGATTCAACCCATTTACATACAAAGCATTTAAAATCTTACCAATTTTAAGGACAGAAAAAGTAAATAGAACATAACAAAACAAAACAAAAATAAAAAATAACCTTACAAGGTTCTCACAAGACATCTTTTTCAAAATGTCTCCTTAATACTGACTGATTTAGCAGCTACTAAACTCATAGTCCCAGAATATATACCAGTAGACTCATGTGTTGGCTGACTTATAGTCATGCAGTGGTTTAGATTGCATTAGCAACACTACTCTAGCTGATCCTGTAGGTTATTTGAGTATAGTGACTGCTAGCCAACCTGAGATAAAAGCACTCAAAGACGAAGATTAGCATCAAAATTCTGTGAATTAATTAATAATACAGGGACAGTTAGAGCATAAACACCTTCCCAGTAGAATCAAAGGCTTTAACCTAATGATTCACACTTAGTAAATGATGGATTGATCCTACTCAGTGTGCATATAACCCTTGGTAATCAGGGGGTCCCATTAGTGCTCCGGTTTTGGGTGAACATTGAAATCACATTGCTAATACAAAACATACACATAAATTACATCTTCAGAATACTACAAATGAAGGTATGCATATCTTTAGTACACAAATTGCATTAAACACAAATACACAATCTTCAAACAAATGGTATGTCATCTCAACCCTCTGACCAGTTATACAGAACAGCCAAATTCCATGACACATACATACTTAGATATTATGAGTTTAGTGCTACAATGGCTATTTCATAATAAACATTAAGGCAAATGTGAGCTGTGAACCAATTTACCACCCTGTCACAGATCACTATTGCAGCTCTGAATAAGGTATCACACTGCAAGACTTTGAGTCAGAGAAAACATTATATTTAATGACTGCAGTTGCTGAATCTAACTGACTTGAAGATGTCAGATTGCATGACTAGCAATCACAGGGGTTGATGGATTATATGATCAAATTATTAAATTGAGTTCACCGAATTTGATAGCGAATTAACAGGCTGCCTGTCAGCTCGAGAATGTTAAGCAAGAATGGTAAGTTCAGCTTTAGTTTCCACCTCTCTTTTTCTCTTTTTGTCCTCTCATGTAATGAAAAAAGTGAGATACCAGAGAACCATGTCATTGCGCAATCCAAAATACCTGCTTTTTTCTTTCTTTGGAATCACATTGTATGTATTGTGCTTCTGTATAATTGCTCATTCATTGTCAAGTGTTGCACACACAGGAACACACCCCTACAACTTACGACTTAAGAACCAGACCTGTTTGCAAAGTCACAGCTCTTAAAGATTATGTAAATGAAGGCTATGACTGAAAATTATTGGGAAAATCATGTTGTGTGAAGCCAGCCTAATAGTATGGAAGGCAGAAGTATGTCATTCTGAGTATAAAGCAAGCTAATATAAAAAGAAACACTCTAATAATTATCATTTGCTGAATCTGTGTCATAGTGAGCACTGAGATAGAAGAACTGATGCACACATTGAATAACAATTCAGCCCAATAATGGCCTAATTTTGTGAAAAATAATAAACAGCAAATCTAAGATAACAATCAGACTGGTCACTTTCTCGTTGTTATGGACCATAGGAAACACCTGCAAAACAACAAATATGAAAGTGGGAATAAGCTATTTGCCTCATTCTGTTCATTAATGGTGTCAAAGTACTGTATCAGCAATCACCTTCATACTCTTCAGCATCATTGTCACCCACAAAAGCATTGAAGCTTGTGTGAAGCTACTATCTATTAATTTCCTGTGAAAGTCTTCACCCTCTTTCTACAGTTCTGCAAAGACTTTTCAAAGGATACATTCATCTGCCTTAGCAGACAGGTTGCTGCCATTCAAACATCTATCCTTTGCCTGTGAAGAGACTCACAGTCTGCTGCCTTCACAACCTGACTATGGAAAGCTTTCTGCACTCTGCTACAGTACTTTAGCACAAACTCAGAAGTGCAAAAAGACTTTAAGCAATTTGTAACACCATTATATATTAACATTATTTTCTGTGACCTTACTGATTTGAATATTAAGCTGTCAAGGGGTCAAAAGGGAGAATTAGGGGGTTGTAGACCTCCCTTACCCCCGTATGTTTCACACCTTGATCCTAATTGGTAGTTGCATAATGATACCTGAGTTCATGAGAAGGCATATAAAAGATTGCTGTCATGACAGATATTAAGGCATGTCAATAGGCAGGAATGTGGGCTGAAATATTTGAATAACATGTTATGTTCCTTAGACAGACAAAAGCATTGGCATGTTAGGTTAGGTATAATTTGTTGTCTGTCATTTGTCATTTCTTATCATTTCTCATTTACAACTTCCTACTCATTACTGTTCATTTGACACTTCTCACTTATAACTTCAAAATTTGTAAGCAACACTTTTTTCTGTTACTTGTCACACAACTCTTGTCACTGCTTTAATGTGTCACTTTTTATATGTCATTCCAAAGTTCTTCTCCAAACTCACAGTTAAATATTTAAGGAGTGGGCTAGAAACAGGAAGGGCAAGAAAATGCTGGGATAAACAGCTGAAATCAGAAACAAGATGGAACAGCTTGGAATGGCTTTTTTCTGAATCGAAATAAAGTCTTATGATTGAATATTATTAAAGACCATGATAGACAATATCTCATTCTTAATAAAGTTTACATGAAAATTACTTATCTCTTTCAGTACTGATATGCATTTCTTTTTCTTTTCATTAAATGGGACCAAGACAATTAATTTTTGTAGCCAAAAGAAAGCTGAAAATTAAATTTTATATGATATTTTAAATGTAGTGTACATCAACATTTCAGCAGTAAAAATTCAGTCCTAATTATATAAGTGAAAAAATGAGAATGGCTTAAAATAGACACTAAATAAGTGCAAAGACTATATTATGTGCAAAAATTAAATAAATAATAAACTATATATAATTGAATGTATTGCTTAACTGTTTATAACAATCTCAACTTTGTCATTACAATCAAATTTTCTCTTATGCACAATGCAATCTACAAAACTACATCTTTTTGAAGTTTATTAAATTATCTTTGCATGTGGTGCTGCCAGCCTGCTTTTGGGTTGCTGGGGCTCGCCCTTCAGCCCTGCAGTGTTTTATGCATACCTTTGCTCATTCATGTGCATGTGCAGCCAGTTCCATCTTGGGGATTGAAGGACAGAGCCCAAAGGGTGCTTGAACATGCACATCTTGCATGTCTGGAGTAATCATTATAATTATTGATAATTATTGTACTATATGACAAAAATAATATATTTTGTGTGATTTTTTTAATTACATCATTCTGATATTTTATCATCAATGGTGTTGCTAGCTGTTAATGTATATTGTGAAATTCAGTGTCTCTCCATTTCTTTCTCATGTGAGGTTTGCCGGAGGTCAACTCCTTACTTGGCTGCCCTATAACACTGCTGCCACTTTTCCAATCTTCAGTGGCTCCTTCATGAGGCTCCAATGATCCTTCCTCTTCCATGTCCACTGGCTGTATACACTCACCTAAAGGATAATTAGGAACACCATACTAATACGATGTTTGACCCCCTTTCGCCTTCAGAACTGCCTTAATTCTACATGGCATTGATTCAACAAGGTGCTGAAAGCATTCCTTAGAAATGTTGGCCCATATTGATAGGATAGCATCTTGCAGTTGATGGAGATTTGTGGGATGCACATCCAGGGCACGAAGCTCCCGTTCCACCACATCCCAAAGATGCTCTATTGGGTTGAGATCTGGTGACTGTGGGGGCCATTTTAGTACAGTGAACTCAATGTCATGTTCAAGAAACCAATTTGAAATGATTCGAGCTTTGTGACATGGTGCATTATCCTGCTGGAAGTAACCATCAGAGGATGGGTACATGGTGGTCATGAAGGGATGGACATGGTCAGAAACAATGCTCAGGTAGCCCGTGGCATTTAAACGATGCCCAATTGGCACTAAGGGGCCTAAAGTGTGCTAAGAAAACATCCCCCACACCATTACACCACCACCACCAGCCTGCACAGTGGTAACAAGGCATGATGGATCCATGTTCTCATTCTGTTTACGCCAAATTCTGACTCTACCATTTGAATGTCTCAACAGAAATCGAGACTCATCAGACCAGGCAACATTTTTCCAGTCTTCAACTATCCAATTTTGGTGAGCTCGTGCAAATTGTAGCCTCTTTTTCCTATTTGTAGTGGAGATGAGTGGTACCCGGTGGGGTCTTCTGCTGTTGTAGCCCATCCGCCTCAAGGTTGTGCGTGTTGTGGCTTCACAAATGCTTTGCTGCATACCTCGGTTGTAACGAGTGGTTATTTCAGTCAAAGTTGCTCTTCTATCAGCTTGAATCAGTCGGCCCATTCTCCTCTGACCTCTAGCATCAACAAGGCATTTTCGCCCACAGGACTGCCGCATACTGGATGTTTTTCCTTTTTCACACCATTCTTTGTAAACCCTAGAAATGGTTGTGCGTGAAAATCCCAGTAACTGAGCAGATTGTGAAATACTCAGACTGGCCCGTCTGGCACCAACAACAATGCCACGCTCAAAATTGCTTAAATCACCTTTCTTTCCCATTCTGACATTCAGTTTGGAGTTCAGGAGATTGTCTTGACCAGGACCACACCTCTAAATGCATTGAAGCAACTGCCATGTGATTGGTTGATTAGATAATTGCATTAATGAGAAATTGAACAGGTGTTCCTAATAATCCTTTAGGTGAGTGTATATTCATGCCACTTGCTACACTTCTTAACATTCACTTGGGAAAAAAGCTATATATTCTGAACTCATTTTCCCCAACTCCATAAGGATCCCCGAGATTCGCTGGCAGGCACATACCCAGGCAAATGGATTTAAGCAGATACGTAGGACTCAAAAGTGCTGCTGTTAAAGTGTTTATTCATCTCTCTCTATGACCATGGCATGCAATCTCTGCACAGACTCCCATGACGGTTCAGCCTTTTTTGGACAGGTTCTCTCTCTCTCTCTCTCTCTCTGGTCCATGTGGCTCCACATAAATTTTCATTCCAAAAATGTCACTGGTTTCAGATGAGTTTTTCCAAACTTTAGAAAGTCCAAAACATTTTCATAATAAATGCATTTGTTCATGCATCCATCCCTTTTCTGTATAATCTTAGTCCATTACACATTCTATCTCAGTAGTACTGGTTACAAGAAAAAAAGTAAACACTGTTTGGACCACCATTTGATTGCAAGACACCCTTCATACATGTTTTCACACAAGGCTAATGTAGAGTTTCTTCGGTGTACCTAGCATGAACATTTTTGGAATACATGAGGGGGTTAGCCAAAGAAAAAACCATATAGACCAGGCCAGAATTTTTTTTGCTGGAGCTCTATTGCAGCAGCCTTAACCACAGCATCACCACTTCATAACTTCATAATTATGTTAGATTACTATTATTACTCCTTCTATTGATATTGAATATTGTCTATATATAATTAAAATCATTTCTAATATTCAGTACTTCTGATCATCTTCTGAAATTGTCAGAAAATTCTTGGCTAAAAATTTGACCAACATGATGGGTAAATAACATTAATGTTTCTTGAGTTTCCTGAGAACACCCAGTTTTAGCTATAAGCCCAGTGTAAATTAATTTAGTTTTATATGTCAGACAGAAGTCTCCATGAACTATAATTTTCGCAGATGAAATTATGATCTGTAGTGAGAATAGATAGCTGGTTGAGGCAACCTGGTGAGGTGGAGGTATGCAATGGAGAGAAGGGGAATTTGAGTCAGTAGAAGTAAGATGAAGTACATGTGCATAAATGAGAAGGAAGGTGGTGGAAGGGTGCAACGGCAAGGAGCAGAAGTGGTGAAGGTAGACAAATTTAAATACTTGGGTTCAACTGTCCAAAGCAACAGAAAGCGTGGCAGAGAGGTGAAGAACAGAGTGCAGACATGGTGGACTGGGCAGAGAAGAGTGGCAGGAGTAACTGTAAGAATGAATGGGAAAGTCTATAAAATGGTAGTGAGACCAGCTATGTTGTATGGTTTGGAGACAGTGAGACTGACAATAAGACAGGAGGCAGAGCTGGAAGTGGCAGAGTTGAAGATGCTATGATTTTCACTTGGGATAGTGAGGGTAGACAGAATTAGAATTGATTATATTAGAGGGACAACGGAGGTATGACAGTTTGGTGACCAAGTGAGAGAGGATAGATTGAGGTGGTTTGAGCATGTGCCAAGGAGAAATGAGGGGTACATTGGGAAAAGGATGTTGAGGATGGAGCCACCAGGCAAAAGAGTAAGTCCAAAGAGGAGGTTTATGAAGTGGTGAGGGAGGGCATGAAGCAGTCGATGTGGCAGTGTAGTTGGAGACAGATGATCTGCTTTGCAGACCCCTAAATGGGAGCAGCTGAAAGAAGTAGAAGAGATGCTTTATGCCAAACAAAGGTAAGCAATGTAAAGAATTAATGTAAAGAGAAATTAGCTATACTTTAATTATACCTGATGGTGTTTGAAATTATAATCTGTAAAGCATGATTATTGATGTAAAACCACAAATTTTAGTTGACCAATCTGCATTAAAAATTGGGTAAGCACTCTTCACATGGTCTATGACTACTGCTGTTGAAAACAAAAAATGTACAGGTCTGGAACCCCACATTAAATAGAAGCCTCCCAAATGTACAGTGGTACCTCGGTTCACGACCATAATTCGTTCCAAAACTCTGGTCGTAAACCGATTTGGTCGTGAACCGGAGCAATTTCCAAAATAGGATTGTATGTAAATACAATTAATCCGTTCCAGACCGTACGAACTGTATGTAAATATATTTTTTTTTAGTTTTTAAGCACAAATATAGTTAATTACACCATAGAATGCACAGTGTAATAGTAAACTAAATGTAAAAACATTGAATAACACTGAGAAAACCTTGAACAACAGAGAAAACTAACACTGCAATAGTTTGCACTATAGTGCTAGAAACCGCTCACTAAAAACATTGCCACAATGCACGCTATGAACCGATCGCTGTAAACAGAACTGAAAACAAAAACAAGCCTTTTCTACCTTATGCGTCCAGCCTTCCCTCTCTCGCTTGCTTGCTCTCTCTCTCTCTCTCTTCCGTGTGTGCGTGTGTCTCTTTCGCGAGCCTGGAGTGCCTGTATGTGTGCCTCTGTCTGGCGCACCTGTGTGTGTGCCTCTGCCTCGCGCGCCTGTGTTTGTGTGTGCCTCTGTCTCGCGCGCCTGTGTGCGTGTGTGCCTCTGTCTCGCTTTCCTGACTGTGTGTTTGCCTCTATTTCACGCACCTGTGTGTGTGTGTGTGCCTCTGTCTCACGTGCCTCTGTGTGTGTGTCTCTCACGCGCGCGCATCTGTGTGTGTGTGTGTCACGCTCTCTCTCTCTCTCTTGCTCGCTCAATTGCTGCACAGGAAATGCACAGGGAGAGACTAAACATGTACAAACTTAAAGGGAAACTGGCTTGTTCGTATACTGAGTGTGTGTTCGTGAACCAAAGCAAAAGTTTCGCAGACTTTTTGGTCGTAAACCGAGTTGTACGTGTACTACCGAGATTCCACTGTACGTGCCCATTACATGAAAACTAGTAAAATTATTTTTTTTTTTAAATAATAGATAACCTACCAAAAAAGAGAGTGGAACTATCAAAATAAAAATTGATTGGTTTAATTGATCTGAACAAAGTCCCCCAAGTCTCTTAATTGTGCACAAGAACTTCTCGAGGATGCTTGGCAGCGGATCTCAACAAATGTGACAGTGCAGGTTGTCTCCATGCTCCTACTTTGGCTTTGGGAGCCTCTTGAACCTGACACCGTCGAGTCACATTTGGTGGCAATGGTGAGATGAGCTGGTAATGGGGACTGAAGAACTGGAGATGGATCAGCAAGTGGGATAGGTACCTGGCTTTTAAAGAACTCACGGGACTTTAAGAACTTTGAACTTTTTAATAGACTATTTATTGCTGATTGTTTTATCATCATTTTAAAAGTTCTTATTCTCATGGGTGGGGGTTGATTTGTTTTGAACCAAGTCTTGTAAAACGTGACTTATTTGTATGGAAAAATAGTTCTTATTATTTTAATGTCCTGGTTTTACAAAGGGGGCATGAGTTTTGGTTTTATGAATGGGTTTTAGTGCTTTTATTGGTTTTAGTGCAGTGTAGGGCCATGTTGCAGACCTGTGCTACTAGCTGCACTGGGTTAGGTGAGGTATGGAGCCTTCCTATGCAAATAGCAGCTGTAAAGTGGGGAAATGTGTGGTAAAGTGGGGTCAGCTGCTGAGAAAGGTGGCCATTTTAATAAATAAATAACTATAATTGTTGCACTCATGTCTTTGGGTGGGGGCAGGGTAGTGTGGTGAGAGCGGTAACCATGTGTAATGTGGGTGCAAAGGTGCAGGATTGTCCGTCATCCAAATTGCCATTTGGAGATGCTAATTGCAGCAGCTGTGCCATGCCCTCCATTTTAAAAGGAAGCCATGACTGTTATGAGAAAAGGGCAGATCAGAGGATGGAGAGGAAAGCAGACTGGCCAGTGATTGAGAGAGGTAGACTCAAGAGATGCATAGACGTTAAAAGGAAAAGGAAGACAGAGAAGCAGAGGGCAAGATGGAGAGTGAGAGGGCCAAGCTGAATGGAGTGAGGTAGGTGGTTGGTACTGTAGTGAGCCTCAGGGCTGTAAGAACCAGATGCTGTGAAAGGGGACCTCCTACTGAGCACTTTCTTGGGAGTAGGAATGCCCCAGTTGATGGCATCTACACGCAAGGGCCGAAGGTAAGTGTCAGGAAAGGCATGTGGGGCTCGATGGATTGCCCTGCATACGCATCAGGAATTCTTTGACTCCTCTCCTGGGTGTTCTTTATGCTCCAAGCCCAAATGTAACAAAGTGAACTGTGACAATAGGTTAAAAACCTTTTAGCAGTTTTGAAGGATAACTTACTGTTATAAAACTCACAGTACTTGCTGAGACCATACTAATCCTGTAAAGTGGCTATTGTCAGACTTTTATAAATGTAACCTGTCTGCTGCTTCTTTGGTGTTCTTGCTGAAATATACTGACTGCTGAATTCAATCATGAGATGGTTTGGTATATTAGTTTAATTTAGTCTGGCTGACTGTCTCCATCACTTTAATTATTATTCTAACTAGGAATAAAAGCCTTTTTTGTAATCTGTAATTGTGTTTCCAGCTTCATCTACTTTGTTCAAACAGTTTTTATAGATTTTCTATTGTTTTCATGAGGTAAGGTTTTACTAACAGCATGCAAGATTTAAAAATTAAAGACCTATATAAATTTGAGTTTAAGTAATTTTTGGTGATTGCTCTTGTTCATTAAAAGCCCCAGTAATATGTAAGGATTATTTCTGAAACACCAGTCACAAGTTAATTTAAGTTATAAATTTTAATGAGTTTTATACATCAGCTGTATATTTTACTTATTAGTTGATGGATCTGTTTAATAACCATTTAGAATGTCTGGCCCCAAGGAGGGAGTTATCCCATAATGTGTTGGCCTTAAGAACATGATAATGTTGAAACTTGGATACCTTCAGATTGTAGTACAGAAGACATTATGACTTTAATGGACATTTGCATTGTTAATAATTTGGATGACTCAGAAAATTGTAATTATGGAGGCTGAAACGTTCAGGTTATAAAGATTAGAAGCCTTGATGCTCAAATATAATGCTGTTGATGTAATAGAGGTTGGTAGGTTTAGTGACAGTTTTATGTCATCTGTCTGCTGTTTCTTTCATGTTCTTGATGAAATATACTGACTGCAGACTTCAATCATGAGATGGTTAGGTATAACAGACTTCTATTAATGACATTAGAATTTATTAATGGGATTTTAGGCTTGCTGTTTCTTAAGAATGTAAAACATAACTATTCTTGTAACCACAGGTTTATCTTAAAAGGCAGCATTTGATGTTAATCTTTAATACAGCTTTCAGTTCTGTCACAGTGCAAAAATAATTTTACTCACTTTTAAAAATGTTTTTATAGCCTCTTTTTCAGGTAATGTCACAGAAATTATGCACTCCACAATAGCTATTTGCACCATTGATAACAACATCCTATTATGTTGCCTAGAAAACATTGCTAGATTGTCAGTAATGATGAGTGAACCCCACCGAGTTCACTTCCCTGTGAGTTCAGCAAAATCTCTGAAATTTTCAGGAACTTTGCCAAACTCCATGAAATGCTTTGAGATCAGTGGTGAAGGAGGAACTGAACTAGCTTTCAGTGGATTATAATAATACAATGGCATTTCAGGTGTCCTAGGGAAGCATCTGGCAACTATGATGGATCAATTATTGTGGCCAAAAATGTGATCTGTGCTGTGAGGAAGGAGTCGTAACCACTACGCCTCAAACAAGAAAAGATGCAGATGGAATGATAACTACAAACAAAATACAACTAATGGCCATAAACTAGCAATAAGTAAAAAAAAAGTATCATTGCGCTCATAGTTTTAATCTTTGGCCACACATGAAGTGGCAGCAGCTACACGGGACCAGCACGTTTCATTGTTTGGCCCTGGGAGCATGAGGAACATATATTTTGTTTCTGCCGTATCTGCACAGATACTTTGCACTTTTCTAATTCTGATGCAGGGAGGGAGAGGGCTCCTTTAATATTTGTTTTGTCTCAGCTGCATATGGCTAATTATGCTTGCAAATTAGCCATGTGGTGTAGCACAAAGACTGAGCTTGGCACAACATAAATATAAACACAGGTTCACAGGGATCAGTGTTATATATCAGGTGGCTGGTATACTTATAATATTCTCATTACACTCAGCTAATCTACCCCTCAAATTAAAATATTTCAAGTTATTAATTTATTTTAATACATCACTCCTGGGAAAAGCAAATGAGCAATGGCCTTTTAGTATGCATGAAATTTCTGTGCATGGCTGCTACATTTCTGTGATGTCATGTTGGCCTTGTCAACCATCATGGTGCACTGGAAAAAAATATTCATCTAAGCCGGGAGCATGGAAAATTTCCAAGAACATATTTGGCAAGCAACATCACTGGCAAACACAACAAATTTGCTGCAAAAAATGCTTTAGCAAATTTCACAGATCACCATTAATTCTCAGTAAATTTTTTTGGCCTTTTGCATGATGGTTGTCAAGGCATAGCCTATACATTTGTTGGAGTCTGTTGAAAGCATTTACTTACTTTTTTATGGAATTCCACACTGATACAAATTCTATTTTCTACAGTGCATCCGGAAAGTTTTCACAGCACATCACTTTTCCCACATTTTGTTATGTTACAGCCTTATTCCAAAATGGATTAAATTCATTTTGTTCCTCAGAATTCTACACACAACACCCCATAATGACAACGTGAAAAAAGTTTACTTGAGATTTTTGCAAATTTATTAAAAATAAAAACATTGAGAAAGCACATGTACTTAAGTATTCACAGTCTTTGCCATGAAGCTCAAAATTGAGCTCAGGTGCATCCTGTTTCCCCTGATCATCCTTGCGATGTTTCTGCAGCTTAATTGGAGTCCAACTGTGGTAAATTCAGTTGATTGGACATGATTTGGAAAGGCACACACCTGTCTATATAAGGTCCCACAGTTGACAGTTCATGTCAGAGCACAAACCAAGCATGAAGTCAAAGGAATTGTCTGTAGACCTCCGAGACAGGATTGTCTTGAGGCACAAATCTTGGGAAGGTTACAGAAAAATTTCTGCTGCTTTGAAGGTCCCAATGAGCACAGTGGCCTCCATCATCCATAAGTGGAAGAAGTTCGAAACCACCAGGACTCTTCCTAGAGCCATCTAAACTGAGTGATCGGGGGAGAAGGGCCTTAGTCAGGGAGATGACCAAGAACCCAATGGTCAGTCTGTCAGAGCTCCAGAGGTCCTCTGTGGAGAGAGGAGAACCTTCCAAAAGGACAACCATCTCTGCAGCAATCCACCAATCAGGCCTGTATGGTAGAGTGGCCATACAGAAGCCACTCCTTAGTAAAAGGCACATGGCAGCCCGTCTGGAGTTTGCCAAAAGGCACCTGAAGGACTCTCAGACCATGAGAAACAAAATTCTCTGGTCTGATGAGACAAAGATTGAACTCTTTGGTGTGAATGCCAGGCATCACATTTGGAGGAAACCAGGCACCGCTCATCACCAGGCCAATACCATCCCTACAGTGAAGCATGGTGGTGGCACCGTCATGCCGTGTGGATGTTTTTCAGCAGCAGGAATTGGGAGACTAGTTAGGATAAATGGAAAGATGACTGCAGCAATGTACAGAGACATCCTGGATGAAAACCTGCTCCAGAGCGCTCTTGACCTCAGACTGGGGCAATGGTTCAACTTTCAGCATGACAACGACCCTAAGCACACAGCCAAGATATCAAAGGAGTGGCTTTAGGATAACTCTGTGAATGTTCTTGAGTGGCCCAGCCAGAGCCCAGACTTGAATCTGATTGAACATCTCTGGAGAGATCTTAAAGTGGTTGTGCACTGACACTTCCCATCCAACCTGATGGAGTTTGAGAGGTGCTGCAAAGAGGAATGGGCGAAACTGGCCAAGGATAGGTGTGCCAAGCTTGTGGCATCATATTCAAAAAGTCTTGAGGCTGTAATTGCTGCCAAAGGTGCATCGACAAAGTATTGAGCAAAGGCTGTGAATACTTATGTACATGTGATTTCTCAGTTTTTTTATTTTTAATAAATTTGCAAAAACCTCAAGTAAACTTTTTTCACATTGTCATTATGGGATGTTGTGTGTAGGATTCTGAGGAAAAAAATGAATTTAATCCATTTTTTAATAAGACTGTAACATAACAAAATGTGGAAAAAGTGATGTGCTGTGAAAACTTTCCGGATGCACTGTATATATTCCTATAGAGCAATAACATTTGAAACCATTGTATCCAATAAAATTTGTTCATAACACTCCATTTATCTTTAATAATTGTAATCTTTAATCATTTTCCTACTGTGTCTGTAATTCATTGCTTCTCTACAGTTTACATGTTGCAAAGAATCAACACACAAAAAAGGTTTGGGGCAGCCACCCGTATATTGTCCCTGGCTGCAAAAGGGTATAGAAATAAGATGAGATGTGCTGTCATTGAGTTCCAAAACTGAACTGAAGCAGTGATATGATGGCAACATTAAAGGCCATAACCAGAAGTGACATCATCTGTGGGTGGAACCGGAAGTGATGTCTTTCGTGGTGCCAGCACCGGAAGTGACATCATTCTTGGTGCTGGAACCACCTGAGGTGATGCCATTCTTGGCAACGGAAGTGACATTGTTAATGATAAATCAGGTAGGTTTTCCCGTATCTGGCCTGCAGAGATAACAGAAGTAGCTTTAGCGCACCCTGCAACCTCCTAGGCTGGCAGGTAATTACCTTCACTTGGTCCACTCATCTTCCTCCCACTCACATGTGTGTGACAATGTTAATGAGAAAATTAATTAAAAAAAGCTACTAAAACTTCAGTACCTTTATTACATGGATATTCTGCAAAAAATAGAGTGCTGGAAATCATTACTTTCAAGGGCTTGAATATATCTGGCGATTTAGATTATCTGTACATTGATCTTACCAATAGGTATGACAATTTCATATAATCTTCTTTTCCAGCTAATAGAGATGAGACATGGCCAGTAAAAGGAGTGCAGAAGAAGATGCTAGATATGGCAGAAATGGTGATGTTGAGATGGATGTGAGGAATTACAAAAAAGAACAGAATAAGAAATGAAACAATCAGAGGTACAACAAAAATATGAGAGATATTTAAGAAAATACAAGAAAGTAGGTTAGAGACAATGAATATGTGAACAAAAGAGTAATAGGAATGGAAGTACAGTGGAACCTTGGTTCACGAACGTCTCGGTACACGTACAACTCGGTTTACGACCAAAAAGTTCGCCAAACTTTTGCCTCGGTTCACGACCACACACTCGGTATATGAACAAGCCAATTTCCCTTTAGGTTTGTACATGTTCAGTCTCTCCCTGTGCATTTCCTGTGCAGCGAGTGAGCGAGCAAGAGAGAGAGCGAGCGCGAGACAGACACACACACAGGCGCGCGCACGCGAGAGACACACACACACACACAGAGGCACGTGAGAGACACACAGAGGCACGTGAGAGACACACAGAGGCACGCGAGACAGAGGCACACACACACACACAGGCACGCGAGACAGAGGCACACACACACACACAGGCGCGCGAGACAGAGGCATACACACACAGGCGCGGGAGACAGAGGCACACACACACACACAGGTAAGCGAGACAGAGGCGCACACACACACACAGGCGCATGAGACAGAGGCAAACACACACACACACACACAAGACAGAGGCACACACACACACACACACGAGACAGAGGTAGACACACACAGACGCGCGAGACAGAGGCACACACACACACACACAGGCGCTCCAGGCTCGCCAAAGAGACACACGCACACACGAAAGAGAGAGAGAGCGAGCAAGCGAGAGAGGGAAGGTTGGGCACATAAGGTAGAAAAGGCTTGTTTTTGTTTTCAGTTCTGTTTACAGCGATCGGTTCATAGCGTGCATTGTGGCAATGTTACTTTTCTTGGTGGTTTATTAAATTACGGATTTTTCAAATGTTCATTTTTTTCCCTGTGTTTAAAACTCATTAAAAAAAGAGTTTTTAGCGAGCGGTTCCTAGCACTATAGCGCAAACTATTGCAGTGTTAGTTTTCTCTGTTGTTCAAGGTTTTCTCAGTGTTATTCAATGTTTTTACATTTAGTTTACTATTACGCTGTGCATTCTATGGTATAATTAACTATATTTGTGCTTAAAAACTAAAAAAACATATATTTACATACAGTTCATACGGTTTGGAACGTGGAACGGATTCATTGTATTTACATACAATCCTATGTTGGAAATTGCTTCGGTTCACGACCAAATCGGTTTATGACCGGAGTTTTGGAACGAATTATGGTCGTGAACCGAGGTTCCACTGTACTGGGGAAGAGAAAACAAGGAAGGCTAAAACAGAGGCGGATGGACGAAGTAAAAGAAGATCTGATAGATAAAGGGCCTGATTGGCAAGGAGGTGCAGGACCGAGCTGTTTGGGAAAGGTTGATCAAGCACATCGACCCCACATAGAAGTGGGAAAAAATGAAAACGAAGAAAATTTTGATAAATTACAGATTTTACAGAATGTCAGATATTAGAAACTTAGCTGAATCTTTTGCACACAATAAGAATTGTGTACCATTTTCATTTACTGTCAGGTTATTCAAATCAGTCTATTACAAATGTAAACAATTTATTCACGATTCTGCACCAAGAATCAATATTAAAACTAATCTCTCCATTAGCTTCCAGGTAAGAATCTACAGCACAGGTCACTAATAGGCAAACCGCGGTCCGGTTCTGGACCCAGACATATCATTGAGTTTTATTTAGTTTTGACAGAGATTACATTTTTACCAGCAACTCTTTTCTGACAGTGTTTCTACAACGCTGCTCAGTGAAAGGGACCTCCTACATGTCTCTGATTGGCCAGTACTTGTTGTCTTTGTGGGTTCCAGTTGGTTGGGTTTAAGCCAAGACTGATATTGATAAAAGTGAAGGCAAGAATGTCAGCCAAATCACAGGCAGAGTAGGGCAGGCCTTCACTGAATAGAGGAGCAGAAAACCTGCATTCTGAGTGAAAACAGCTGGCACTCTTGTGACAGCGGCATTGACATGGAGAAAAAAATATACAGGAGTGAGAAGGCAAGAGAGAGAAAAGCGATGAAATAGTCAATGTGCCATGGTTTAAGCTAAACGGTGGAAGCTTGACACTGAAAACCAGGCTTTTAATCTAGAATGAACCGAGGCGTTTATGTTCATACTTCCTGTAGGAAGCTTGAAACTGCTGTGTCTCATCTGCTCTGATACAGTGGCAGTGGTTAAAAGCGGGAATCTGAAACACCACTACGAAACTAAGCACAAAATTACATTTGAGAAAAGTTACCCACTAAATTTGCCAGTTAGGCTACAGAAAACAACCGATCGTAATGCCAACTAACGATCGGTCAATGAGGATTTTTAACACATTCATTTACTGGCCAACAACTTGCTAACGAGTCTTCCCTCAGAGATGCGTGGATTTTGGGACGTCACAAAAAAACATTCAGGTGATGACAGTCTTCACACATGAATGAGGATGACACTGACACCATTCTAGCCCAGATTTAAAATTCTGGAAGACCAAGCAAGAGCTCATTTCTCTCACTGAACAAGAGAAAGTAGGCAGTGGGATATGAGGGAAAGAAGGAGGGGAAGATAGGTTCAGTTATTTAAAGATGTTCAGATTTACTGTGAAACTGATTATGCCTGTTCAGTTGTGCACATATTAAAAACTCTTATACATTTTATTTTTATATGATGCCAAGTCTTTTTTTTTTGTTGAAACATTAAAACTTATTACTATTATTATTATTATTATGAAAGTACTTATTATTTATAATTCTCAGGTGAATGTCAAAGTTACCTTGCTTTTACTTACTTTTGCTGTTATTTATTTTTTCTTATTTTATTGTATGTAGCCCTCAACAAATATTGTTGAAATGGCATTGAACTTTCTTCGTTTGATTTGAGTCATTGACTTCACACAGTGCAGATGCTGATACATGGCAATGCTACTTTAAAATATATAAATTAATTGTAATGTAAAAATTATAATGCAACTTAAATATGATGATGCTGCGGACCTGTACATGAGGAAATTTTCTCTATCCGGACCTCCTTAAATCATAATTGACTACTCCTGATCTACAATATTTCAAAATTTCCTCTGTGGCACGTAAAGTCAAAATGGCTTGTCCTTCCCTTCATTTTTAAATGTGTATACGCCATATTGGACAATTCATCACAAGAAAGCCTTCTTAAAATTCCAGAAGAAAATTTTACACCTTTTGGAATTGAAGACTTATAGTCCACATTACACTATGGCTAAATATGATTTCTAGCCACAAAGCATATCAAATATAATGGCTGCAGTTGCTAAATGTTATTTCTTCTAAGGATATCAAACAATATGACTGGGATTGACTACATGAGTCCCTCATACCTTTCACCACAGTTCCATCTACAGTGATATTACAATGCAAAAGTATTAGGAAATCACCTGTTTTTGACAGCCAATTGATGTGAACTTCACTAGTTTTCCTAGTGACTTAACACAGACTTTATGGGTATTTTGAGTTTAGTTGCATTATCAACTAGTCTTTTTCTGAATAAAAAGAAATATGTTCCGGCTTAAGGTTCAAGATGACTCTCTTCCATTTGCACAATCCAAAATACTTTATTTTCTATCCTTGCAGATACTCTTGTTCTCATTTGTTTTTGAGCATTATATTTGTTTCTCATTGCCAGTAAACCATCACACCACCAACTCAATGCAATAAAATCATGTTTTGCTGAATCATTGACAGTGCCACACTACAAGACTGGCGACCATGAGGAAAGCTATAACTGTCCACAATCCACTGATTTTCTTAAAGTTAGGCTACCACTGAAAATAATCAGAAAAGTTGTGACTTTTCCAATGATTTTAGATAAACAGCCTTTGCACTTTGGTGTAAGAAACACTGATCTGGTCTCTGTGATCTTATTAAGGCTATAGCCTCATTATCTTGGTATAGTGTATTACTCTTAGAGCGACTAGTAAAACTATTATTTATAGCTGTTATTTATCTTAATTGAGGAAATCATCATGACCAGCAGTTACTAAGTCTTTTCCATTTTCTCTTTTTAGTGTCCTACGTTTGTGGTAGGTATCACTGGCTCTGTATTAGTGAGAATAGGTGTATGTGTAAGTGTACTAAGCTGCAATGCTTAATGCTTTACTTCCAATGCTGCTGGGACAGGGATCAGCCAAAGGGAAGTGTACTATAAAGATTAGATAAGATTACATTAGAATATATGTTATTTGTACCTAGGGGGAAATTAAAATTTTACAGCAACTCCAAAAAAAATAATAAAACAATTAAATAATTATGATAGAAACAAACAACAAAACATCTAAACACACATAAAAATGTCGGCTTGGATAACAAACAACACTAAGTTAAGTTGAAATAATATGTTCATTACTTGAAAGGCATTTAGAAAAAACTGCATATTTTATACTTCACAAAGTATTGCATTAGGGCAGTTAGAAAACAGACAGGTTAAGTGACATAGTGCAGATCTTTAGATGTTAGGCCATGCTGCCTGCCAGAGCTAAAGAGGATGATTAATTACACTCCTGGATTCACCTGTGTAACTCAGGGATCTTACTATAAATCATTCATAAAATCATAACATATAGTACATCAATGTCACACCATTGCCTTTTAGAATAATCAACATATCCAGACACCTTCCTGAAGTGCCCATGTTGAAATGTGCTACATGTTGATGCCACTTTGCTAATGTGACAATGAAGAAAATTGTGTGTGTTACTGCCCTTTACATATAAATGCATTTACAATCAAGAGGTGGTTCTATTTCTATTCTATTTCTTTGGCAAACAGTAAGGAACATAATTTTCTTTCTAATGTGGTGATTTATCATATGGTATCAAGTATAAGTAGAAAAAAGTACTTTCTTTGTTATGTTCCTTGTTGGTATCAGCTTCAAGAAATGCATTTTTAAATCAGTATCCCTACACCAATTATATAACTTTTCTTACAAAAATAAAAAATGGCACATTTTTAAAGTAGGCTTTTGGCTATTTCAAGGATATTAATGAACATGTTTCTTTATTTTCACATTTCCTTTCTCATTATACTACTCATTGAGATAACGTTGTGTGTAATGGATTTTTATAAGTAAAATGCATTCATCTTTTGGCAGACGGGGCTTACTAGAGTCAGTAAACTAAATAATTTATTCATGTTGGAGCAAAGGTCTAAGGACTGAATGCAGATTGTGGGGGCATTACAACAGTAGAATAATAAATATAAAAAATAATACTTTATTCCCTGGATTAAGCTAGATAACACATATTCACAAATG
>JANRMT010062819.1:10876550-10904914 GCA_026402145.1 Polypterus bichir lapradei
ATATATATATATATATATATATATATATATATATATATATATATGGCTGTCTTTTAGCTATCATTCACTATGTACTTTAGACTGTATGGTACATGAACAATAATATCTGCTGCTGGCTACTATAATGGTAATAATGAATAATCACAACAATCTATCTTAAAATGACTTAAATTTAAATGCATATATTTTACAAAAGCACAAAATTGTTTCAGTTACCTCTCCTAAAGAGCACAACTAGTAGACAGTTTAGGCTTAGCCTGTGCTACCACAAGCTCACTACTTTCTTGCATCTTTGGACTTGGATGAGAGTGAAACTGCTTGAAATAGCCCAAATAAGACAAAAAATAACTAATAAAAATTAAGAAGAAATGTTAGAGGAAGCTAAGTGTCAATTAGAAGGTGTTTATTTGGGCCAAAAAAAATGTTGTGCACTGAATAACATTCAGATGCATTTGAGAAAATGATTTGAAAGTTGGAGCATTTTACATGCCTTGATTGCTTCATCAAAGAGTCAGTTATCCTACCTTTGTTTATTAAACATTTTTGTAACAATAAGTCATATTCAAAATAAGAAAAATAATAGAATGGAATTACATGAATTAATAGACTACATTAAATACACAATCCTTAACCACACTTTAGTATGCCATGAAGCTAAATAGGTGTGTCAAATACATTTGGGGTGATCCAAAGGCTTCCACAGACAGCAGAGACCAATTCAAGTGAAAAAAAAATGTCATTGATTGACATGCTGTTGTTAGTTGTGGAGAGTCTGTGACTAACTGTTTTTCACATTTCTTACACATAGCATATTTAATAGAAGTTCCCAAAGGAGACTCCAACCGAGATTTTAAGTTTCAAAATAAAATTGTCCATGATGGAGAGCAGATTTGGAGTTTGGCTGATTCATTGTGTAGTGAGACATATATTGAATTATTTGGAATGTCATGGTTTTTATTTAAAAATATGAAAGTTTTTGTTTTAAATAACAAAAGAAATCCCAAAAAATGAAAACCCCAATAATCACCCAACAAGTCTGTAGTAAATATAATTCCCTGTTTCTCAACTATAGTAACAGTATTACACTACTCAGCTACTCACTAAATGCCAACATATCAAAAATAAACTGGAATTACTAAAAAGAAATAAAACTCTAAATGCAAAATTAACAAAACTAGCATAAAATCACAATCAATATTACTCTATAGAAGGATAAAAGAAACTGCATCAAGTTCACTACATAGCTATTAATATTATGTAAAATCCAATAATTAATTGAAACTGCCATATTGTAAAATGGGAACTCCGAAGACTAATCTTAAAGATTTTGCTTTCAGTCTCATGATACACAGAAGCAACAGTCTTTGTTACATGTTTTATTGCTATGCTGACTTGAAAGGAAAAGAAAATGACCAGGGTCCTCATGTATAAACAGTGCGTACACACAAAAATGTTGCCTACATCCGTTTCCATGGTCACATTGCGATGTATAAAAACTAAAATTGGCATAAAGCCACGCACATTCTCACACCAGCTCAAACCAATGTGTATGCAAGTTTCTGGCTTGGTTTTGCAAACTGGTGGCACCCAGCATCAAAGCAATGCTATTGTTCCTGTGTGGTTTCCCTTTATTTTTTAGATTCACTTCCCTGATGCAGCTTGATCAAATACAATGAAATTATCTGATTGTAATCACCCTGTAACCATATAATGGTCCATAGAATTGCCAAACTATTCCAAATATTAGCGTTGTTACTCTCAGTGCACCACTCAGAGTATTTTAATCCACTGTATTTGAGTGTTGAATCACAGCTCTACAGCAGCTGATTGGAAAGCTCTTCGGCAGATTGTGTCAAGAGCAGAGGGAACTATCAGGATACAGCATCTAGCACATGCTGCCTCAGCCGTGTGCACAGTCTATTTGAAGTTCTCCCATCTGGCAAATGCTTCAGAGCCTTTACTTTAGAGACCTCACGGTTCAGAAACAGTTTCATTCCAAGAGCTATAAACACACTGAATCAGTCCATCAAGTGCTCCTGGTCGAACTCTTTGTACTTATAATTACAATTACCTCACGGTAAACTTGCATTATAGTTGTAATATTGCAACTTATGCTTTCATATTGTATATTTGTCATTGTTTTTTATTGTATTATTATTATTATTATTATTGTTGTTATTTTTCCAGTTTATAGGAAAATAAGTAATGGTACAATGACAATAAAGGCACTGTAATCCTAATCCTAATCCTAATGATAATGAAGAGCCACAGGAGACACAGATTTCAATACTCAACACACTGAATGTGTGTTCGCAAATATGCCTAACAATACCAGCAGAAGAACATCCAGGCTGCACGGTATTCTCCTTCTGATGGCATGTCTAAATGAATAGTTAAAAGAAGTTAACATTACTGTCTAATTGAAAATGCAAACATGCCATGCCAGAATAGTGACAGCATTTTAACACATAGTAGACCACAATGCTTAGACTCTGTTCACTGTTATGACATATAGTGATGCAATAGTCAAAATGACAGAAAGATATCATAGCAGACAGAAGCACTTCGCAAACTCGTGGAACCATGTAGCTGTTGCTTCTGTTGCAGTGCTCATTGAAATTAACAAATTAATCATAAAGTTTCAGTTCCCTTGTGTTACTGAGCTCTTGAACTAAAAACAGCAATTTTAGCTTTTTATTTTCTCTCAGCATCAAGTCTTTCTTTCAAATGCTTTGCTCTCTTCTAGAATATCTGGCAGTGGTTTTAAATCCATGGACTGAAGAAATTGAGGGTGGGTAGAACAGAAAAAAGTCCCCTATGTAGCCTTTTCAGACCAGGATTTCGCTAGAACCCTTTTAATGGGCTGTCCCAAGAATTGAAGATTCATGTCTGGGCACATGAGACTAGGATACCTCAGAAAAGTCTGGGCTGATGTTTGCATTGTCACCAGAATGATGTCATAAATGAGCGCACCCTAGGAAATTCTGGGCAAGATCTCCATGGTAACGGCAGAAACAGAAACTTAACAGTGCTCCCTTAAACAGGAATCAAAAATGGCATCACAACAAAAAGGGATTATATGATGTACTTTTCTCAAAACAAGTTTTAGACAAAATCAAACCACATGTTTGAATTCCTTGAGTCTTTAAACCATATAATCCCTAAACAGACTGGTAGGAACTGAGCACAAATTTACACAAAGAATCATTAAATTTGGACATTATAACAACTGCTAAGCAACTCTTTCAGCATGATGAAAGCTGTAATCACATGCTGTCTATGTTATTTGTGGCCCAATCATTCTCTTTGTACACTGTAGAAACAGTATTGCACAGTGCAGTCCTTGTTCCGCCAAGTATGTCTAACTTGTAAGGGGGATCTGAGTGGCTCTTGGACTACTTAAAGAAGAAGATATACAAAATATATATGTTGAAGTTCCCCTCCCAAGGTAAACTCAAAACAGTAAACTTATCCATAATTGAAACTGCACAGAATGTTTCTCTTTTTTAAGATACAAAAGTCTGAAAATATGTTAATGATTTTCAATGAGAGATTTTGAAATTTCAAAACTTTGTATAGTTTGCTGCATTTGAGATATCTCAATGAAAATAGAAATGTCATGAAAAATTTCCTTGAATAATAAGTGTGCTAAATACCAACAAAATCAGTCCACTGGGAAAGGAGTTGATTCATGTGGACATTCATGGCTATCACAATAGGTGCTTTCCCTGTTATATACATGATTTCTCAGTCAATACTAGAGAACTGGCAGGTAAAACGTATAGGAAGGCATACAGCAAAAATCGTTTATCGCAGTTAATCCGTTCCAGACTCTAACGCGATAAATGAATTTCCGCGAAGTAGGATTCTTTATTTATAAATTAAATATTTTCACAGTTAGAGCATAGAAAACCTGTTCGAGCCCTCTAGACATTAAAATAACCCCCTTTATTCAGAAGTTTAGACTGTGCTCCATGACAAGACAGAGATGACAGTTCCGTCTCACAATTAAAAGAATGCAAAAATATCTTCTTCTTCAAAGGAGTGCGCATCAGGAGCAGAGAATGTCAGAGAGAGATAGAGAGACAGAGAGAGAGAAAAGCAAACAATCAAAAATCAATAGGGCTGTTTGGGCTTTTAAGTATGTGAAGCACTGCCGGACAAAGCAGCTGCAAGGAAGGGAGCGAGCAATGTGAAGGTAGTCTTTCAGCATTTTTTAGAGGAGCGTCCGAATCCTCTAGGCCAGTGTACAAACAGCCCCTCTGCTCACACCCCCTCCGTCAGAGAGAGTGAGAGAGAGAGAGAAAAGCAAACAATCAAAAATCAATACATGCTGTTCGGGCTTTCAAGTATGCGAAGCACCGCGTGGAAAGCATATCGTATATTATTGAGGAGTTTTATTTAATACGTAATACGTGCTCTGATTGGGTAGCTTCTCAGCCATCTGCCAATAGCGTCCTTTGTATGAAATCAACTGGGCAAACCAACTGAGGGAGCATGTACCATAAATTAATTGTCCATTGTCCGCAGAAATCCGCAAACCAGTGAAAAATCTGTGATATATATTTAGATATGCTTACATCTAAAATCCGTGATGGAGTGAAGCGCGATATAACGAGGGATCACTGTAATGCATTTGCTGATTATTTTGGAGAATGGGCAGCTGCACAGACTAACAGCAGTTACCTGGTTGTGGATCAATCAATGACACATTTAAACAGAGGTGACACACTCCTAAGTCAAGCTTGCTCCAAGGCAAGCTATGCAGACACAAAAGAGAGATGTCAAATTAGAGGATAGCTGGAGGTATTTAAGACCAAAACTATAGATGATGAATTAACAGAAAAAGAGACTGCTTGGCTGCAATTGTGGTCATTTGAGGAGGCAGTTGTGTTTTTGGTCTCATCCTTTGTTCAAGATGGATGGCTAGAGCTAAGCTCTTTTACCAGTGGTGTTATTTTACCCATTTTTTACTATCATCCTGAGGTATCCTGTATTTACATTACATGCAAGTATAAATAAGATAGAGTAGCAAACAAAGGGTTCCGAAACAAAAGGAAAGGGATAAGGCAGCTAAACTTTCATCAAAGTCAATACAGGACTCAAGGTCACAGTATGGCCTACCAGAAACTGACATAGAACAGATGGGCAAAGAAACTGATCTGCCAGGGCCTCACGCTGCAAAATCGCCTCCAGTTGAAAGTGTGAGCGAAGCTGCAAGCGAGGCAGGCAAGGAGGATTCATCAACTTCAGGAGGATTATTGGAACTGAGCATGGCCCTTTCATCCCCGCTGTCAAATGCAGCTAACACACCCCATGAGTCAGCCGCATCAACAGGATCAACACCAACCGGACTCACAACTCTACCTATGGTGTGTGGAAAAGACCAAAATACACTTTTTGAGCTGAAGGAAATGATTGCCGCACTTACGGGGGACAAAAATGATATAAAGAGCAAAATAAACAAGGATATAAAAAAAGAAATAATTGACCTAAACAAAAAAAGTGAGAAACAGTATCAAGATATAAAAGACCTGGAGAAATGTTTAAGTAACAAATTTACTACAGTCTTTACAGAATTTCTAGGAAAAATTGATGAAAAAATATAGGAAAATACGAGTAAGTTAGAGAGTAAAATTAGAGTACTCGCTTTTCAGCTTGAAGATGTTAAGCAAATGTTTATGGCTCATATTGAAATACAGTGGTGTGAAAAACTATTTGCCCCCTTCCTGATTTCTTATTCTTTTGCATGTTTGTCACACAAAATGTTTCTGATCATCAAACACATTTAACCATTAGTCAAATATAACACAAGTAAACACAAAATGCAGTTTTTAAATGATGGTTTTTATTATTTAGGGAGAAAAAAATCCAAACCTACATGGCCCTGTGTGAAAAAGTAATTGCCCCCTGAACCTAATAACTGGTTGGGCCACCCTTAGCAGCAATAACTGCAATCAAGCGTTTGCAATAACTTGCAATGAGTTTTTCACACCACTGTAGTTGAACATTTGACATTCGTTGCTGATGACAAGGCAACGGCTGCAAAATCTGAATGCAACGTGCTCACTGACAAACTGGCTGCACTGGAAATTAGATATAGAAGGAACAACATCAGAATCAATGGTCTCCCTGAAAAACGTGAATGTCAAAACCCAGTGAAATTCATAGTTTAACTATTCTCTAAAATAAGTGGAGAGGACTTCAAATTGGACACCAAGATCTCAGCAGCCTACTGTCTATGTAGCTCGAATTATTATCTGTTTTGTGAAACTACAGGCCAAACAAAATTTCATGTCCCTTCTCAGGCAGAAAGAGGAGATTATATCTGAAAGTAACTACAGTAATCCCTCGTTTATCAAAGGAGATAGGTTCCAAGGCTGGCCGCAATAACTGAATTTCCGCGAAGTAGGGACACCATATTTATTTAATTATTTAACGTGTATTTGGACGTTTTTAAACCCTCCCTGTACTGTTTACAACCCACCATTTACTCTATTAATAACTGGGACAACTGTTAAGCAATATGAAATCGGTAGATAAGTTTACAGTTACTGTATAGCGAAGTACACGTAGCTATATATGACGTGATGATGGTGATGAATATGCTGTGCAGTAAAAATGATGACGATGAAGGTGATGATGACTTTTACTGTGCAGCCCATGACTGTATTTTACGTCTCTTCAGAAGGCTCAGCACCAGCCTTGGAAGAAGGAGCACGTTTGGGAGCCATTGCAGGGGGTGAAAATTAAAGCGAAGTTCAACACAAAGAAACCACAAAAAAATCACGCACAGTACAGTGTAAAGTAAACCGCTCGGCGAGAAACCTTGAAGTGAAATGGCCGTGACAGAGAGACAAGTGGAGATGCTGTGGGATCTGGGCATCAGTCAAAGCACCAATCACTGGCCCGATTAGAAAGCGGGAAGCTGTGATTTGTCGTCTCCCTCCCATGTACCAATCACAGCCCGTGTTACAACGCACTTAGTCACCAAACTTGTTTTGTTGTTCTTAGACTAGGAAATACTACTACTATATTTAAAAACCCGCGAAGTTGTGAATCCGCGAAAAGTGAACCGCGAAGTAGCGAGGGATTACTGTACATTCGTATTTTTCCAGATTTCTCCTTGGCAACAGCTGCTAAACGCATTGCATACTACAGAATTAAACAGCATCTATGCAGTGCTGATATTAGAATAAAACTCTTGTAACCCTGCCAGATTATAAGTGAATATTGAAAGTTAGTTTTACATTTTTAGCTCTCCGACTGAAGCAGTAAAAGAGACTGATCCAGAAGTCCTTTTAAAACACGTTTATGAGTGATACTGTATTCTGACAAGGCAAAAAAAATTCTGCTTGCAACTTGAACCATTTGTAATGAGGCATTTGCTGCAATTATCCATTCCATTTCCTTTTCAGCTACCTTTCAATTTTTTTTCAATTATTATGTTATATTGGAATTGTTTTCAATAAATATATGTACCTTTTAGCAACTAAAAACTAACTAGCTATTTACCGTGGTTTTTTTTTCACTTCATATCCTTGGTTTATTGTATTGGTAATGTACTATCATACGTTATCTCAGTCTCTGTGGGAACTGTTTAACATCATTCCCTAGGTTTATTGTACTGGGACTGTACTTTCCAGACACCTCAATTTTAACCATTTCTACACCACTGCTGGGGGTTCACTTTGTTCCAGACATTCTCTGTCTCTTTTGGCAGGTCGGAGGACCAAGACTTCAGGAAGTGTGGTCTGTGTCACTCAGGGAGACAAAATGAGGGGTGGGCATTGGGGGGTGGAGAGAATGAAAGCTTTGTTATTTCTTATTTATCCTTTCTACCCCAACAACCGTTAATGCCAACACAATAGGCTCCATAGCCATAACTCCTGCCAATAGTATGAAAGATACCAGATACAGTACCTGTATTCAAAATTAATTTGAATAAAAGTGTTTTTCCAGTAATCTCCCTAGCACACAATACTAGACTGTACACCTTCCCGTTTATCTTAGCAGATCAGTTTAAATATCTAGGGACAAATATCACAAGTAAATATAAGCTCTTTTTCAACAACATTGTGCTGTCTGAATGGAAAAAAATAAACATGTGAATAGATGGTCCACCCTCCATCTCACATTAGCAAGTAGAATCAATACTGTTAAGATGAACATCCTTCCCAAAGTTCTTTTCTTATTTCAAACCATTGCCATATACAGTACATTAACAAATCATTTTTTACAAAATCAGATTCAATTATAACCTCATTTATTTTGAATTCTAAACATTCATGCATCCAAAGGGTGACTGTAGAATGTCCTAAAACAAAAGGGGGCATGGCACTACCTAACTTTCAATTTTATTACTGTGGGGGAAATATACAGGCCATAAGGATCTGGACATTGACACAAATCAATAAATATACACAAGCCTAGTCTGCAATAGAATTAAAATCTTTCAGTACTTCTTTATATTCCCTGCTCTGTGCACCAGTAAATACAAATTATGGTCAATACACTAATAATCCAATTGACCTTCATTCACACAGAATATCGAACCAATGTAGGAAGCACTTTAACACAGTCATTTCTAATTTAACTTCTCATCAACACAATTTTTCCACTTCTTTCAAGCTAGAAACTTGAACCTGTCTAATTTTCCTCACCTTCCAATTATTTCTATTGCAGAGGAAATACTGAGTAGTCTTGAAGACTCAGATAGCATCTCCACAATTTATAAAAATGTTTAAGTCCCTGCCTTTTAAAAATCACAGGGCACAAAGGGGAAAGGATTTTGCGCTTAACATTTCAAAAAAGGAGTGGAACGCAACCATACACAAAATACACTCTAGCTCCGTATGCGCAAAATATTCAAATTAACATTTTTCTGCTGGGCACATATATCTCGGTTAAAACAATCCAAAATGTTTCCAGGGCAAGATTCAACCAGTGAACGTTGCAATCTACCTCTAGCCTCACTGGGCCACATGTTTTGGGCCTGCACCAAATGAACATCTTTTTGGGCAAAAATCTTTGAATGCATATCAAATAGTCTTGGTGTCACAATTACTCCTGTCCCATTAACATCTATGTTTGGTATACACCAAGATGGGCTTAATATGGAGAAGAACAAACAAACCATAATTGCCGTTACCTAACTACTAGCACATAGAATTCTCTTGCTCAACTGGAAGAATCCCAACCCATCATATTTAAATTGGTAACTGATGTCCTATTATCTATATATTATCTTAAATTGGAAAAATCAAATTCTCACTCAGAGGATCTATTCAAAACTTTTTTTAAAAATATGGCAGGATCGAATCAAAAACATTGTAGAATAATCTATATCAGGAAAAAGGATACTCTTCCTTTCCTGCTGCTTCAAAAATTTGCTTTGTTTGCTGGTTCTCCTCCCTTTCTTTCTTTTGGGTGGGGGTTGAATTTTAATTTTTTTGAGTTTAATTTGATTGTATGGATTGCTATTTGCTTTTAATTAAAATTAATAAAAATTAAAACATCATAGCATAAAAATCAAACTGCAAAATTATTAAATAAAATCTTTGTCTTTTTGATTCCTACCTCTTGCAATTTCAAGGATTTATTTTAATCTCAATGCTAAGTTTCACTGTGCTTGCTATGTTGTACTAAATGTTATTTATTTATGTCATCCACAACTATATACTTATTCACCTCTTCACTTTTGTGCCTTGAACTTAAAACCTTTTTGGCTACATTGGTATCAGATAGGATGTATAACTAGGGCAGCATTCTCTTTAGTCTTTTCTTCTTGACACCTGCATACAATTGGATTACTACATCACATATGTGTGTTTCATGCTTACTGATCACTCAGATACATTATTGCTTGAAAGATACAGGTATATGTTTATTCATACAAAATCCAACTTATACATTTCTGTAACAGGTGCTTTAGTGTTTCCAATGACAATCAGTTTGAGTTATAAGGCTATAGAAATTCAAATTTTCATTTGTTGTTAAAGATTAAAGTCATTAGCAAGATGAGTGGACTTGCTGAATAACATTGCAATAACTTGTTTTTTAGTTTTATATAAATTATATAAATTCTTTAAAACATGTGTAAAGTTGACAAAAAATTTAACCAAGATAAAGATAATACCGTAAATGAACAGAACAGATCGCAACATTTCCAGATTAGCAAAACAAATGCATTTGAAATGTTTTTAGCTGTTCACCAGTTTCATATCTTTTGTTTCCATGTGAAATAGTACAAAATATTGATTGGGCTACACACATAAATAAGGATGCATGACCTAAATCTTTGAGTGTTGGGGGAGATAATGCTTTCAAAATGTGTGAGATTTTAGATACTGTACATGGCTACAGCAAATACGGTGTTATTTGGACTGCATCTTATTTTGAGACTTTTAGCTAGAGACTGACAAGTTATACTACTGTTGATGTTTTTGCAAAGTAGTTCCTCATTTTAATGCACTTACCTCTAACCAAAGAAATGCTTTTATTTTGTCCTTTCTGGATTAGTATAAAAATAAAAACAACACCAATTACATTTTTTCTTAAACACACAGAACAGCAGATTAACAAAACCTGCTTAAACTCCTCATTCAAATGTTGCTCCATAACAGAAATCAACAAGCACTGCTTACAACGTCTATGTATTGTTCTGTTGTAATCTGTTCCTGAAAGAACTGGCATGCTTCTTAAAGGTTTATTATTTGTTTGTTTGTGCATGGTTTGAAAACGGCTGTCATGAAATAGGATAATGGCTGTCAAGAACAGCAACTATATTAAGGATAATAAGTGGATTGTTACCAAGAAATCCGTAAGATTAATGCAGGAAAAAGAAATTGATCACAACCAACTGTTTTTGTGATCAAATTCCTTTATTGAAATCAAGCAAGGAACAATAACAGGAACAATCATATTTGGTATTTGTTAAAAATGATAAAATTATATTAAATTGAGAGAAAAAGAATAAATCCAACCACCCAAATATCATCCACCCCCACCTTTTAGGATACCATTGGTGCTTCGCAGTATCTTTGTTTTATTTGGTGTATTTTTCTTTTCCCTGGTGCCTTGTTTTGTTAATCAGACCCTGAGCTTGCAGTGGCAGAGCCTCCTGTTAAATTAGCACAGTTAGGTGCCACAGTCATCAGCACCACAGTTACCTTAGAAGATCAAACAAGGCTCCTGTTCGTCAAAACTCTTTATGGTGGCATTAGTTAGTTTTGCATCTGTATCTCTGACCCACTTTCCCTGTGTTTTTCTTCAGAGACTGTTAGGTTTAGTTTTTTTTGTACTTGAATGAGACTTTTTGAATTTAGTTCTCTATGCTTGTACATTGTGAAGCATTAAGTAACAGTCTATTGTTCTTGTCTTCTTTGAGAATTTTATATTCAGAATTCAGAATTTGCATTTAAGTTGAATATAATAATCCCTTCCTAGATATCCCCTTGATTTAGCCTAGCCCTGTATTTTTAAGTTTGGTTATATTATATAATTGCTAGTTTTTTTATTTGATTTAATGTATTATGTTTATCATGTAGATCTTTTCTTGTTCTATTGTATTATTTTTATTTTACCAGAAACACAGGTACTTGTGGTCATCCTGCAATCAAGCTTTCATCCCCTGCTTGATACTTACTGGATACCAGAGCTGTCATTCTTCATCATATCATGTAGTTGGCGTTCTTCAATTTGCTACACATTCAGCAGATGTCACTGCTCTTCTTTTTCTTTGTGTTATGTCAGTTTGCAGTAGATAGATACATAGATACTTTATTAATCCCAAGGGGAAATTCACAAAATCCAGCAGCAGTATACTGATACAAAAAACAATATTAAATTAAAGAGTAATAAAAATGCATGTAAAAATAGACAATAACTTTGAATAATGTTAGCATTTACCCTCCCGGGTGGAATTAAAGAGTCACATAGTGTGGGGGAGGAACGATCTCCTCAGTCTGTCAGTGGAGCAGGACATTGACAGCAGTCTGTCACTGAAGCTACTCCTCTGCCTGGAGATGACACTGTTCAGTGGATGCAGTGGATTCTCCATGATTGACAGGAGCTTGCGTAGCGCCCATCGCTCTGCCACAGATGTTAAACTGTCCAGCTTCATTCCTACAATAGACCCTGCCTTCCTAACAAGTTTGTCCAGGTGTGAGGCGTCCTTCATCTTTATGCTGCCTCCCTAGCACACCACCGCATAGAAGAGGGCACTCGCCACAACCGTCTGGTAGAACATCTGCAGCATCTTATTGCAGATGTCCACTACCAGTTCCTTGGTCTTGCTGGTGTTCAGGTGTAAGTGGTTTGAGTCACACCATTTAACAAAGTTTTTGATTAGCTTCCTATACTCCTCCTCCTGCCCACTCCTGATGCAGCCTACGATAGCAGTGTCATCAGAGAACTTTTGCACGTGGCAGGACTCCGAGTCATATTGGAAGTCTGATGTATATAGGCTGAACAGGACCGGAGAAAGTACAGTCCCTTGCGGTGCTCCTGTGTTGCTGACCACAATGTCAGATCTGCAGTTCCCGAGATGCACATACTGAGGTCTGTCTGTAAGATAGTCCAAACAAGATAACTCAAACAAGATAACTTTATGGAGGTTGACCTTGACCCTAGCCTCATTTTTGTGCCTCACAGCACATATCACGGCATATGTTTTTGATAAAGACCAAGATTAAGGTTGTAGCCCCAGTGGTTTGCAAGAAATTGTGTGACAGACCGACACAACCCTTAGCATTATATTTATCTATCAAAATAGGTGCTTTGTGCATAACCAACATTTGCTAGTTAGTATGAACAATTGATAGCTACACAGACAAGCAGCGGTTATCTGGTTATAGATCAATCAATCACACTGATTACACAGAGGTGACACACTCCTAGCTCAAGCTCAGTCCTAGGCAAGCTCTGCAGACTGAAAAGTGAGATACCAACTTACAGAATTTCTGGACAAAAGTAAGACCAACCCTATCTGGCTGCTATGTATACAGGGCAGACAACATTTGAAGAGACCAGGAGAAGGATATGAAATCAAAATAGGTCCAACCTGTGAGATCAAAGAACACTGAGCATCAAGGCCAAAATGAAGAGCATGAAACACAGTTAAGGACATAAGCAAAGGCCAATGCGCAAACAAATTAAGCACAAAGATTTTTAACAAGTGATATATATATATATATATATATTTTTTAAGTACCTTAGACATGGAAAACACTTTAAATCCGTTTCATGGTAATCATTTTGTGATCTCTAAGGACACACCCATAACAGTTATTATTATTATTATTATTAACAGTCATTGTATATGATAACAAAGCATGCCTAAATGATTAACAGAGTAATATATACTGTGTTGTGTATATACAGTATATATATATTAAGCAAGAAGTCTACAAAGGAAGAAAATGAATCATGTATCTTAAAACAGTCTTTTATTCCTGAGCTTTTAACATCTACCAGGTGTCATCATCAGAGAAAATATAATTAGACATACAGGAATCAAAGTATACAACAGTGAAAAAAAAGTACCCTAAGTTCTTGTCTATAAGCCGCGGCTTATCTAAGGAAAAAAGTTGTGAAAATGAAAAAATAGAATATCGGCTTATACATAAGTCCGGCTTATACACAAAATCAATTTATTAAAAAAAAGTTATACATTTTTAAAAATTAATTTTTATTAATCAAAGCCATCAAATTCTTCATCAGATTCAGTATTAAAGAGATCAAACATCTCGTTAAAAGATTCTGGAATATCAGATTCGATTTGATCTTCGGATTCTTCTTCAGATTCTTCTTCACTATCAGTGGCACGAGATATCACAGTTGTTAGCACTTCAGTTGGATATTCGCAGATATTCGCGGCTTTAAATCCATTTTTAATGCAATCCGCGGTTACTTCAACCCAACATTCGTCGATCCATTGACATACTTCAGCATAAGAGGCCCTTTTGATTGATCCAGACTTAGTGAATGAATGGTAACCATTGACCATCCAGTCCTCCCATTTCTCACGCATTTTGATTTTAAAAGATTTATTAACGCTTAGATCCAGTGGCTGTAATTTAGATGTCAGTCCTCCAGGAATAACAGTCAATTGTGAATACTTTTTCACCTTTTCTTTGACTTCTTCTGTGATGTGAGGTCGAGCCGAATCGTATATTAAAACTGATTTCTGGCAAAAAAATGAATTCTTGCGTTTACGCCAAATGTTTTCTAACCAATAGCTGACCATATCCGCGTCAACCCATCCCTTTTCGTTTGCTGTGACAATAACTCCTTTAGGGAAGACATCTTTAGGAATAGTTTTTCGTTTGAAAATCACTAAAGGTTTGCATTTTCCACCATCGGCTGTAGCACACAAGACAACACTAAAATTGCACTTTTAATTGCCAGTGGTAGTGATTCTGACATCAGTTGATCCCTTTGTCTCAACTGTGAAACCACTGGGCATATCGAAACTGATGGAGACCTCATCCATATTCCCGATGTGTTCGAAATTGACTCCATTGATCGCATTTTTGACAAAAACCCCAAAGACAGCCATTTTCTCTTCCCAATCCTGTGGTAACTTCTGTCCAATAGATGTAATGGCTCTTACAGATAAGTTGTGTCTTTTCATAAACAGAAAACACCAACATTTGCTGCCTTTGAAGTTATTGATTTTTAAATGTTTTGCCAATTCTTTCGCTTTCAAATGAATTCCAGTGGTCAACACTCTTCTATTTTCATTGCGTCTGGAGATAATCCATGTCTTCAATTGTGACTCCAATTCCGGCCAAAACTCTTTTCGGGACCGACGGCAGCGCTTCTTCGGATGCATTGCTTTTATAACAGGCTTTTGTTTTTTCCATCGCCGGATGTTTGACTCGTCTGTTCCGAACTCTTTAGCCGCCGCCGCATTGCCATACTTTTCGGCATAGCTCACCGCTTCAAGTTTTCGATGATTGGGATAAGATTTTCGAGTCTTCTTTACATTATCAATTTTAACAAATTTCACAAAACAAAAATTTAACAAAATCACAATTTAAATGACCGCTACGCGCACGTGTTGACTCGGCGACGCCCAGAGCAGAAAGAACGCGCTACGGCCGCTCCAACCGCGCCATGCGGGGAGTGAGAGAGACGCCAATATCTCACACTCTCTCCCCCCTTAAAGAAATTAAATGGGTGCGAGTGAAACCACTGACCTCCCTCCCTTCTATTAGTTATAGGTTATAGTACGTTTGGCTTATCCATGAGTCCGGCTTATCTATGATAAGATTTTATTTTAAAAATTCGTATGATTTTTGGTCTCCGGCTTATACACGAGTCCGGCTTATAGACAAGAACCTAGGGTATACATCAACACATATACAAGAACTTTACAATGCTGTCAGAAGGAAAGACCCATAGTTTCTGACATATGAACACATTTAAATGAGACACGGAGCAAGTAAGATTCAGAGGAAATACTAAGAGTGGCAGAGAGCTGGTTGAATTGTGGCTACCAAATGAAAACACCATTAACAGACACTTGGACTTGAACACAGCATATGCAAGCTTAAAAAAAAGAACATCCAAATAATCAAAAAGACTTTAAGACCTACTCCCTCTGAATCCCACCTTACTAATCCACAAACTCCCCACACACACCCCCACCCACCTACCACCCCCTTCCTCATTTGCTATATATTGCCTTTGCCTCCTTCATGTCTAATTGTTTTCCTCTGATGATGACATCTGGCAGGTGTTGAAAGCTTAGGAATAATATACATATATTTTCTTTTTATAAGTAAATTACATTTCTTAATAGGTGCCTTTCTTTGTGTTTGGGAGGTTTTCACCTTCCCAGGTGGGGAAAACTATAATATCACACACCTCATTCAACCCAGTCCACCCAGTCCTTCTGATCCATGCAGACCAAGGTGGGAGGACAGACAAATATGACAGGTCCACAGGTAAGAAGAAGAAGAATACACACAAAAGGATAGATCAAAAATTAAGACTGGGATTGACATTCTGACAGTCCAACAACTAGCTTTTATCTCATTTTAGAAGTACACTGGTAATTAAATAATATCATTTGTGTTTGATTTTGCGTGCTGCTTATTTTTGTTTATTTTTTTTATCTTTGTTTTGGCTATGCTATTGTGTCACCATTTTGTGAGACTGTCCTTTAATAGGTGCTGCAATTTTTTGTGTTCATTACATTATGCAATCATTTTAGAGCTTTTGATTGCTACAATGCCACATGATTGCTAGGCATATGACACTTGTTCTGTGTCCCATGACATCATGAAGGCCAAGCTATAAAAGATGAAATGCCCTTCTTATGGCAGTACTTCCAATTGTTTCATCCACTTTGCACTCTGTGGGTTATCTCTGATGTTACTCTATCTTAGGCCTAAACTAATGCTAGGTATTTAAATTTATCCACTCTTTTCCATACCTCTTCCATACCTGTTACCTGCAGGGTAACTTATGAAACTTGATCAGAATTAATCTTCAAATATTCTGTCTTCTTCCTATTTATGCACAGTTCTCTTGTGACAGTTTGGGTTGGCTCCACGCTCTCTGATTGCTTCCAAGAGCCTCTTGAACCTGGAATTGTCACAAATGGTGGCAGCAGTGGGACAAGCCTTTGGCAAAACAGAAAGAAGATGAGGAACAGAAAGCAGATGAGAGAACAGCAAGCAGGATTGGTGTCTAAATGGTGCCATGTACCTAAGCCTGAAGAGGACTTTTTAGAACTTTGAGGTTTTAATAGATTATTTATTTATTACTGATTTTATTATCACTTTAAAGTTTTTGTTCTTTTAATGTCCTGCTTTTAGAAGGGGATTGGTCTTTGTTTTATTAAGGGACTTGTTTTAGTGCTTTTATAAATTTAGTGCAGTGCTAGGGCCATGCCACGGACCTTGGCCACCAGTTGCACTAGGTTGGAAGGAGTGTAGAGCGTTCCATGCAACTGACAGCTTAAGGGGTGAGGTGTCTGATAAGAAGTTAATAACAAAGCTCTATTTTTAAATAACTAATCTGGTCCCGGAGTGTACAGGCTCTGAATAGGTGCTTGGTTGATCGCACATTCATCTGCAAATACGAGTGGATCATTCATGTGCCTCATTCACACCACAGAGTAAGAGGAGGACCACATCTGCAGAATAAAACAGAGCCTGCATGGCAAAGAGGGAATCAAGTCAAGAAAGAGAATGAGATCTGAGTAAGAAGCAGAATGTGAGCAGACTCGGATGCCTGAGCAAAACCAACACGTGGGGCAGATTGTCCCTGCTGATTTATCAGGGCAGAGGGTTTGATGTTGATGAACTCCTCCTCAGGGATCCAGGGGATGTCAGGTGTGTGAGAAATTAAAATAAATTAAGTTGATTGCCAAACAAAATTCTGAAGTAGGTGATTAATAACACTACTGGGTTCACCTACATAACACATATGTCACTAAATATCATTAATTCAATCATAACATATACTATATAACCATATCACCGATTACCACTTCAAATAAAGGCATATTGAAAAATCTTCCAGAGTGCACCCTGTGATGGACTGGGATCACATTTTTATGCTAAAAAGTACTGCTGGGATAATCTTCTGCTCTTCAAGGACCCATGGTAGGTTCACAAGGTAAATGAAGTTTAATGGCCTAAGAATAAGCAATTTTTGTATTAAATTCACAAGACATAATATGAAGAATTAATAATTTACATAATCTTGAAATGGAAAAATAAATAAATAAAATTTTTAAATGAAAAATAAAACATTAACCAACAATTTTATGATTTAACAGAACAACATCTCTGATGATGGCAAGAAGTGATGTCAGGTGCATGCTAGAGAGCATTGCTTTGTGAAATATTTGTATTTAAAGTATTATGACTTATGTGAATTAATAGTTCATCACAGTTTTTTGCAGTTCACAAGTGTTGAAACAAGAATCACCTCTGTCATGTTACTGACATACTTATGTTCAAGCATCTACTCTTTTAAAAGTTATAGAAACTATCTCTGTGGAAAAAGCATTATATATATATAACATCCATTTCAACAGTTGTTGTATGACAATAATATTTTGGAAGCAGAAATTTGTTTTGGAGTTATATTCCTTCCTTTGCTTGCTACCCATGATGAGCGCACACTCTTGACCAATAATAGAAAAAGAACACATATTTCCTAAATATCTTGAGAGTGTCATATAATATCTAGCGTGCACCAGTTATTGAATCATACAATCTGGTGAAAACCACTTATTATGGCGTTTGCATGGCACATTACCCCCTTTATTTTTTTAATAAGTCTTTAGTAGATTTGCAGATTCCAGAGCAAATATCTATCTTTTACGTAGGTTTTATAAATAAACTGTCTTTAGTTTATACAACAGTAAAAGAAACACAAACACACAAGGCAGTTTAGTCACTGGAGCCAGGGAGAAAATCATGAAATTAAAGATTAGTAGTCATCCCTGTTTTCTTCACACCCATTGGTGTTATAGGTAATGAGATCTTTATGGTCCACAGTCTTTACTGCTTCATAACTGTGTGTGTCCTCATGAGTGTGTGGAGTGAAAGAAAGTAGTGGAAGTGTAGGAAAATACTGGAATTACAGACTTTGATTTGCTTTGGTTTGCTTTGAGCTTCAATTCAACTTCAGCTTTATCGTCATATGTACTCAGTACAATGAAAATCTTATTGTGCAAGTCTTTCAGGAATAGACAAGAATACACAACAACAGACAAGACCTTCTTTTCTGACACCTATTTTCAGCTAAACAGTAAGTTCTCCTAACAAGACTAATCAATCAGAGGCAAATGACATCCAGAGATGTCTCCATGATGCACCATTTAAAAACTTGGTCAATGACCATAACTTTACCATTGGCATCCAAATTGCACAAATTTATCAACCAAAATTTTGGACTTCTGTGCACTAAAGAAATCAAAATCTACCCCTTCCGTTATGACTCATTGCCAGCACTAGATCTGGGCCTTCTGTGTTCTCTGCGTGCTTTCTCCATAGTTATAATTTCTGCTCCATAACAGGACCCCTATTGTGTAAGGTGTGATTGTAACAAAGGCTTGAGCTATCCTTTGGGTACCCTGGTGCTGGAGTGTAAGAGTAGAAGACTGACATGAAGTTGGATGTGGTTGCTATACTATATCGTACCTTTCTAAAGGAATACAAGGTAGATAGACCAAGAGTATATCAGCATGGTTATCTTTCTGAAGAAGGAAACAGACTGATAACCACCTGTGCGGCAGATGTAATTTTTATGCCAGCAAACCACTGTGTATAAAGCCTGAACGACAGGATGCAACAAAGAAAAGCAAAGAAGGATAAGACCATCTGAACAAGGAAAGGAAAGAAGCCTGCTGAAAATCCTCCCTTGTGTGCCAGGGAAAGCTGAACCTGAAGGATTAGGGACAAAGCATCACCTACACCTGTAGTGAACAAGAACCAAACCAGAAGGAAATTTATCTTGATTCTAATAACTATTGTCTGTTACTTTGCTGTTAGGATAAACCCATCTATAATGTATACTAGTTACTGGTACTATGTAACTAAAAGTAATAAACCGTGTGAATGATAAGCCTTTAGCTTGTAAAGCATGTGCATCAGAGGAACATCTTCCTGGCTCATCTATGGTATGTGATACCCTGCTAGGGAAAGAAGGGCTGCTGGCATTAACACCGCCTTTTTTATTCCTCCCTCTCATCACCGAAAAGATCCCTTTAGAGAGCAATTAACCCCACCCCTTCCATTTGGAGGATTATAAAAATCTGATACCCCCGAATGTCAGCATCTCATTTGGACACGGACTTGCTTAAGCACGGAGCTCCACATGACAGACCAGCTCTTAACAGCCACCTGCTTTAAGAAGCCAGGAAGGCTATTTATTTTCAGTCTCTCTTGTGCACCTGTATTGTTTGACAGTTTCTATCATAATTAAAAGGGGTGACCGGGATGGCACCCTAACACTTCTTTTGACTCACCCCGAGTTATTTCTGCCTGTCCACAAGCTGTTATAAGTTTCTCTTCCTAAAATCAGTAGGCAAATTGAAAGCAGCACCTCACACACATACACACACACGCACACACACACACACACACAATGATGAAATTATTCCACAAACAAAATATAAAGAGTTGGGGATTTGCCCCGTATATTGCTTTGGATGCAAAGGTTTGGTCAAATAAGGTTTTCAGATCAAAATCATACATTCGACAAAATGGTTACAGTATGGCTGGTATTTATACAGTAGTTAAAATGGCAACTGAAGGTGAAGTGGCAGGAAGTGACGTCATCACTGAGGGACCAGAAATGACGTCATCAATAATGGACCGGAGGTGGATTCTGTTGTGTTCCATGGTGTGATTTGTTGATGATGGTAGATGGTTATTTTTCTTCTTTGGTTCTATAGGATTAGAGAGAGAGGCGTTATTACCACAATACAATCCTCCCTCTGATGATATCTCACTCACCTCTGGACTTGTTGACTGCCTCCTAAGTGCACGTGTTTGACATGACCCCCCCCCCTCAGCCCAGACCCATCGGGCCAGGTGACCTGAACTGAGACGTCGTGGATCCTGGAGAGAGCATCGGCGTTGGCCTGAAGAGAACCTCGACGATAAGTGACCTTGAACTTGAAAGGTTGCAATTCCAGAAACCACCTAGTGACACGAGGATTAGACTCCCGATTCAGGGCCATCCACTGCAAGGCAGCATGGTCTGTCACCAGAGTAAATTCCCATCCCAACAGGTAATAAAGGAGTTGAGTCACAGCCCACTTAATAGCCAAAGCCTCCCGTTCCACCACCACATACCTGGTCTCCCTATCCAACAATTTCCGGCTGAGGTACATCATGGGGTGTTCAGCAACATCAATGCATTGGCTCAACATGGCACCCAATCCTGTGTCCGATGCATCGGTCTGGAGAATAAAAGGACAAGAAAAGTTAGGAGTAGACAAAACCGGTGCTGAAATAAGGGCCGATTTTAAGTCACAAAATGCAGTTTCAGCAGAATCATCCCAGACCACTTTTAAAGGAGCCCTCTTCTTTGTCAAATTAAATAGAGGCGTAGCCCTCTCAGAAAATTGAGGAACAACACAACAATAGTAACTCGCCAATCCCAAGAAAGCTTGCACCTGCCTCTTAGTAATTGGACGGGGCCAGTCTTGGAACACTGCGGTTGGACCGAGCCACACCCCACCAGATAGACTAAATATTTGGCTTCAGTCATCCCAAAGAAACATTTCTTTGGGTTGATACGTAGCCCTGCTTGAGCTAGTGTGGATAGAACGGCCACCACCTGCTGTACATGATCCTCCCATGTGCCGGAAAAGATAACCACGTCATCCAGGTAGGCGGCACTGTAGGTAATGTGGGGCCATAACAGTGTATCCACCATACATTGAAAAGTCGCTGGCGCTCCGTGCAAACCACAGGGAAGTACCCGGTACTGCCAGTGTCCACTAGGGGTACTGAAGGCGTTTTTTTTCTTTAGCGGATGCCGTCAAGGGAATTAGCCAGTACCCTTTCATCATATCAAGTGTAGTTATTAAGTGGGCGTTTCCCAGCCTCTCGAGGAGATCGTCCACGTGAGGCATGGGATATGCATCAAACTTAGACACCTCATCAGAAGTCATTACAGAACCTCCACGACTCGTCAGGCTTAGAAACTAAGACAAATGGACTAGACCAGGGGTTCTCAACATTGGTCCTGAGGGCCCACTGTGGCTCCACATATTTGTTCCAACCAGCTCTTATTTTTAATTGGAATCCTGGGCTAATTAAGTGAACTATTATTTTCCAGATTCTGTGTTTTGGGAAAAACATAGAAATTAGAAAACTAAGTTTTGTAAAAGAAAAATATATATATACATATACAGTAGAGTCTCGCTTATCCGACATAAATGGGCCGGCCGAACATCGGATAAGCGAAAATGTTGGATAATGGCAGGTGTTAAGAAAAAGCCTATTAAACGTCAAACTATGTTATAATTTTACACATTACGAACCTAATAATCATGTTTTACAACAAAACAACAGAATAAATTAACTGAAAAAATGAATGTACAGTTACAGAATTGTCTGACGTTAAATACAGTATGTACTGTACTTAAAAAGTTCAGTCCTGTGATGATTTAAAGACATTTTTGATCATAGTCTGCTTTCCTGATGAGTGCCGTTTCTTTGCTGTGAAGTCTCGCCAACTTTGCAGCATCATGTCGATTCCTGTAGCTTTTTCTTGTTGCTCAATGTAATTAATTGCAGTTTCTAGCCTTAACTCCGTCACTAATATAGTCAACATCCGTATGAGCGTATACTGGTTACTACAGCATTGTGACTGCGTGTGTGTGTTTGTGCTGTGATGTGCAAGTCCACGTCTTGCACCCGAAAACCCGACGCTGAATCTCAGTACTTTTAGCAACACCAGCTTTATTAAGCTTGAAACAGCAACAGTGCGGTTATCTATTGTAGTGGGATCTGCCATTCTCCTATACACAGAGACAGCAGTCAGGCAGGGTCGGGGGGGAAGTAATACTGAGCCCTGCGCATTTGTAATGTTCCTTGTTTCTTGTATAACCCATCAACGGCAGGCGCTTATAGCATGTCTGCGATCTTTTCAGATTGGCTTTTATGTCGAACTGCTACAGTGCTGGGAGACTGCGATTGCTTTGGGACACTCTTCCACATGTCATCCCGTTGGGTGGAATCCCACAAGAGTTTAGAAACTCACTCACAGCAGCCATGATTCTTTTCAAAGGTAAAGTGCACGTTATTTTGCTTTATTTATTTTTACTTTATATTTTGTATTAATCATTTTTATATGAATAGTTTTGGGTTGTGGAACGAATCATCTGAGTTTCCATTATTTCTTATGAGGAAATTCGCATTGATATACTGTATGAGTGCTTTGGACTGCGAGCACATTTCCAGAACGAATTATGCACGCAAACCGAGGTTCCACTGTAATTATCTGCGGCAGAGTCGGGAGCAACAAAGAATAGACTACGCTTACGCTCGCAACTTGCAGTTCTTGTTGCCGATTGATGCATAATTTTTTTTTTGTTTTTTTTGCAGTGGGACGTCAGATAATACAGAATGTTGGATAAGCGAAGTTAGGATAAGCGAGACTCTACTGAATATTAAAATGTACCAAGCAGTTATATGGGAATGATGTATTTTTTTTTCTTTTTAACAATATTTTCATTGAGATTTTCATTCTGTTTTTTGCCATTGTGTTCTAATTGTTTAATTAATACATTATTTTGTAATCAGTGGGTCTAATGCTAAAGTAATTGCAACCATTGATTATACAGTGTTGTTTGCCTGGCTATCTGCTTTGCTGGCTTGTCATTAGTAAGATACAATGAAGGGAGCAAACTGCACAGAGAAAGGGCAAAATATAATGAAATCAACAAAAGGGAGTTAAGCATTTAAATCTCTCGCAAAAATGAAAAAAAATACCAGCTAATTAATTGAGATCAATGTTATCAGGTGTCGTCAATGATTATGAATCTCGCTTATAACTCCCCGTATAGACAAGATAGCTGTTTCCAGCTCCTGCCGTTGTCTCCAGGATAAATTAGACCCGAAATTAAGGTGTTGATTTTCTATGAAAAGGGAGTGTGGCTGACCGGAGGGAGGCTCCGCCTCTCTATCCTTCCACGGTTTCAGCAAGTTGACGTGATAAACACGCTCACTCAGCCGACGATTAGGTTGTTTAAATAATCGACAAGTCTTTTTCGTTCCTTAATTTCGTATGGCCCCTGCCAATGTGCCAATAATTTAAAGAGGGAAGTTGGAACGAGCACCATAACACGATCCCCTGGGCTGAACTCCCAGAGGGTGGTGTTTCAATTATAATATTGCGCCTGTGTTGCTTGAGCATTTTTTAAATGTTCTTTGAGTACAGGTATAATTTTATTTAATCTATCATGTAATTGTGCAATATATTCAAGAATATTAGAAGATGAACGGACCTCCTCTTCCCAACCTTCTTTTAATATATCCAAAAGACCCCTGGGTTGTCTTCCATATAGGAGTTCAAAAGGAGAAAAGCCCGTAGAGGTCTGAGGGAATTCCCGATAGGCAAACAGTACGAGGGGCAGCAACTGATCCCAGTTTCTACCGTCCTCACTAACTGCCTTGCGTAACATCTGTTTCAGAGACTGATTAAAACATTCTACCAATCCATCAGTTTGCGGATGGTAGACTGAAGTCTTTAGATGTTTAATCTGCAGTAACCTAGTAACTTCCCTGAACGTATCCAACGTGAAAGGAGTCCCTTGGTCTGTTAACACTTCTTTGGGAATCCCAACGCGAGCAAAAATCCCTACTATTTCCCATGCGATTATTTTAGAAGTTGCTGAACGCAAGGGAACAGTTTCAGAAAATCGTGTGGCATACTCAACCATAACTAATATGTATTTATGACCACGTAGGGAGGGCTCCAGAGGTCCTACAAGATTGAGCCCAACCTTTTCAAAAGGTATATCAATCAGGGGTAAAGGAATAAGCGGAGCACAGTCCCTTCTGGGAATCTGGAGAATCTGACGCTCCGGACAAGAAGTACAGAAACGTCTGAACTCCTCATTTATTCCTGGCCAATAAAACCTGAACTTAATACGTTCTAATGTTTTTTCGGTCCCCAGATGGGCTCAGAGTAAATGGGCATGGGCTAATTCACACACGTGACAACGGTAAGTGTGGAGTATTAGCAACAATATCCTTGTTTCACCCTCATGTTTAGCCACACGATATAATAAATCATTCTTTATTACAAAGTAGGCCATTCATGGTGGGGGATCTACAGAATGATATCCGTTTACTGAAACAGCAGCATTTCTTGCAAATTTCAAGGAATTCAGTAATAGGATCCTGGGCTACTTCAATGGGCGGAGCTACAGTCCGTTCGGGTCCTTCAAGAGGTGGAGTGCCTCTCACAGAGCCTGAAGGACCTTCGTCACCATCATCTAAATGAACTGTATGGGGATTCTGGGAGCCATTACACGGCGTGGAGGCAGTCGGAATATCTTTATCCATAACCAAGCCCTCTTTTATTAAAGGATCAGTAGTGTTTTTACCGCATTTATTTTCTGACCAGCCCCACCCTAGTATCACTGGGTACGGTGGATCTGGCATCATGGCCATGACTGTGGTTTTCATGACGTGATCCAGTGAAAGGATACAGGAGGCATTTTTATAATAACGGGCCTCCCCATTAATACATTTTATACTGATCTTACTAGGCAGCCACTGTTGCAGTAAAATATAACAGCGAGCAATAATAGAAATGTTGCTCCCGGAATCAAACATTGCTGTGACATTATACCCATTTATCAGTATTGAATTTAAGCTTTAGTATTAGATTGGGTGGGCTCAGAATAAGGCACACGAACCTGTCGGGTTAGACAAGGGGACCGTTCTGACCCTTCCGATTTGCAGACCGCCCAATGACGCTCCACTGCTTCCACGAGACTATCCATGGAGGTTACCTCCTGCTTGTGAACTTGCTGGGCTAGCTTTTCACGGAGAGCATTTATGAAGGTCTCTACAGTTAGCAGTTCAGCCATATGTTGACCGCTGTTCGCATCTGGCCATAGCCAGTGACCTACTTTGCCCCAGACCTCATATACCTGAGTGCAAATCGATCGCTCCAGATCGAACTTCCATTCTCTCCATTCCCTTGCCTGCTGTGCCGCTGATACACCATAGCGTTTAAAAATCTCGCTTTTTGGAGTATCATAGTTGGCGGACTGCTCCTCAGTTATATCATAATAGGCCCTCTGTGCCACCCCCTTCAGATAGGGAGCCAGAATGTACGCCCATTCCGTCTGCGGCCATGTGTTGCATTTAGCAGTACACTCGAAGATTAAAAAATAGGATTTTATGTCATCTTCTTCTGTCAGATATGTTAAAACAGGAGGTACTGACCGTGAAGTCTCTGTTCTTACCGCTGCTACTGCGCTAGCCTCGGATTCTGCTAATCGGGTCCGGGTATCACCTAGCTGTATTTTAACTTGTTGTAGCTCAGCCATCATAGTGTTCAAAACGGTGTTGAGGTCTTGTTTCTCTGACATTCTGTAACAATTGTATCCTGCCGACTACGCCAATTGTGACGAAATTATTCCACAAACAAAATATAAAGAGTTGTGGATTTGCCCCATATATTGCTTTGGATGCAAAGGTTTGGTCAAATTAGGTTTTCAGATCAAAATCATACATTCGACAAAATGGTTACAGTATGGTTGGTATTTATACAGTCGTTAAAATGGCAACTGAAGGTGATGTGGCAGGTAGTGGCGTCATCACGGAGGGACCAGAAGCGACGTCATCACAGAGGGACTGGAAGTGACGTCTTCAATAATTGACCAGAGGTGGATTTTGTTGTGGAGTTGTTTTCCATGATGTGATTTGTTGATGATGGTAGTTGATTATTTTTCTTCTTTGATTTTATAGGATTAGAGAGAGAGACGGTATTACCACAATACAATCCCCCCTCCGATGATATCTCGCTCACCTCTGGACTTGTTGACTGCCTCCTAAGTGCACGAGTGTGACAACACAAACACACACACACGAACACACACACACACGAACACACAGAAGCTGTATGCATACAAACTGTGAACAAATCAATGTTGCCGTCAAAGTGCAGACACTAGAAACTTTATAACTAGCTAAGAACTTTTCCATATAGTCAGCTGAAAGGCAAACATTCTGACAAGAACATTTTAAAAGTTGGAAAAATACAAATGATGTTTCCTGATTAATTCTTTAGATAAAAATCAAGCAAACAGAATTCACAAGCTATGTACCTTTTTCTATTGGAGAGAAAAATCTCCAATTAATCTAGCACAGATTTATGTTTTATCTTGCTTGTTATTGCCCTTTGCCTATGTACACTTGCATATTTCCAGCTTGTATTAACCTCATATTATGAATATTGCATGATTTGGTTTATTACAGCAAGAGTGTTTGGGTTATTTACTGAAAAAATAGTCTATCACCACATCCAAACCAGAAGCAGAGAAAATGAAATTTGATTAATGTGGATTTTAGCCAATTTACAGATGCCTCCATTGTTTTGGTGTCCTGAATGGAAGGTGAAGCACAGGCAGACAGATTAAATGGAGGGAGCCAAAGTAGATGCTCTTTCTTCTTGCTCATGCTGTAAAATAATGTGTTTGAAGGCTTGCCTAATTCATTATTACAGCATTTTGGCATTTATTTGATGTTTATCACCTTTAATAACTGGACAGAACTGACTTTGTATGTTCCTTGTGTGAAGCACAGGTGCTAAAAACAACGGACTGGACGGTTTTAGTGTAAATCTATGTGAATGGCTTTAACAGCTTTAAGTGTGGTGAATGTACCAAAGTAGTTTGATGCTGTTATCTTTCTATTATATAAAAAAGTCTTGGGACCAGACAAGACTTTTTCAGAGAGACGAGACATGACTTTCTCAGACAAACACTTTCACATCCCGCGAGACAAAGACTAGATGACAAAGTAGAACGTTGTAAAGAATTCAAAAACGTTGGCGCAATATACATGCACAGCAGGTTAGATATAATGAATAGTGATGAGCGAGCACCACATGTGCTCGTGCGGCATGATCGAGTCCCCGCCCCGCACGTTTCGCGGGTTGGAGACAGCCAATCAAGGGGCAGGTAAGTACTGCCCTCACTGTAATGCCAGTAGCCATGTCAAGTGCTGGCATTACAGTGATTGGCTGGCCGGAACATGTCATGTTTTAGAGTGTCAGCTCACCTGCAGGCACTGACATATAATGTTTTAGAGCGTCATTTTTCCTGTAAAATTGATTTTTTTGGGGGGTTTTGGGCGTGTTTTTGTCAGTCTGTAAAAGTGGCGTACAACTCAGACAAACTGGTTCCCAGCAGCGACTTGGGAGTCCAAGATGCACCCAGACATCGTCCCCATGCTGTTCCCGGTCCATTTGGGTGGTGTTTCTGTCACTTTCTGACCTTTTCCAATGGACCAGGCACCCTCCCCTCTTCAGAGCAGGGGGTGCCTGGTTGTCTACCATTGACTTACATTATACTTGGGTGCTCAGTAGAGCACATGAACATCGTGATGTGTTCGAACCGAACACCCGAACACTTTGGTGCTCGCTCATCACTAATAATGAAAGTACGAAAATTCAAAAGTCTTCCAAAAAATGATAGTAAAGTTCGCATTAGCACAAACAAAAGGAAATTATTACTCAGTGAAATAACGGAACAGCGAAAAAAGATTGAATATATTGCTCAGATTTAAACTTTAACTCAGAGACTTGTAGATCGTCTAATTGGGGGGGGGGGGGGGGGGCGAGCGAGTAGAGCAGGCGGC
>JANRMT010062819.1:10905014-10921140 GCA_026402145.1 Polypterus bichir lapradei
AATTTATTGCTATACAGAATAATCTGGACACATGCCCTGCCATGTTACGAAAGCCAAAAAAGTTGTCATGTGGTGAGAGCAACTGTTTTCTGCATGAATCATGATTGCTTTATGCCATTCCTAAAACAGGTATAACTTTTTTTTTCGCTTTCAGTATTCTACAATTAGCCACTGTTCTTTTGGTTTTAACAATGAATATTTTTACTTTGGGAGAAATACGAGGGACGTTCAAAAAGTCTCCCCACTTTTATATTTTCGTTGGAAACAATGAAGGCAGGAGGAGTAGTAATTGGGCCTTAAAAGGTTGGTTTGACGCTGGGAAAATTGCATCGCAAATAAAGGTGACTATGTAGAAAAGTGATGTCATTTGTTTGTGAAATTCTTAATAAACAGAGTTACAAAAAGTGCAGAAACATTTTGAACGTCCCTCGCATGTATAATTTAGAAAATTTTTCGAGTCTACTTGTGTTTGACTTTGGCTAAAATACACCCTTCAAAGAGAGCTGGGTGCCCTACTCTATTTCTCATATATGTGTTTTCAGATATTATCTGAGTTGCTGTATCTAAAACAAAGAGAATTGCTTTTTATATACACTGCTTTAAATGCCTGTAAAAAAATGCCCAGTTGTAAATTCCCTCTTTATTAGGAGGGGATAATTTACTATGTATTTTATATATTCCAGATTTTTTATATAAATCAATTTTCCCACTTATTATGTCCTTCAACTCATTTGATAATAATTACACATTCTGATTTATAAACTTACATATCCTGTCATTTTCAGAAAAAATAAACTGAGCACAGATTCATTGTAATTTACATAAATTCTGGAAACATACACGTCACTGCTTTGTGAGGGATTATAGCAGCCCTTTACAGTTACAGAAGCATTATATACATATATTCATACATACATGTATACAGTATTTACTAGTTATGTATAGGGAGGTGAAATGATTTGTTTTGGGTCACACAGTGAGTTAGTAGTGGAGACTAGCAGACTTTTGTTTGCAAGTCCAATGCTTTAGCCACTATGGCACTTTTCTATGGTAATCTGCCACTTAAATACTTAAACGCTACATTGTGTTATATTTTTCCTTCATCTCCTTTTTCTATTTAAATCTTTAATTCTCTCTCCTACAATCCAATTTACTCACATTTAAAAAAAACAAAACAATAATTAAATTTTTAGATAACTCAAATTTCAGCTTTGGTCTTCAGATTTTCTTTAGAGAAACAAGTTTAGCTTTGCAGTGATTTTTCAAATTACTTGTGTTTAACACAATTATTTGTAGCTGCTACTCAGATTTCATCTTCCCTTATAATTTACCCAAACTGTTAATACACGATTGCTTGCTGCTGTCACAGATTCAAATTTGGAAGGTATGCTTTAATTCTATTTTCAAAACACAATAAATAATTAAAACAAGGACCTTATTGGACTACTTCCTGGACTGGAGTACAGTTACAAATTAGCACCAGCACATGAGTATGGTGGAATATACTACTCACATGTTTTTCGAAATTTAGACTCCTGTGTCAAAAGTTGGATGCCTGTAGAGAATTCATGGCTTGTGTAAATTGAGCATGACTGCTGAGAAGACTACTTTTTTATGAAAGGCATTACAATCTTTTAGAAAAAAGATGTAATGTCAAATCTTTCCATTGTAAGTTGTGTAGTAAACCAAATGACTTAATAGTGAAAATTTCATAATATGCTAGACTTTAATTCTTCCTTTTAATAAGCTCCAGCACAGCCATCAATCTTTCATTTTTTTTTTACTTTAATTATGATCTGTCAGACTGACTGCATCAGACTTCTCCATACAAAACCTTCATATAGATTGTCTTTTTCCTTCCTCAAGCTATACCCTGCACTTTTCAACTTGGATATTCCACTCCCTTAGTTAAGAAATACCTATTTGTGTTGCATTTCTCTCTGAAGGCTCAAATAAAAAAAAAGATGGCAGAAGAGTAGAAAAAACAGAAGAAGCATTTTGAAGTGTTCTGAAAATATTTCTAGTAATATTGATATGTTTGAATGTTTAAATTATATTTTACTGTTAATTTATAATATTGTTTGAAGCATAATTTGATAATGTTGCATAAAGAGTAAAAGTACCTTTCCCTTATTTTATATGAGAAAATATGCTTTTTAAATTAGTTACTTGCCGTCTCAAACCTACCCCCACAGCAACTAGAAGATGTTATGTTTCTTGACACTGGAGAACATCCCGCTGAGCCACTATAATTGCAAGTGATAAGCATTGGTAGTGCTGTATTACTCAACAAGAGGATTATGTCAGTGTAATTGGCTCATATATCCACCCATAACAAGTTATGAAGCGCTAAAGCCTTGGAAATGATTCACTCAAAATGATGTTACATTTATCCTGGGCTCCCGTCCTGTGAAACATATCTGCTTCCCAAAAATTAAACATTTCATTTATGTGTGATTTTTTTTCCTTTGATTTTCTTATGTTCATTAATCTATATTACAGTTTGACATATCACATTTTTGGACTAGCTATATTTTTATAGCACCTTTTTTAGTGAAATCCATCCTGTGGCCCTTAGCCCAAAGATACAATACAAAGTGGTGAGGGAAGTGTCCATCTTAATTTTTAAGTCCAATGGCTCACTCACTTGGCCACACTACACCAAACTGCAGCTGTCATGCCAGCATATATCCATAAGAACATAAGAAATTTGACAAACAAGTGGTGGCCATTCAGTCACTCAAGCCCATTTGTTTAGATAAGAGCTAAGCTATCCCAGTATCTCATCCAAATTCTTCTTAATATTTGTCAAGGTTTCTGCTTCAGTTACCTTTCTCTGTAGTTTGTTTCAGAGTCCCACAATTCTTTGCATAAAAAATGCTTCCTGCATTCAGTTTTAAATGTTCTTCCTCTTAATTTTCACTGATATCCTTGAGAATGTGATTCACCCTTAACACTAAAATCCCTGAAACCTTCGAAAAAACATGTAATCCCGGGCCACCTTAAATTCCTTTGCACCTCTCCATTAGCATCTTTTGCGTTGCAAATGTGTCGATCAGCACAAGCAGCAAGCAGCCTGCTATACCATACCCCCCACCACCGCAGAAAGGGTAAAAAGTTCTCCCAGGTCAAGTCTTGTTTATCTGGGTGTGAGGTGCCTGGAGTTGTATAGGGTAAATAATATATCGTTATTTGGAATACATGCATTTCATGTGTGTTCCAACTCTACAATAATCTGTGTAAGTGTAGGATTACAGGAAATGTGAGAAATGCAAGAAATGTTGAGCACATATCTAAAACAAACTTATTTCATTTTATAATACTAACGACAAATTTTGACATAAAGTATATAATAAGACTGAAGTCCAAATATCAAATAAACACTTTCACAAAAGTTACACATATAACAAAACAAGTGCGTTTTTATTCAAGAATATAACTGAAGAAAAATAAATTAGGTTAGGGTACAGCACTGACACAACTGTTTGGGTGGTGCAGCGGTAAGACCTGCTCACTCATAATCAAGAGGTCGTGGGTTCGATTCTGGCCGCTTCTCAGAATTACTGATTTGAGTAGTGAGCTGCTCTTATTGTTACTATTATACAATAAAAACATACATTTGATTTGAGTCTGTGACAGCCAGTGTAAATTTGTGGTACTTGTAAAGGTTAGCATTTTTTTCTATCATTCAGTTTTATTCTCTCAGTCACATTCACACTCCCCCCGATCTGACACTGCTGTTTTCAAATAAAGATTTGCTATAACAGAAGTGAACTCAGATGAGGATGAGGGTTCTACATTGGAGAAAGAGAACAGAAGCTCTCGCTACAAGAAATGTCCACTCACACATAAGAATAACACAGTTGCACCAGGCATAAAGGTGAAAGATGGCACAGTTTGGATGCAGCAACAGGTTGGGTGTCGTCATGCTAGTGAATCTGCCCCACACGCATGCCCTTAAACGAAATAGTAGGACATGACGAGCTTGCCAAGGTATCGTGCAAAGTTCTGTTTGTGATAATGTTTTGTGATGGTCTCTATATGAAATATATTTATTTGTTACTTATATAAAAGCCACATCGAATGTTATTTACCTATTCACCTTGATTTATTTACTTATCTACCTACAGCGTAAAGTCACAAGTAGACTACAGAGCTTCTTGTGTTTAATTGGGTATGCTGACACTGAGACTAAGGTCATAAAGCTTATGGAGTTGTTTCTGGACAAAGGCAGGACTGTAACAACAGTTGTGACAGGAGCTTCCACCTGCAGCTAAAGTGATTTGCGTACTGAAGTAGCATTTTACATGTACAGTACTTTGCCAGCATGCTGTGCTGCTATATCTTTCTTGTACTGTAATTACCAGAACTGCACACAGCACTCAAGTTGCGGTTTCATTAGTGCATTATATAGTTTGAGCATAACGTCCTTTGACTTAAATTCTAACATTTTATTTTCCTTTTTAATTGCTTCTGTTAATTGCTTAGTTGATGAAAATGTTGTGTCAACATATACCCCAAATCCTTGTCAGTGGTTGCTCCTGTATGACAATTTCTCCCATCTTGTATTTATAATTGATGTTCCTTTTGTCCATGTGTAGAACTTTGATCTTCCATCCATCCATCCATCCATCCTCTTCCGCTTATCCGGGATCGGGTCGCGGGGGTAGCAGCTTAAGCAGAGAGGCCCAGACTTCCCTCTCCCCAGCCACTTCTTCCAGTTCTTCCGGGAGAATCCCAAGGCGTTCCCAGGCCAGCCGGGAAACATAGTCCCTCCAGCGTGTCCTGGGTCTTCCCCCGGGCCTCCTCCCGGTTGGACGTGCCCGGAACACCTCACCAGGGAGGCATTTAGGAGGCATCCTGATCAGATGCCAGAGCCACCTCATCTGACTCCTCTCAATGCGGAGGAGCAGCGGCTCTACTCTGAGCCCCTCCCGGATGACTGAGCTTCTCACCCTATCTTTAAGGGAAAGCCCAGACACCCTGCGGAGGAAACTCATTTCAGCCGCTTGTATTCGCGATCTCGTTCTTTCGGTCACTACCCATAGCTCATGACCATAGGTAAGGGTAGGAACGTACTGTAGATCGACTGGTAAATTGAGAGCTTTGCCTTACGGCTCAGCTCTTTTTTCACCACGACAGACCGATGCAGAGCCCGCATCACTGCGGATGCCGCACCGATCCGTCTGTCAATCTCACGGTCCATTCTTCCCTCACTCGTGAACAAGACCCCGAGATACTTGAACTACTCCACTTGGGGCAGGATCTCACCCCCAACCCTGAGAAGGCACTCCACCCTTTTCCGGCTGAGGACCATGGTCTCGGATTTGGAGGTGCTGATTCTCATCCCAGCCGCTTCACACTCAGCTGCGAACCGCTCCAGAGAGAGCTGAAGATCACGGCCTGATGAAGCAAATAGGACAACATCATCTGCAAAAAGCAGTGACCCAATCCTGAGTCCACCAAACCGGACCCCTTCAACACCCTGGCTGCGCCTAGAAATTCTGTCCATAAAAGTTATGAACAGAATCGGTGACAAAGGGCAGCCCTGGCGTCCAACTCTCACTGGAAACAGGCTTGACTTACTGCTGGCAATGCGGACCAAGCTCTGACACCGGTTGTACAGGACCAAACAGCCCTTATCAGGGGGTCCGGTACCCCATACTCCCGGAGCACCCCCCACAGGATTCCCTGAGGGACACGGTCGAACGCCTTTTCCAAGTCCACAAAACACATGTAGACTGGTTGGGTAAACTCCCTTGCACCCTCCAGGATTCTGCTAAGGGTGTAGAGCTGGTTCACTGTTCTGCGACCAGGACGAAAACCACACTGTTCCTCCTGAATCCGAGGTTCGACTATCTGACAGACCCTCCTCTCCAAAACCCCCGAATAGACTTTTCCAGGGAGGCTGAGGAGTGTGATCCCACTGTAGTTGGAACACACCCTCCGGTCCCCCTTTTAAAGAGGGGGACCACCACCCCAGTCTGCCAATCCAGAGGCACTGTCCCCGATGTCCATGCGATGTTGCAGAGACGTGTCAACCAAGACAGTCCTACAACATCCAGAGCCTTAAGGAACTCCGGGCGTATCTCATCCACCCCCGGGGCCCTGCCACCAAAGAGTTTTTTGACCACCTCGGTGACTTCAGTCCCAGAGATGGGAGAGCCCACCTCAGAGTCCCCAGGCTCTGCTTCCTCATTGGAAGGCATGTTAGTGGGATTGAGGAGGTCTTCGAAGAACTCCCCCCACCGACCCACAACGTCCCGAGTCGAGGTCAGCAGCGCACCATCCCCACCATATACAGTGTTGACACTGCACTGCTTCCCCCTCCTGAGACGCCGGACGGTGGACCAGAATCTCCTCCGGAGCCGTCCGAAAGTCGTTCTCCATGGCCTCTCTAAACTCCTCCCATGCCCGACTTTTTGCCTTAGCAACAACCGAAGCCGCATTCCGCTTGGCCTGCCGGTACCTATCAGCTGCTTCCAGAGACCCACAGGACAAAAAGGTCCTATAGGACTCCTTCTTCAGATTGACGGCATCCCTCACCGCCAGTGTCCACCAATGGGTTCGGGGATTGCCGCCATGACAGGCACCGACCACCTTGCGGCCACAGCTCCGGTCAGCCGCCTCAACAATAGAGGCACCGAACATAGCCCTTTCGGACTCAATGTCCCCCACCTCCCTCGGGACGTGGTTGAAGTTCTGCCGGTGGTGGGAGTTGAAGCCACTTCTGACAGGGGACTCTGCCAGCTGTTCCCAGCAGACCCTCACAACATGTTTGGGCCTACCAGGTTTGACCGGCATCTTCCCCCACCATCAAAGCCAACTCACCACCAGGTGGTGATCAGTTGACAGCTCCGCCCCTCTCTTCACCCGAGTGTCCAAGACATATGGCCGCAAGTCCGACGATATGACCACAAAGTCGATTATCGAACTGAGGCCTAGGGTGTCCTGGTGCCAAGTACACATATGAACACCCTTATGCTTGAACATGGTGTTCATTATGGACAATCCGTGACGAGCACAGAAGTCCAATAACAAAACACTGCTCAGGTTCAGATCGGGGGGGCCATTCCTCCCAATTACGCCCTTTCAGGTCTCACTGTCATTGCCCACATGAGCATTGAAGTCTCCCAGTAAAACGAGGGAATCCCCAGAAGGTATGCCCTCTAGCACCCCCTCCAGAGACTCCAAAAAGGGTGGATACTCCAAACTGCTGTTCGGCGTATACGCACAAACAACAGTCAGCACCCTCCCCCCACCTGAAGGCGGAGGGAGGCCACCCTCTCGTCCACCGGGGTAAACCCCAATGCACAGGCTCCAAGTCGGGGGGCAATAAGTATGCCCACACCTGCTCGCCGCCTCTCACCGGGGGCAACTCCAGAGTGGTAGAGAGTCCAGCCCCTCTCAAGGAGATTGGTTCCAGAGTCCAAGCTGTGCGTCGAGGTGAGTCCGACTATATCTAGCCGGAACCTCTCGACCTCGCGCACTAGCTCAGGCTCCTTCCCCTTCAGAGAGGTGACATTCCACGTCCCAAGAGCCAGTTTCTGTAGCCGAGGATCAGACCGCCAAGGTCCCCTCCTTCGGCCACCACCCAACTCACACTGCACCCAACCTCCTTGGCCCCTCCCATAGGTGGTGAGCCCATGGGAAACTTTGATCTTTTCTTTACAAAACTGCATTTTCCAGGTGTTCATCTAGTTCTGAAGGTTGTCCAGGTTGATGAAAATGTTGTGTCAACATTAACCCTAAATCCTTTTCAGAGGTTGCTTCCTATAGAACAGTATCTCCCAACTTGTATATATATTTGATGTTACTTTTGTCCAAGTGTAGCACTTTTCTACATTAAACTGCATTTTCTAAGTGTTCGCCCAGTTTTAAAGGCTGTCCAGGTCTTTCTGAATTCTTTTTGCTGCCTCTTCAATGTCAGTTATCCCTCCAACTTTATTGTCATCTGAACATTTCTCAAGTTTATTAACTATACCAGAATCAATGTCATTAATATAAATCAGAAGAAGGTAGATACTAGCTACATTTGTGAATTTAGTTGGGTTTAATTTAATGCTTTGCAACTTCTACTGAATGTATGCCCTCTGAATACCAAAGGGGCATAAAGTAACAATTATTACTCCTGGTCAGACATGTTTAGCAGCATACAGTGTCAGAGGTGGATAATAATTTTATTGGAGGCAATTGCATAAAGGAAATGTGACTAAAGAATTGTTATACATTACCTAGTAGTGCGGTGGACAGAAGGACGTCAGAGACCTTTGTATCTGGATAAGTACTGGAGAGCTTGCTGAGCTGAATGGCCTGTTCTTGGTAAATAATAATCTAATAAATGTGAGTAAAAATTCCATAAATTCTCCCCAAAAGCAGAAACTTAGTCCTGTCCTTTGACTTTGGAAATGAATCAGCAGCAGGTTTAATTGATCTTCAGCATTACCCATGGCATAAATGTGTAACTTTTGCAATTTTCAAGATTCAAATCTATTGTATATGAAAGGATCACTCTGTCAGCACCTAGGTGATAACTACTCATGCTCATTTATGGTTTAGGGGTCATTTCAATGGTGCAACAATATAAAATAAAAGTAAATGTTTTGTATTGCATAACAGGCAGCAGAGCAAACAGTGGAAATGTCATTTTTTCTTCTTAAATTCAATGCTGGCTGGATTTTCATTTCTACCTCACAAATCTTACATACAGACACTTATAATCTTTTCTCCACTTCAACAGAGCTATTGCAATTCAGCTTGTGCTTTGTGACCCACTTTGTAAAATCCAATTCTGGACTTAAAGAGCTGTACTGCATCATAGCTTTTAGCAAACAGAGGTGTATTTATACCACTTATTCATGTTTTAAATTTAATAATTTGTTTTATTTTGATCAAATTAACAATTGAGAAATTCTGGTGCACATCAAAATGTTTCTTAACAACAGGCTTACAACCTACAATGCCACAGCTGAATTAGATCTTTGGATTTCGGTGGGTATGAGGGGACCTTGGTTTTGCTTTTGTGGTCAATAGTAGGTAATTGTACTGTTTACCAATTTTACAGCAGCTGATAAGGATCCTAGAAGCAAGCTGAGACATGGACAAAATAAGCATAATTCAGTAAATGAGAGAGCAAGAACAGAAATACAATATCAAAGCAAAATTGACTTCCAATACAAAACAAGACAGAAAGACAGTAAATCAGACATAGTGGGGTTGCTTTTATTAGAGGGTAACGACTAAGAGGGGACTGTATTGTACTGAACTAATGGGACCCTTCTCAACCTCAGCCTTGCAATGTATCAGCTATTTAACAACACTGTTACTAATAGAATATTATCAATGTATATTTTATAGCATTGCAAAACAAATGCAAAACATTATCGGAACACATATTATACAACATTTTAATGCTAATGCAAAACATTTCTGGTGTGTATCTCTTTTACATTTCAAGCTAAATACAAAGGATTATCAGGTTATAGTTTGCTACACTGCAAAACAAATGCAGCAAAATATCATTTAAGCATCATGTAAAACAAATACAGTAAATAGCAGGTCCTCTTTACTGCACTAATTTTTGCAGAGTCCACCTGTGAGCAGTTGCAAAGTCATTAATAAATTCTGCAAAACTCACCTGACACAAAAGCTTCTATTCAATGGACAGAATTGCAAGACTGTTCAGACTTACTTGATACATTGTTGCACTTACGGTAAGTCATTTCTAATGGATATCAGGCTTCTATCTTTAAAAGAACCGCTCAGTTCATCACTGTGGAATAACTAAAATCTTACTAAGATGTGAGAACTTTATCCTTTAACAGCTAACTCAGTTCAAGTCATTATGCATTCCTGTCTTCTGTAGCCACCACATGGTTGTCTCCACCGCTCTTGCAGATATTGTTACTGATGCTGCTGTTACAAAAACTATGCATTTTTTGCATAGGCTGTCCTTGGCTCCCTACAAGCTCTGTACGTGAGGCGAATGTTCCCATTTCCTTCCTTGTCAGTGCTTCTAATAATTCACCTTAGTAAAACAGATCCTGTAATAAATGAAAAAAAACATTGAAATGATATGTTTAATTTTAGTGACTGTGGTGGTTGTGATGCAAGGTAGGCTACAGATTGCACTTCATGGTTTGCTAATGTGGAAATATCACGGGATGAGCTCAGTAGAAAGAGAGTGGCAGACTGTAAGCCTTTTGTTTTCATTACAGTTTTTCATAAAGAACTCTAAGAATTAATACTTGTAAGTGCAAACAGATCTGTCATAAATGACATTTAAGTGTGATTCCTTGTAGTGAAAATAAACCGAGCTTGTGGCCTGAGGAGAACCTATATTTAAATGCATAAAGAGGCACAGACATTACATTAATTGAACCGAAATTGCAGCAGGCTGTTCTAGCTTTCTAATACCTTTTCATATATGAAATATGAAACAGATCTGTTGAAAACACTGTATTTATATTAGCAACAGTGATAGTAATACCGATCTTATAATAAGCAATCAAAGAAATATCACATTGAAGGATTTGTTCTGCAAAAAAGATAAAATATGGCCAATAACATTCCTCTCTGTGAGCAAGCAAGCTGACAGAAAAAGGAATAGAAATTACAGCAGGTGGGGCGCTAAGAATATACCCGTATCTTGCAAAAACACCCTTCTTTTGCAAATGTTATTTAGATACATTTTCAATGTATTTAAGAGCTGTAGAGTGAAAATCGAATAACCTGACATGCAGGTAATATTATGAGCAGTGATATGATATGCTTACTTTTAATTTAAAAGGTTGGAGCACCTCTAGCAAATTACTCTTCCTGTACCACCCTAGTAGCTGTTTTCTATCTCTAAAGCTAGATTGGGGCAGTAGCTGCATTTATGATTCATGTACGGTCCTTTGTTTCTTTAAACAGTCCTCACACAATGTATGTGAGTGTGATTGTACTTGCTTCTCCAAATATAGTTTTATGACCTTTAATGGATGGTGCTATATCAATAAAATATATTATTATTATTATTATTATTATTATTATTATTGTTATTATTATTATTATTATTATTATTATTATTATTATTGCTAAAGTGGCATCTTCTTTAGGATAAGTTCCTAACTTGTACATATTGCTATGGCTCCCCCATGACTGCAGTTTCAAACTTTTTGGTATGGAAAGTTGATGGACAGCATGGATGCTTGTCAACTATGGCAGTAAAGTCATATTTTATAGTCACAAGTAAAGCAAAAAGGCACCTGCTAGCGCATAATTAAATTCTTGTAATCTCGAATGTTTATATAACTCAATTGGCAGCTGTCCCAGGAGGCTTTGAACTTAAATCATCACATTCATTTAGAAGAGCTTTTCTGATCTAAATATCAAACATTTGATACAACCACATATGCTTCTTGGTGCATGTATTTAATTCAATAAAATAGACTTGAATATATATATTTTTTAATCAGAGTTGTCTTTCTGCAAACACACTAACAGGTTTTGTTTCCTGAGCCAAATCTCCGCTCTTTATCTCCATTACTTTTCTCGAATGTTTAATTCTAAGAGGGTCATAATTAAGTTTATTTTGTAATGGGTTTAAAAATATATAATTCAAAATCTCTCAAAATACAGAAATAGGTCTAATTACACACTTGCCCAGATAGATAAAAACTATAGCATAAAAAATGAATAACTAAGAATTCTATTGATAGCAGTTAGACCTTGTAAGGAAATAATTATTATCTATTAAACAGTATACATACAATACTATAGTGCATGTATAGTTGAACTCACATTTGCCAAGATAAATGAATGCTTTCAGTTTCATGAGAAAATGTAATGAGATTCTCCACTTATAATGCGTCTTTAATGAAGGGAGTTAATCAAATTGTTATGACAAAACTAAGAGAAATGCACCCTAATGTTAGCAAAGTATAATGCTGGTGTCTGTCTATTCTCATTGTTACCCTCCACTCAGAAGGCACCTAAAAGTGAGTTCTGAAGAAGCAGAGTTTAATATACATAAAACCAAGGAAAAAGTAAAAAGGAATCTGATTATACAAAGAACATGGAAAAGTGCTGAGGTGTGCACAGCTAAGTTGTTAAATTGACACTGCTCTTTAACTTGAGCAGTGGAGCACAGCCTAACTCAGGGAGCTTTACGCCGTGTTACTTGCAGATGAGAAATATTTCTGAAAGCCTAAAAACTGACTTACAAGAATTCATTATTATAATAGGCATTTACCATGCGTACCTACTTGACCATCAGCTTTCAATTCAGTAGAATGATTGATGTTCTACAAAGTAAAAATCTATTATTTGTCACCTGTTTGTAAGCTGTAAAGCTGTAAATAGGCTACAGCGTCAGGATAAGAGATACTAAGGACAATTTAGCTAAATCTTTCTTTATAAATGCAGTTTGATTTAATTAAACCCATATAAGAGAGACTGTTACAGGCTCAAAAGGAAAAAATAACGCTCTATATCTTTGGTAAATTGCTCACAGTGATATCTACTTAAAAGGATTAACGGCCTCTTGCGTGAAAAGAAAAATTACTAAAGGAACAAAGAAGGGGCTTTTAAAAAGAGCAATAAAAGAGAGCTAAAACTCCACAACTAACATAATGAAATCCAAGTGTTTTTTTTTTAAAAAATGCTTTGTAATTTAAAAATGATCATGTTTCATAAAATATTATCATAAATCTATATATATAAAAGTCAATGTGTGTATGTATGTATGTTCCAGCATCACTTCCGAATGGCTGAAGCAACTTTCATGAAACTTGGAACACATTGATCGACTAAAAATACTGTAGGGTGAAATCAAGCCTAACCCACCCCCTTCAGGATAGGGTGGGGGGTGATCATGCAGTCTTGTATGCATGTTATCATGCAGTTGACATGAACAACTACCAGAGGGTTAACTGGAGGTGACTACCAGCATTCTTTATGTTTGAGCACGCCTATTGCTTTTGAAATTAAATAGAGTTGGCCGGTTCCAAGCGTCAACTGGATGATAACATACATACAAGACTGTAAGACAAGCACATTAGTAAGTCTTCATTGTTTGTTAATTTATTTTTATTTTTAAAGCTGTGGGATTTTTTTTATTACAGTAATCCCTCGCTATATCGCGCTTCGACTTTCACGGCTTCACTCTATCGCGGATTTTAAATGTAAGCATATCTAAATATATATCACGGATTTTTCGCTGGTTCGCGGATTTCTGCGGACAATGGGTCTTTTAATTTATGGTACATGCTTCCTCAGTTTGTTTGCCCAGTTGATTTCATACAAGGGACGCTATTGGCAGATGGCTTAGAAGCTACCCAATCAGAGCATGTATTACATATTAACTAAAACTCCTGAATGCTATAAGATATGCATCCCGCGTGGTGTTTGTTTGCTTGTCTCTGCCTCTATGTCACCCTCTCTGACATTCTCTGCGCCTGACGGAGGGAGTATGAGCAGAGGTGCTGTTTGCACAGAAGCTGTTTGCTTAAAAGATACTGACGCTCCTCTAAAAAATGCCGCTTTATCTCGGCATATTTAAAAGCACAAAAGCACACGTATTGATTTTTTTATTGTTTGCTTTAATCTCGCGCTCTCTCTCTGACGTTCTCTGCGCCTGACGGAGGAGATTTGAGCAGAGGGGCTGTTTCAACAGAGGCTGTTTGCTTAGAAGATAACTGACGCTCCTCTGAAAAGTGCTGCTTTACTTAAAAGCACACGTATTGATTTTTTGATTGTTTGCTTTTCTTTGCGAGCGCGCGCTCTCTCTCTTAAATTCTCTGCTCCTGATGCAGAGACTCATTTGAAAAAAAGATATATTTGCATTCTTTTAATTGTGAGAAAGAACTGTCATCTCTGTCTTGTCATGGAGCACAGTTTAAACTTTTGACTAAAGGGTGTTATTTCATGTCTAGAGGGCTCTAATAATGTTAACAGTGTGGGAGAGTTTATAAGGGCTTAAAATATATAAAAATAACCATACAAACATATGGTTTCTACTTCGCGGATTTTCACCTATCGCGGGGGGGTCTGGAACGCAACCCCCGCGATGGAGGAGGGATTACTGTATATATTTCTCAAACAATTAAAAAAAACACTTTATTTTCCTCCCAGGCAATGCTGGGTATTTTAACTAGTTGTACATAAAAGGTAATTCAAAAATCATTAACTCACATAGTTCACATATTGAAAATGATGCATAAGTGAAGAAGTACATCTGAGAAAGGTTATAAGCAAAAAATATATAGAAACAAATGTGCAAGGAAAAGAAAATAAAAATTCATAAAGTTATGTATTACTACAAAATTAACATTAGAAATTATACACTAACCAGTAACAGTGCACTGCACAATAATGTGCAGTGATTACACTTGAGTTGAGCATTCATAGTTTTCATACTCTTTCTCTGTATGTTTAGCATTCATTTGCTCAGAGGTTGATGCACTTACTGTTTCCTGAGCAGCTCTTCTATCCTCCACCTTAGCAGCCCACTTCTCTTCTTTCGTCAGCAGCTTTTTGCATTAAAACTGATTATGTCAGTGTTTGTGTTGCAATTACTTAGTATGTTTTCTTTAATTGTTCACTTAAGCTAGCACTTAAGTGTTCAATCTGCCTAAAGAATGGTTTAAGATATAAGGAGGTAGGGGAAGTGACGGCGAAGGTGGTAGGGATGAGAACGGTGCATATACACATGCACCACACAGCCACCCTGCTGGCCGCTGCCAAGAGTTGATTCTACATCCATCCATCCATTTTCCAACCCACTGAATCCGAACACAGGGTCACCGGAGTCTGCTGGAGCCAGTCCTAGCCAACACAGGGTACAAGGTAGGAACCAATCCTGGGCAGGGCGCCAATCCACTGCAGGTTGATTCTACAATAAAATAACATAAAAATAAAAAGAGGAATAACCTTGGAGGTCAATCATCACCCTGAAAGTGGATAGTAAATTTCAGGTCAATAGGTCAAACGGTTTGCGAGCTACAGGTGATTTAAAATCCTGGACAGACAAACGAACAGCCACGGTAGCGAATTATCTATACTAATAAACGGCAAAGCCCTCACTCACTCACTCACTGACTCACCCACTCACTCACTGACTGACTGACTGACTCATCACTAATTCTCCAACTTCCCGTGTAGGTAGAAGGCTGAAATTTGGCAGGCTTATTCCTTACAGCTTCCTTACAAAAGTTGGGCAGGTTTCATTTCGAAATTCTACACGTAATGGTCATAACTGGAAGCTGTTTTTCTCCATTTACTGTAATGTAGATGAGCGTGAAACCCGTGGGGGCGGAGTTTCGTGTGACATCATCACGCCTCCCACGTAATCACGCAGTACGTAGAAAACCAGGAAGAGGCCCAAAAAGCGCTGAAGAAAACATGCATTATATAATTGAGAAGGCAGCGAAACAATAAGAAGCGAGCGAGTGACATATACAACCATATTCCTGAGTTCTGCTACTTCGGAAACAAAGCACGATGTAAACCTAAACTTTAAATTAAGTTCATAGACAGGCTGCCGCTAGCGTTTGTAATTTAGTGCCTGCCCATATAAGGCCGTCCGTCAGCGGCAATCCAATAGAAACACTGCCACGGGTAAATATTCACGGGTGAAGGACTGTGCTTATGCAGAGGAAGATGAGATGGTCAGGGTGGTGTTTGGCACAAACTCAGCGAAACTGCGAGAGAAAGTTTTAAGTGCCAGGACTTAGGTAACATTAGATACAGCCATGGACATAGCACGACATGGCACCAGCACAGCTGGGAAACTTCGATGCATGTACACCGAGCGGCTCACGTGAACTGACGCAGTGCACAGACAAAAAGCAACAGTTCCGAAGAGCGCTGAACAAAAAACGAATTACACAATTGAAAAGGCAGCAAAAAAATATGAAGCGTCTGATACATACAAGCATATTATTCATAACTGCAGCTACTGCAGAAACAAAGCACACGGTGGAAAAAGTGAATGTCCCGCTAAAGGAAGACAGTGTTAAAAAAAAAACCCGTGCATGCAGTGTGTCAGGTCTCAGATAAAGAAGAAGACGAGCTGTTTATTGATGCAGTAAGAAACGAATCTTTTTCATAGCTTATTTAACACACTACGTCTCCGCTGCGATAC
>JANRMT010062819.1:10921240-10936193 GCA_026402145.1 Polypterus bichir lapradei
ATACATACAAGCATATTATTCATAACTGCAGCTACTGCAGAAACAAAGCACACGGTGGAAAAAGTGAATGTCCCGCTAAAGGAAGACAGTGTTAAAAAAAAACCCGTGCATGCAGTGTGTCAGGTCTCAGATAAAGAAGAAGACGAGCTCTTTATTGATGCAGTAAGAAACAAATCTTTTTCATAGCTTCTTTAACACACTACGTCTCCGCTGCGAATCGCGGGTGTATATATATATGTATATATATACCCGGATCTACATACTCGAATAATGAATACTTTATTCGCAATCAATGATTGTTTTGGTAAAGCCATACTCAGTGTATTCATTAGATGAACGGTAAAAAAGTAAGAGCGAGGGGAGGGTGACTTATTGAGGCATGCAGGCAAAACCACAATAGCACGCGGGCTCGCTGTACGAAAAAATATATCTTTTCAAGTTCTATTTAGTCCATATGTGTCAAACTCAAGGGCCACGGGCCACATCCGGCCCGGCGTGTAATTATATCCAGCCCGCGAGATCATTTTATATACTGTATATGAAGCGCTGGTAACACAATAAACTACAGATCCCATAATGCAGCGCTTCAGATGCCTTGCCGAACACTTACCGCGTTAATCAAGTCTAGCTTATGCTGGTGCAAGTTATTGTGAAGCTAGCCCACACGATGCCGAAGAGAAAAGGTGATTCTGAACATAGAGCCTTTAAAAACCGATGGGAGGCTGAGTATATGTTTACTGACATTGCCGGTAAACCCGTGTGTCTCATTTGTGGAGCTAATGTGGGTGTAATTACAGAATTTAATCTAAGACGGCACAATGAGACAAAACATCAAGATAACCTGAAAGACCTGAATGCAATGCAGAAGATACAGAAAGCAGAAGAATTAAATAAGAATCTGACACTTCAGCGGACGTTTTTACCCGTGCACAATCACAAAGTGATTTCAAGTGAAGCTGCTTTTATGGGAGACACAAATGCACCAGTGCAACTTGCCCCACTTTCCCTGTTGCCAAGTAATGTTGAACCAAGTTGTCACTACGGTGTTCCCAAATACGCACTTTGCTGATAAACTGAGCGCACTGAGTTTGCACGGCGCTTTGGTGACTTTGAAGAACAAAAAAAGTCCGTCTACATGCGGCTCGAACCTTGTGCATGTTTGGTAGCACATATCTGTGTGAGAAGCTCTTCTCAGTGATAAAGACTAACAAAACAGCACACAGGAGTCGCCTCACTGATGAGCACCTGCAGTCCATCCTGAGAATCTCCACAACACAGAACCTCACACCAAACATAAACGAACTTGTTGCCAAAAAAAGATGCCAGGCGTCCAGCTCTAAAATGACATATGAGCAAAGACAACTGAATGATTTGATTTGTTATTGCTGAAAGGAACACATTTTATTTATATTTCCAGGTTTTGTTATGCAGCATGTTCATATTTGAATTTGTATAATTTTGACAGGATATATTTTTATGGAGAGCAAAATCTTTTGGGATATTTAAAATCTAAGTTTATTTTTTATACAAAATTACATAAGAGTAAAGAAATTTGAATGTTTGTTCTTTTAACGTTTACTTTATTTCTAACTTGTATAATTTAGACAGGATATATTTTTATGGAGAGCAAAATATTATAAGTTGTTTAAGGTTTGAGTTGATTTATTTAGGAATAATATTCCTGTCTGTTTTTACCATTCCTACCAAAGATATTTCTGTCGACTAAATAAAAATTCCTTCTATTTAAAATTTAAATAGAACTTGAACAAATACGATAGTTCATAATATCCACACAGACTTGCACGTAAGAGCGGGAGTTATCCGTTTTAACAAGCAGCGTATTGCACTGATACGAAATAGCTGTGTGTGTATATATGTAGATATGTATGTATATGTATATATATATGTTTATATATGTGTGTGTGTGTATGTATATATATATGTATTTGTGTGTATATATGTGTGTGTATGTATGTATGTATGTGTGTATGTATATGTATGTGTATATATGTAGATATATATATATATATGTATGTATATATGTGTGCGTGTATATATATGTGTATATGTATAGATATGTATATATATATGTTTATGTGTGTGTGTGTAAATATATATATATATTTATATATATATATATATATATATGACAGCAACACTCATCACTCACAACAGTGACAAAACAATTACATTGACAATCATGTTACGTTATTTTCAAAATGTTTCCTTTTCTTTTTCATTGCTTCTTTAACACACTACTTCTCCGCTGCGAAGCGCAGGTATTTTGCTAGTATATATATATATATATATTTTTTTTAACACACTACTTCTCTGCTGCGAAGCGCGGGTATTTTGCTAGTCTATACTAATAAAAGGCAAAGCCCTCACTGACTGACTGACTAACTCACTCACTCATCACTAATTCTCCAACTTCCCGTGTAGGTAGAAGGCTGAAATTTGGCAGGCTCATTCCTTACAGGTTACTTACAAAAGTTAAGCAGGTTTCATTTCGAAATTCTACACGTAACGGTCATAACGGTCGACAATGTCCGCCATGTTAAACTTTCTTATTTATGGCCCCATCTTCACAAAATTTGGTAGGCGGCTTCCCTGCGCTAATTGAAACCGATGTACATACTTATTTTGCTGGTATGACGCCACTGTCGGCCGGCATATTAAACTTTCCAACGGTCTTTGTTGCCCTCACTGACTCACTCATCACTAATTCTCCAACTTCCCGTGTAGGTAGAAGGCTGAAATTTGGCAGGCTCATTCCTTACAGCTTACTTACAAATGTTAAGCAGGTTTCATTTCGAAATTCTATGCGTAATGGTGATAATGGTCGACAATGTCCGCCATGTTAAACTTTCTTATTTATGGCCCCATCTTCACGAAATTTGGTAGGCTGCTTCCCTGCGCTAACTGAAACCGATGTACATACTTATTTCGGTGGTATGACGCCAACTTCGGCCGCCATATTGAACTTTCCAACATCACTAATTCTCCAACTTCCGGTGTAGGTAGAAGGCTGAAATTTGGCAGGCTCATTCCTTACAGCTTACTTACAAAAGTTAAGCAGGTTTCATTTAGAAATTCTACGCGTAATGGTGATAATGGTCGACAACGTCCGCCATGTTAAACTTTCTTATTTATGGCCTAATCTTCACGAAATTTGGTAGACAGCTTCCCTGCACTAACCGAAACCGATGTGCGTACTTACTTTGGTGGTAAGACGCCACTGTCGGCCGCCATATTGAACTTTCCAACGGTTCAAGAAATTTGGTACGCGGGTTCACAATGCTAACTGAATCCTACTTACGTACATATATACGTCCATAGCCTGCAGCTCGGTCGCCGTGTGAGGTGGCGTTGGGTCCACCATCCCCACGCCTCCCACATTGTTGGCTGTCTGCCTATATAAGTCCGTCCGTCGCTCTGGTCTCTTGATTCCCTTCCTTGCTTCACCACGGTATTCACGTTTCCCTGCTGATAACTGCAGCCTTTTTATTTAATGCACGGCTTCTCCGCTATTTTATTGTTCGTTTATTACGATTATAGTTATTGTATAGGTATTTTAGACTTAGTTTACATTGTTCAGGTACCCATTCCCTTTATTGTTCCAACCGTACCCCCATTAACATGTCTATCGAGGTGATCACCATCGATCAAAGAACTGTCACTTACCGAGTGGTTTCCATGCCCGGAGATGCCGCCTGCCTTTTACATTCTCTGAGTTACATATTGCATGGCCATATCAGGCTCAATCTTGATATCCAGAAGAACATTGTGTCTTATGTATTGAATGATTGGGACAGGTTCAAGGTGTGGACTGATGACGGTACAGGAGATAATTATACTACACAGGAGCATGGGCGCCGGCAGGGGGGTGCAAGTAGGTGCACGTGCACCCCCCTAGCTTTTGAAAAAAAAGGAAATGGAGAAAAAAAATAAATCTTTCAATAATAAGAAAAAACGCGAAAAAATAGTTTTTATTTTAAATTTTTAAATTACAATTAGACGTTTACATTTTACAACTATACATAAACAATCATTCACTTTGTTTCTAAAAGAGCATCTCAAGCCTTCTTTTTTGTTGTCCAAACTTGTCTACAACTTTGTCGATAAATTTTGGACAATTATTTATTCTTTTTTTGTGTACACTAAGCATACATAATCCACTTAATCTATCGTCACTCATTGTAGATCGGTTCCAAGTTTTGACGCGCCGTAATGTGCTAAAAGATCTTTCAATACTGCAGGTTGTTGCAGGAATTGCACGTGCACCTACTTGCACCCCCCTGCCGGCGCCCATGTGCACCCCCCTGAATTAAATCCTGGCGGCGGTAATGCACAGGAGCACTATAAGAGTGAAATGCTTAAGCCCTTCACCTACGGTTCTGCATGTGAGTTGATGGCTGCAGCTGAATTGTTCGGTTGTCTCTTTCAAGTGTACCGAAATGGCCAAATATTTTACACCTTTGGACAACCGCCAATGCCTCTTAAACATTTTAGATTCACAGGTGACGATTTGAGTAGGGGACACTTTGATGTTTATGAATGTTTAAACTCTGAAAAGCTTGATGCAAAGTTATCGATGAAACCAATTGTATGCTTACAACACTTGACAGATGCCGATTGTCACTTCAACACAACAAGTCCAGCAAATACTAACGTAATTGAAACAAACCATAAAACTCAAACCGATTATGACAGCAGCAATCCAAGCTGTGAGATTTGAGGCAAGATTGCTTTTCGCATGGCCAACTGTACGTTGCATGCTCAAGAGTAAGCTCAGCGCACAGCTTGGTCATATTACAACCGGAGGGCCGAACTGACAATACAAAGAGACCCTTAACAAATAATTATTGGTATATTTTCCCTCAGTTTAAAAAGGTTTACTTTTCTTCTTAATAAAAATTTTAAGGCAGTACTTCGCCGCTGCGAAGAGCGGGTATTTTGCTAGTATAGAAATAAAAGACTAGAAATTCAGAAGTCCTGCTCAAGTGGTAAAAACAACAACCTTGGGACTTCAAGTAAAGCTTTGTGTTTGGCTTTGCTTTACCTACAGTGCTCTTCATCTTTTAGTCTACTACCAGAGTGCAGGTCCAAATTCATGTGGGTCCAGATGCTGAACTAATGCGACAATAGCCAATGGTAAGATTTGAAATTAATGTTGGTCAACATCACTTACTCTCTCACCCTAATGCAAACGGTAAGCTGCCAATAAGCACCATCCTTACAATTCCTTTTCACTACATCGACTGAGAGCTAAATTAATGTGCATTACATTGCAGGACATTAAATAAGGTACATCAAAGATAACAATTTGAGCATCGACCAAATAAACAGTAATATCATAGGATGCTTTAAATAATCCTTGATAGTTACTGATATTTGACTTTCATTCCCCTAATTAGACCTGTTATTTGCCTTTGTAAGGAAAAATCCAGCCAAGCCAATATTGGGAACAAATCATCTTCTGGCACCCCTCAAACCACTAGTTGCAGTAGCTTTTCAACATTTGGTTTACTGAGAAGCTGTTACAGTGACCACAGCATTAAAACAAAATTCCAAATAGTCTTTCTTATATAACAGTGTAAACATTATTGTTGTGACACAGTTGCTAGCTGAATCTGTTCAATTATTTTTTTTTTCCATTACAACAATTTTGTCAGCCAAGGTTTGCAGGGAATGCAAGCAAAAGACTGATAGCTGCAAAACATAACCCTCTATTACACACAGAGAGCATTCATAGAGCAGTGGTCACAGAGAAATGAAAAAAAGGAAAAAGATTGAAATTTTCACCACAAAAATACACAGAAAAATAGGATTAAAAACAATTTAACAGACAAATACATTAAATTGTACTTACACATGTTTACCTATTAAGTTCTGAGTAAATTTCATTGATAATATGTTTTATTTTTGTCTGTCTTAATCAGAGAATGAACAGTTTTGAATCATAGTATTAACACTCTGGGAGTAACTAACAATACAGGGGGTGTCTTTGTTTTGGGGTCTTTACACAATAAAGTGCCATGTCTCTTAACAGAAGTGAATTTTCATTCTTAGTTGATGACTTTTCCATACTTAGGCTGTATCTCTGAATGCACTATTTTTTTCTTCCATCCTCTTCATGTCCTGTTCTCATTACAGTCTCAACAGGCTTTACTTGTTGCTTTATCTTGCCACTTTTGTATCTGGCCATTGCAACTTATCCACTGTTCTTGTGAAGTATGTGAACCCATCATCAAATGAAGCGATTTTTGATAATATATATGTTGTGATAAAGGCGCTATATAGCGGCCGACCCGGGACAGACTGACACAGCGGCACGTGTACAACTCACACAGGCTTTTATTTTCTCTTCAGCCGTGGGGCACATCTTCCCCATGTCCCAAAAGCACTTAAACACAATAGCAACAAATCTCCACCTTGCACCACCACTCCTCCCAGGCAACCTCGTCCTTTTCCTCTAGATTCTGGCCCTTTAGTGGTGGAGGCTGACCTGCTTTATAGCCCACCCGGAAGTGTTCCAGGTGCTTGACCACCTGGTCCCAATTGCACCTCCGGGTGGGGCTGATGACTTGTCCAGCCGGGTTCTTGAGTCTCGGCAGCACCCCCTAGCAGCCACTCCAGCTCCCAACCAGGCTGTGGAGGACTCCATGTCCCATGGAGCCACGTGGGAGACTGGGAAATTAACATCGGCCAGGGAGGCTGCCACCAAGCATCCTAGGGGAAGTATTGAGCTGTCCATGGTGGCTCCCCCGGAATGTATGCAGCAGGGGCATCCCGGCTGGGTATGGGAGCCGGCTGTCCATCACAGTGGCCCTCCCTCAGATGAGGCTTGTGGGGCTCATCGGCCTGCCCCGCGAGGGCCGGTCCTCTTCAGGACAGGGAGTCGGCATCCTTGGTTCCGTGGCTGTGCCCTGTGAAGACATAACGAACAGGTCTGGGAGTGCTGCCCCGCCGTCCCTGCCACTCGGACATCCTCTCTGGACAACACCTCCAGATGTGGCCACCATGGCCGCAGTTAAAGCACAAGCAACCCCCTCCAGTTCGACCCTTGCGAGAGCGGAAGCAGGCAGGAAACTCCTGCCACCTTCGCTCACTCAGAGGAGGGCCTGTGACGTTTCCGCCTCTCCGCAGCACAGCGCTCCTGTGGTCTCAAGCCGACAGGCTTACACTCCGTTTTGTCAGGAGGTTCCGGTTTCCTCTTCCGGACCCTCCTTTTTCTCTGGGACGCACTGGCGGTTTGAGTCCCCCTATGGGAAGAGGAGGGACCCTCACCATCTGCATCCCCTTGGACAGCCGCAAGACCAGCGCTGGTGGTCGGGGCGGGGTTTTTTGGCATCCGGCTTCCGCCAGCTTGCCTCCCTGCACGCTTGCCTGCCCAGCTGTCAGTCATCGTGGCAGCCTCTCGTGTAGTCCATCACTACCACCGATGCGTCCCGCCCCCTTTTCTCTACGGCACAGGTCTCACTCACCTGCACCGCTCTGTCCTGCCGGTAGGAGGATGGCGTTCCGTGCCCACGAAGCCACCCAGCCAAGGCTCCACACGGGCTGCCGAGCTTCTTCTAGAGCCCCTCCTTCGTCTCCTGCAGGGTCTGAAACACTTTAAACAAGGACTGCAGGGGCAGGAGGACGAATTCCACCTCCCGTGCAGCCCAGGAGAAATTAATGGTTTTGGTCAGTGGTAGACTTGGGCTCTCCTTGTCCTCACCCGCCGATCGTGAGCCACCAAGGCTCTGTGGATCCCCCACAGGCCCCTTCGGGTAATCCGGAGGTGTGGGGAGAAGGTCTGTTGTCCCCACTTGCTAACCATCCTCGGCGGGTGACTGACACATGCCCTCCCCCCGTTACCTGCTTCATGGAACTGTTCCTGCTTCTCTTGCATTTAATTATCCATTTTGCCTTTGGCAATGATAGTAAATAATTTAATAATTTGGTAAGGCTCCTACTTTATTTGCCTCACCTTTCTCTGATGTAGGTAGTGGTCTACAGCATTAGACTTATATTAAGGTAACTGAAGCATGCTTGTTTTGATATGTTGACATATAGGACAGAATGCAGAAACACAGGGCATATACTTGTTATTTAGAGTTCTAATTTATTTTCCATCCATCCATCCATCCATTATCCAACCTGCTATATCCTAACTACAGGGTCACAGGGGTCTGCTGGAGCTAATCCCAGCTTTGTTACGATAAATAGTTTTAAGGATTCCAAGTCTTTAAAGATGATGTCTGATGTTATTGTTGCTCCTCCAGGTTCAAGTCGTGGATTCTTCTTGCATTTGAGGGCACTCTTTCTCGTGATTCTTTGTTCGGGTGTTCTCTGCTTTTCTGAGTTAACGGTTTTTGCTGTTTCATCTGCAACATCATAGGGAAAAGTATTACTGTTTCTGGCACAAGAGTTTAGATGCTGAAGTTCTTTTCTTGAAGAAACATCTGCTTCTCAGTCTTCTCAAAATGCTGGCACAGGTATTGGCACAGTTTGGCTTGGTAGACAGGACCTCAGCTTTCTGGTCTGCAAAAAGAAGAGATTGTTAGCTTTCAGCTCCCAAGGGATGTGGCAGCTAATTAGCTTTTAGGATTCATAGGGTGTAAGAGGTCACTTTGGAGAGTGTGAGAGCAGAGTATCACTGGGAGTTGCCCAGAGAGAGTGCCCTCAAAATTTTTCTTAGAGTTTGAGTGCAGCTAGTTTTTGAATGAATGAGCAAAATCTCTCATGATTGGATCAATGTTACTTCCAGTTACAAAGTCAATGTTTTCCCATTGGAACATTTTTTGTCCATCACAGTTGTCATTCATTGAGTTATAGGTGTTCTTGTATGTCTGTTTTGCACCCTCTGTTTTAAAAGAGTCTGCAGAGGGGCCTCTACAAACGTGTCAGTTCAACTCTGATATACACCTTTATAATCAGATCAACTACAAGCTAGGCCTGATAAAAAGAGTTCAGCCAATAAGTTTGGGATTTAAGTGGGGATTTGGTGCAGCTAGATGACTACATACCTGTTAAATTTGCTGTCTTACTGGACCTATTGTGCCATTAAAGCCTAGCAGAATGGACAATGTCCTCTTTCCCTACATTGCTAATTAAGCCACTATTTGAGTTTATACATGAACTGGGTTTTGTTGGACAATGCCAATGTTGAATGTTAGTGTCTGAAATTGGACAAAACATATTTTGGACCTTTGTGGTGTGATCTACTTTATGTGTCTAATTGCAATTTGTATTTTTGTGGTTAATTTTTATTAGTTTGCTTTTATTCCTCTGTTTCTCTCTCCCTTTTACTAATTTTCTATCTCCAACCTTTTGTTTCCCTTTCGTTTTGTCTTTCTGATTCTACTACCTTTTTTCATGCCTCTTTCCCCATCTTCCTTCTATATTCTTAATCTATTTTCAGTGGCCTTTTCTACGTCTTACTCATTCTGTAAATGATAAGACAACACTATTTCAGGATCTACAGAAATAGGTCAATTGTTCCTTCAGATTAAACTGGACTCCTAAGCAATGTGTTGTGAATATTTTATTTGTGATACTGCCCTCCATTAGGTTTTTTATGTAGCTGTATTTGACTCATAGGGGCACATGGGTAGCCCCTATTCTCAAATGATACTGATACATATTCCCTACTGATAATTTTCAGATAGTGCTTGTGTATTTTCCGACAAGGCAAACTCTGATTAAACTTCATGACTGCTTGGACATAACCTTTCTGACATCTTTGAAAGCAGCAGTGATCAAGGTATTTACTCATGGATCTGCATTCAGTGTTGTATGAATGTGATAAACCCAATAAAACATGTAAAGATAAATTGAAATAACAAACCAGAGAATTTACTCAAGCTAGAAAAGGTGAATGTTTATTTTAAAAGGTGATAAATTGAAATTTGCTGTCTAAACATTTTTTGGTTTATTTTGAAAAAGGCTAAGAGCTAAAGAAACAGCTCTAATTAGAATTGTGTTTGGAACTGCAAGAGATGTTTAAATACATAATGAGAAGATTTAAAATGGGGCAATCCGTTCTATGTGTTGATTCTGCAAACTCAGCAAATAAACTAAACCATTTTATGGTGATTTAGTTTAAAATAGTAACAGGGACAAAACAAAGAGTGTTTTGTAAAATTCTACCACTACTCAATGACATCATGATCTAGCACACTGGGAAAACAATGTAGCAAATGAAAAATGTGCACTAAACGAACTCAGAATCAAAAACTCAATGCCAGGCCAAAACATAAAAATCCAAATTTAAGCCAAGGCAAATAAAGAAAAGGAAATGTAGATTCAAAAACCATCCATCCATTATCCAGCCCGCTATATCCTAACACAGGGTCACGGGGGTCTGCTGGAGCCAATCCCAGCCAACACAGGGCGCAGGGAAGGAAACAAACCCCGGGCAGGGCGCCAGCCCACTGCAGAGATTCAAAAACCAAAATTCCAAAACCAAACAGTAGGTGTATTTTTCCTACGCACAACAATCAAAAACAAAATGCATGTTCTTGTTTTATTGCAAGATATCTAAAGTTCTGTTTCTTCTCTTTATTCATTTTTTGCTCAATGTTTCTCTGCACATTCAAAGATTCAGTAGTATGCTGGTTTCCACATGCATATATGCATAGGTGGCCATGATATCACAGGCTTAGCAATGGCATCTACAGTAGAGCAACATCAGAAAAAGGAATAAATATAAAAAGTCTACGAAAAACAATCAAAACTGCACACGTCTCTATATACAGGCTTTCAGGTTTTATGGCTGGTTGGCAGCATTTTTATAAAGTCTGTATTTATGTCTTATTTATTTTACTGTTTTATTTTGTTTATGTCAGCTGCTGATCTCTCGTTGTTTTCAGGGACTCAGACTATGACATTATGATGCATGGTCATATAGTGGGTCTGAGACATCATTGGACCATTCTTTTTTGTGATCAAATCTGTAGTAATATCAACAAAATATAAAATGCACATAGGAGCAAGACATTATATAACTATAAGAATGCCAACTCTGGGAGATTCGTCAGTGGGACCATGCTCCTCTGCTTCACTTGCCCCTAATGGATATTCCTTCCGAGTTAATTGTGGTTGATAGAGTTAGACTGCTTAAATCCTCATCCCAAGGACATAAATATATTCTGGGCCTTGTGGATTATGCTACAAGCTACCCAGAGGATATTCCATTGTGACAAGCCAATATAAAAACCTTTGCAGTGAAACTAGTGAGACTCTTTGCATGTGTCATCATCCCTAAAAAGTCATTATAGAACAAGGGATGCCCTTTACCTTGGATAAGTTCAAGAAGGTTGCTAAATTACTCAGAATTAAATGTCTTAAAACCTCAATATATCATCCTCAAACTGATGAATTAGTCAAAAAGTACTTGGTGAAGATGAGAGAGATTGGCATCAGCTTCTCCATCTCATCCACTTTGCATACTGGGAAGTCCCACAAGTCTCCACAGGGTTCTCTCTCTTTGAATTATTATGTGGATGACAACCCCAGATTATTTTGGACTAGCCATGTGCGCCCAACTATGTTGCACGTGTTAAAGTTGTCTGTGAAGGGCTCCCTATTTAAACGCGGCTGTCAGTCGTGAACTGGGCCCTTCGTCGCACAGCATTATGATTTTTTATAAGGGAAACAAAATTACAAAAGAAAACCCTTGGAGATTGATTCGATAGGAACGGCCTACTCGTAATCACTGTCCGAATAGTAATTATGTGGTGGTGTTAGGAGCATTTCTGCTTCTGTCCGTTCACAGTCCGTCTCGTTTTCACGATGCTGTCGTTTCCTCTCACGATGTCTTCTCAACCTTTCTCCAATCTCGCAGGTTGCTTTGTGGCAATCCAAAGAGTAAGGCAATATACACGAGCAATGGTTATAAAAGGGGGACACATAGGTATCCAGGCTCTTTAAAGCATAAATAGGGATCACTTCACTGACATGTGAGCAAGCCACGGTACAACTGTGAGATGCGCAGCACTCGCCGGCTACAACGTAACAATAATAATTTCTGGAACATGCTGTTACGTTGTCATTCATTTTACCCACTGTCTTTCTTTCATTCATATGTTACGTAGGCACGTACCTTTTATCTTCGGCAATCTCATTCTAGAACCAGGCCTCAGGAGGTAACCAGCGTAACACTGTCCACCACCCCTTTTGTTATTCTGGCACATTGTTGACATCTGTGAGTAACAACAACGTACTAAACTGGAAGGTGGTCTACGCATGCGTGGAATTCGCGGACAAACAAAGATCAAGATCTAAATGAAGATCTCTTTAGTTATAATTTAAAGCACAACAATTTGTTTAGTTTGAATGTCTGTGTTTTGAGGTGTGACTGGAGTACTACAGTCTTCAGTAGTATAAGCCTGGAGGAGATTCTTAATGCAATGCCTATGTTTTAGCTGTCTCTCTACTGCCATCTTGTGCTTCTTCTTCTTATTCATTCGCGGACAAACAAAGATCAAGATCCAAAAGAAGATTATATATAGAGATATTGTAAAAGAAAGTTGAGAAACTGAGGCTCTTCCTTCATCTAACATAGTGGAGTATATTGTGCATTTATGTGACAGATTTAATAAAAACCTTTCACATCCACAAACCAAGGGGCAGATTCAAGCTTTTTTAGGTTTAGCGGGGTATTGCTGCCAGTTTGTACCCTGGTTTTCTGAGAGAGTTAACTTAAAAAAGAAACCATGCTCTAAATATAGTGGTATAGGATGTTAAAAGTAAGGCTGCCTCTTGCAACTTGAAAAAGGCCCTGACTTCAGTACCTAGTTTGATTTCCCCTAATTTTTCATTACCTGTAATTTTCCAGACTGACACTTTGAACACCGGCTTGGGGAACATGCTGAGCCAAATCATTGATGGTGCTGAACACCCTGTGATGTACCTGAGCCAGAAACTATTGGGCCAGGAGACAAGGTTTGCATCAGTAGAGATGGAGGCTCTGGAGATCAGTTGTGCAATACAACAGCTAGGATACTACCTCCTGTACTGCGAATATACCCTAATCAGTGACCATGCCTGCTTGCAGTGGATGGCAGCACACAAATAGTCAAATCCATGAGTCACTAGATGGTTCCTGGACCTTAAGCTGTACAAATTTACTGTCCAACATCGTCAGGGGTCTCTTCATGCCAAAGTTAAAGTTCTCTCTTGTTCCCATGACCACTTGGTTCAGAAGGCCTGATCTGACGGGTCTGCATTGTGAGGGGAGCCGTGTCACAAATGCGTGGCTAATTCATCTGCCAATTATAAAAACATTAGTTTATCAACTGATTTTGATGAGACTAATTTATTAATTTTAGGATTATTTTGTTCTTTATATTGCTGCAATATCTGAGGTCACAAGTCATATTTCCACTCGTCTTTGTTAAAATCAACAGTAAGATTTTCTGATTCTAATCCTAATATATAGTAAATGGTGTTAGAGGTTGAAGTAACTATTCCAAAATATTATACACATTATATTGCTAATGTATAAAATGGGACTCATTAATATTCGGTAGCAGGGCCTTGGATATGCTGAAAGCTAACAGGACTCACTCTGTCAACTAGGTGCCATTATCATCATGATGTTGCTTAGATTAATTAAATACATACTGCAAGAGCCATTTCCTAGTTATTTAGGTTATGTCAAGTAGGTAGAAGTGTTTGCTCAGTTATGTTAAATTTCTGCCTATAAAAAGGTGCAGTCTAAGAGAGGTTCTTATAACCCATACAAGCTGAATTGAATTGGGATATTCTAACTATTTCTTGTCTCACTAACTATAGACTATTCTTAGTTAGTGACCTGCCTTGCCGTAGGTAAAGCATTGAAACCGTGTGCCTTAACATGCCCAACAGTATGTAATACAACTTGCTGTATTGAATGTGTATGTTTAGAACGTACTGAAGGTGAAGTAAAACATTTTTTAGTATAGAAAATAACTAAAGTTTAACAATAAAAGACTAAGTTCAGAGAAGAGACATTTTTTATGCTTATATATACACACACATATATACAGTATATATATATATATATACACACACATCCACATATATATACATATATACTGTATATGTATGGGTGTACTGTAAAAGGCGCTATATAGCGCCGACCTGGCACAGACTTACGGAGAGGCACGTGTAAAACAAACAGGCTTTTATTATTTTTCTTCAGCCATGGGGTACGTCTTCCCAACACAGTCCCAAAAGCACAAAACACAGCTCCAACAACCCTTCCTGGCACCACCACTCCTCCCAGGCAACCTCGTCCTCTTCCTCCCGATTCTGGCCCCGAATAAAGGGAGGCTGGCCCATTTTATACCCACCCGGAAGTGTTCCAGGTGCTTGACCAGCTGGTCCTGATTGCACCTCCGGGTGGGGCTGATAACTCGTCCATCTGGGTTGTTGGCTCTCGGCAACACCCCCTAGCGGCCACCCCATCTCCCAACCAGGCTGTGGAGGACTCCATGTAACATGGTGCCACGTGGGAGACTGGGAAATGAACAACGGCCAGGGAGGCTGCCACCAAGCGTCCCGGGGGAGGTATTGAGCTGTCCATGGTGGCTCCCCCTGAACATATGCAGCAGGGGCGCCCCGGCCGGGCATGGGACCCGGCTGTCCGTCACAATACATATCTACATATATACACACATACATATACACATATACATATATATACATATACATACATATCTACATATATACATATACACATATATATACATATCTACATATATACACACATACATATACACACACACATATATATATGTATGTGTGTGTATATATATATACTAGCAGAATACCCGCGCTTCGCAGCGGAGAAGTACTGTGTTAAAGAAGTTATGAAAAAGAAAAGGAAAAATTTAACAAATAACGTAACTTGATTGTTAATGTAATTGTTTTGTCATTGATATGAGTGTTGTTGTCATATCTATCTATATATATATATATA
>JANRMT010062819.1:10946193-10960145 GCA_026402145.1 Polypterus bichir lapradei
ATACAAATATACTATTTTAGGAAAATAGCTATAATCTGTAATTTGAAATGAAATACAGAAGCTTAACTTTTGCCCCCCTTGTTCTTGGCTACACACCAAGAAGGACTTAAACTCAGCAGTGAACTTGTACTCCTTCTTGAGAATTCCCACAAACTTCCCAGCCAGACAATATAATGTGTGTAAGAAATCCACTATGTCTACAGTCTTCTGCAAGTGGGCATTGCCTGGTGTATTCCTCTCTGGAAAACAGCGATAAGCCATGCTAGATTTGCGAACAAACCACTATATCTGGCTCCTATATTGTATAGAAGTGGTTCTACTCCAAGGTCCTCCTGTATTGCTAAGTTCCTCACCATGTTACAGAAATGTAGCTAGCCACCTCCACAGGAATCTGATTTCAACCACTTGTACTAGCAATTGATTGTTTTTATGGTCCTATTTCAGAGACAGAAGAAAGCTAGCAATATATATGCAGAGTGATACACAGTTTAAGAATGAACTCTGACCAGTTTTTATCAGTATCTGGTAGTGTGGGACTTGTCAATTAGAGGTCTCTTTCAACAAAACTCTTTCCTGCTCATGCAGTTTTCTAAGTAATAAGCATTAAGTCAAACTTACACTGTCATTTGAATGATTCATATTTGAAACAAACTGAAAGCAGCCACAGTGCAAATGCCTATTTGTATTGCATTGTAAGTAAAAATGTTCCCCCCTCAGATATAAATGAAAATATATCTGGAGTGAATTTCCTGAGGCTTTCTTTTATGCATTTCTACTTACATAATATCCTGGATATTATTTTCAAATTGTTGTAGTTAGAGCTGCTTAGATGCATTTTAGGGTTGTTGCTGGCTCTGAATTAACCCTTGTATGAGCTTGTGTGTAAATGAGCACATCCTATGATTAACTAACTAGCATTCAATCCAGGACTGATCTCTATCTTGCACCTAAAGCCACATGCATGAATAAATTCATGGATAAATATTTGTTCTTTGTTTTTCAAAGAAATATTCTCCCCATTAGACTGGTCAATGGAGTCCTCTTTAAGTCCTTTCCTATTAATCCTCATATAACTTGTCCACCGCCAGTCGAATGAACAGGGGCAGCCCCAGTTTCCTCATTTCCAGTAAATAGCAGCGTGGGAAGGAGAAAGGCTGATGAAACAGTGTTTGTAGCAGCAGGGCAAGATGAATATGGGCTGTCGAAAGGTAAAGTGTGTTCATTCGCATGAAGTAAAAAAGTAATTTATTATGTTATAGTAGTGTCAGTTCTTCAGAAATGGATTGTGACAGCATGATAGATTTTAAGTCTAGTGAGAGAGAGAGACATAAGAAGATGATGACAGAGCTTGAATGGTAAACTGAGGTGCAACTTCTGAATGTGCATATCATGACAGAAGTGTTGAATGACTTTCCAAGCTGCCTTTCATTGGATATTCAGTGCACAAGGCAGGTACATCAGATGCAGTTGACCCTCTTACCGTATTTCAGTTTAGATATAATTATAACTAAATGTAACAAATGTATACAGCAACTGATCTAGAGCCAAATAATGAAACCAAATTCTAGGCTGCACATGTGGCCTGATTTCAGTTATGATGAACTGATGGTTTTATTTGCACATATTGTACATCAAGGCAGCATTCAAAAGCCTGAAGGTGAAATGTGCTGGTCAACAAAACCTTTACTTGAATTGCCTCATGTAACAGATGAAGAGTGAAAAACATTTAAGCTTACTTCTCAAGTATTGGCATTTTGTTGCCAACAACTTATAAGTACCTGACATTTTGCATAATAGTGAGAAATCCTGTTTATAAAAAATAGAAATAAAAACTTCTTTGAGCCTTTGATAGAGAGATTCTCTATAGTTAACATGCCTGAAAAGAACATTGTTATTGACATATTACTTATGCTTTGAAATCGTAGTTGGGCAATGAAGTGATAAAAACTTGAAACAACTGCAGAACTGACATTATCTCTACTGAATATTCAGTAAAGTTTATAAGTAGTTTGACAAAAATGGCTAATGTCTGCAAAGTGGTGAAAATCTAATCCTATGAGGTTTTATTTTACTTTTACATTTGGATTTTAATTTTTATTTTGGTGTTTGTTTTTTTCTTTTAAATTCACAGTTGCTAGTGCCTGATATTGTAAAGGTAATTTGGTGGCAACTTATTGTTTTTAAATAATTTTTCCTCTCTCTCTCTACCCTTCATTCTTTCTCAAAAGAGATAGCAGAACGGCTATACAGTACTTTCTATGTTTTCAACATTTAAATGGCTCACTATCTCTGCTGGGGAATCACTTGTTGATCTTGTCTTCTGCTATCATGGCTATCAAGTATAATTTTAAGCAAATATCTTAGAACAACCATTGAAAACAAACTTAACTTTGATCTTAATACAGAGCAAATTTGTAAATAGGGGCAGTCACAACTTTTCTTTCTTAGGAAACATAGATGTTTTAAAGTGAATATAACCATAATGACACTTTTTTATACTTCCTTTATTGAATCTATTATTATATTTGCTTTTATCTCTTGGTCTGGCAACCTCAGCAATAAGAATATAAACCATCTTAACAACATTATAAAAAATGAGCAGTAAAATTATAGGTTCAAAGCACACCTCTATCACTGAAATTACAAACAAGTTAGAAAGAAATCCAACTCAGTTCTGTCAGCCATCCTCTTTTCTCTAAATTCCAGTAGTTGCCATCAGGCTGCAGATTTAGGTTTCCAAAGGTAAGGAGCAACAGGTTTCAGAGCTCTTTTATTATTAGAGCTACAAGCATTTTAAATTCTGTTGTTTTTAGGGCTGCTGCTAAATGTTAAATTCTGTATTATGGTTTTGTGTACTGTTGAAAGTAATTATTCTTCTTTGTACTAATCTTGAGTGTGTGTTTAAGCAATAACATTGGTTGTCAAATGTTGTGTCCTTGTTTATCTATTGGATCTTTGTAACAAAGAGTTCTGTTTTTTTTTTTTTTTTGTACTTTACTGCAGGTAATAAAGTCTCCCTACTTAACCTAACCTTGCATTTTCTCTTTCTCCCATATCAATAATTCTGTGTTTGTTTTGTAGCTGTACAAGCTCCTATAGCATACTCTCTCTCTCTCTCTCTACTCAAGGACTATTTGTGCTTTGATATTTTACGTATATTCAGCTGGATTGAGACTGTTAATACCTGGCTTATTATCAGGAGCCTCCCTTCATCATAGTATGTTTCAGTACTTGCCACAACATCCCCTAAAATACGTTGATGAGACTTGACCTGATCCAGGGAGGCATTGCTCCTTGTTTTGTAGATGCAGCCATTGTGACACTGTCTCTGCCTTTTGGCACACTGTGCTGTAGATTTTCTTTTGCTGTTGACCTCTGATACACATAATTTCAATGCTCTCCCGAGGGACTTTGCAAACCTCTTGCTCTGACTGTCATGGGCAGGCACTTTGTTCTCAACCCATTTTCAGTGCATTCATCTGCCAGAGGCTGGTATTTGCTCAGCTTCCTTTCCAAGTCCTCCTTGTACTTTTCACATGGTACCATCAGCTCCAGCAAGATTATGGTCTTTGCTGTTCTGGACCAGATTTACAAGTCCAGCCTCCGGGTCATGCTGATAATATCCTTTGAGAAGGTGATGCGCTCCTTGATTTCAGCTGTCATCTCGTCATCCCCCAGTCTTAAGCTGTTCCCAGCAAACCACTATCCTTTGCTGATGGGATATTTTTTCCACTTCTGACAAAGGCTTCCTCCACAAGTGCCGTCTGTAATAAGTGTATATATTTAACCCTTTAACCGCCAACACCCTAAATATTCCCCACGCCGGGTGAAATCTGAACAATTTTCGTTTTTTTACTTTTTTACATTTATTCAAGCAGTATTTGCCACTAAATGTTGTGCAAGTTCTAGAAATAGGCAAACACGTAATAAAACACAAAAATGTACATTTTCTCAGGCTTATGGATTTAGTGTCTACTACAAAACGGAACAGTCAAAAGCTATCGAAGTAGTTCGGTCAATCATAGTTTCATTCCCAGTATTTGAGTTTGCTGTGCCACAGGCCAAAGCAGGGAACTGCACAAAGTCCTGGATTGCTGGGACACTTTGAGCAGAAGGTCTTGACGTCTCTACGTTGACCCTTCTTTGAACATACACGACAGCGTGCCTGTGGCTTGGTCCAAGTTGTTGTTGGTTCGAGTTTGTCCGGAAAGTGACGTTCTGTGAGCCTCACCACTGCTTCTACTCTATCTGCATGTTGTTCCTCACCAGAGAAAATGAAGTCTGCAATGACGTCATGTTCAAACTGCAGAAATGTTTTTATGCCTCCATTTTTCTGGTACAGAATGTGAGCATTCAGCATTGCCATTTGGAGCAGATGAACTGATAGCTTTTTATACCACTTCATAGTTTTTCTTGCAGCCGAATAGGGTTCCAATACTTGGTCCTGCTTGTCAACAGCACCCATGTTGCTGTTATATTCAATGATGCATTGTGGCTTGTAACGGACATCAGTAGGTGATGGGCGTCCTCTTCTGCGGGGAGCCTCCTGCACAGACTCATTGTGCTGAGTTGTTAGCATGTGAACATCTTTCTTGTCTCGAAATTTCAGGCACAGCAATGGGCCACTGCGGTATGCAATGTGCTGACCCGGTGCTGGCGCTGAATTGCGAACTTCTGGAGAGACCCTGTTAGAACGAATTGTGCCACATGCTGTAGTTTTACGATGATGAAGGTAATGGAACAGCCTACAACTGGAGTACCAGTTATCTATCCAAATGATGTACCCATTGTCCAATAGTGGTAGGGCAAGGTACACAACAATTTTCTCTGAAAGTCCAAAGTCCTTACATTCGTCTGGCAACACTGCTGAAATACTACTCATAGGATCCTCTTTGCCAGTGTATACACAAAATCTATAAATGTAACCTGAATTCTCAGCTAAGCAAAACATCTTGATACCAAACCGTGCCCTTTTCAATGGTAGATACTGTCGAAACTGTAAGCGGCCCTTCCACAACAATAAACTTTCATCAACTGCAACTGACGGGCCTGGTACGTAGGGCAACTGAAATGTTTCAAATAAATGGTCAATCAAAGGACGTAGCTAGAACAAGCGGTCACGGTTTGGATCTTTCTTATCTGGCTCATTGCTGTTGTCATTCAAATGAAAGAATTTCAGCAGCAAAGAGAATCGGTTACGTTTCATGATAGTTGCAAAAATAGGTGTTGCATACATAGGATCTGTAGGCCAGTACATCTCAATATCTGGTTTTCTGATTATTCCCATCAACATCAAAATCCCAATGAATTTTTTCATTTCGTTTTCATCAGTGTCTACCCAAGCATGAACACGGGAATGTGGAGGTAAATTGGGATTTTTCTCAATAAACTGTGCTGCATACAGATTTGTTTGATGAACAAAATGTCTGATCAAGTCAGGTGACACAAACAGCTCATAAAACTGCTTAGCAGTGTAATTGTTTACATCAACAGTAAACCCACACGTTGCCTCAAACGGATACAGAAATGGGAGTTCACCACGGGCAGCAGTCCAGTTGAGATGCTGCGGATACACCCACTCATCGCTATCATCCAATGCGTCGTCATTCACAGTATCATGCAGCGCACGTTGCTGATCATCATTGTCGCTAAAATCTTCTTCAGTACTGTTAAAATCGTGATCAGAATTATTGTCCAAAATCGCCTGCAAAACCTCACTTGAAGTCAGTTTACGTTTCACCATATTCACAACTTTCACTTCCAAATCACAAAGTAAAGAACGGTTATTTCCTCCCAATACAACCATAGAGTTCTCGAAATACAATGTAGTATTAATACCCACGCCATACCGTTAATTATACTACGCGCCAGGCATTCAAACAACCATAAGCAAATGTGCCGGATAATTCCGGCAGTAAGGCGTCAGCAATAAAGCTACGATGCCGGATATATCCGGCAGAGGGCGGTTAAGAGGTTAATATGTCACTGTGCTCTGTACAAACATTTTATAAACTTCTTTCTACTCACATGCACAGCTAATACAAAGCCAGATTTAGCAAAGGGGCTCATCATTTAGAACTGCTAGGCAAGCATTAGAAGACAAGACAGGGACAACTGTGAAATGGGCATTGTATACCATTTTTGTGTGTCAAAGTCAGCATGAAACTGTATCCTGTTTTCCTTGTTTGGAATGGCATGATTCACCAAAGTGGGGGCCTGCACATGAGGAAAGAGTATAAAACCTTGGGACATTGCCCGGCACACCTTTGAAGCTGACAGACGAATAGGAGATAACGTCATCCTATCTGGAAAATCCTTCCAACACAGCGAAGAAAATGGCAGACTCTGTACATCAGACCCCCACTCCCGAACTGGGGTCTTGTCATGGCTTCCTTTGTCTGTTATGCCACGTAAGCTGTCATTAAAGAAAGCTAAGTTATTTCTGCTATGTGATTTCTTACTGCCGTATCACTAAGGGAGGGGTATTGCCTTCTTATATTACATCTGTATAGTTTCGGGTTATGTAACACACCACAATTAAAAAAGAACTCATTCCAACAAGGGAGCTAGCGCCACCTGCTGGATACTCCATCAATGTTGTTAGTATCTTGCCATGCCTCCTGAGATATCTTCCCTGTCAGTAGTGTACTGTAAGAAGTCAATATGTGTATGAAATTTCCTGGCTTGCCACACTGCTTGCAGCCCAGTTGTTCTCTCAGCCCCCAAATGACAAGACCTGTGGGCCTTGGAAGGAAGGAAGGATGTTGTAGACTGGAAACCTTATTCTGGTAGCCTCTATTGACTACATGTGAATCTACATGATCTTCCTTCTCTTAGCTCCTTCTGACCACGTCCATTTACTCTGTGGTCCCATCCCAACAGTTTTCACCAGCCTTACCTCTTTCACAATGTGTCGAATCTGAGACTGCACCAATTCCCTCTTATATTCATGGGATATGACCTGACACCCATCCATCCTGTTGCTACAGCGCTAGTGATGTCTTTATGGCAAAATATGGAGTCTGCCTCACTTACTGCTTTTGTAGCTGACCGTTTCTGCCCCTTTTGGACTTCTCATGCTGTCCTGGCCTTGTTGTCTTTGTAGTAGCATAACATCAGCATTGGTCTTGCTTTGGTCATGTGAAATGGGATTTGGAGCTTACTTTTCAAACTGTAGATATTAATGCTACTGAAGGTATTTAGTACACCAAGTCACCTCCTCAAATGGCTGCTGAGGATTCTTTCCACTACTTTCACTGTTGTTATGGGGATGTCATACACAAGCAGGTGCTAGGGAAGCCTTGGCAAGACCCCACGGTGGTAACACCAAGCTTTGTATTTCCATGATAGGCAGCTCTTGACCACTCTCTGCATTAAGTAATTTGAGTCTCCCACCACCTACTTGATTCCTTGATGCTGTTATCAAATCGCTTCCCCAGGCTCTTCACTGGTTTGTCTGACAGTGTTGGTATTTCCTTTCCATTGGTTTTGAACGAATGGTGTTTCTCCACCTTCCCTCTCTTCAACACATGCTTCTGGACTTACTTATCTTGAATGTCATTCTGACCCATGTAACTGATGTTTTTAGGTCCTCCTACATCCACCTGCCCTTCACTACTGACCTCATTGTTATGGTCATATCATTCATGACTGCTTCAATGGGTAGTTGTCATGCATAGGACCACATCATCAGTCCTCAGCTTAGTTGTTCTGCCAAATTTATGAGCAGATGTATCACTGTGGCAACAGGAGGATTGACAATTTGCAAACTGTCACCATACCTACTTCAAGCCTTTGCCATTCTGTTGTGTAGTTGCCAATCATGAATCTCATCTTGTATCTGTCAAAATAGTCCTTCAGGAAATGTTGTATCTTTTTGGGGAAATGGTACTTTCCCAGGGTGGTACGGACTAATTGATGCGGAATGGAACAGTAGGCATTAGAAATGTCCATCCAGTCACAACACTGTGAGGTCTCTCTTGTGTTCTTTTGCTTCCCTAATCATTTCTGATAGGGTGCATTTATGCTGTAGTCATCCTGGTACGTCTAGGATGCTACAATTCTGTACTGCTGTATCGATGTACTGATTAACTACCATGAACTAGGTCATCCTCTTGGTGATAATTGACAGGAACATTTTGCCTTTGACAATTAAGAGCAAGATGGTATGAAACTGTGAGAGGTCCTTGGATTTTTCTTCTGTGGCGATGAAACATCCTTCTGCTGTTTTCTACATCTCTGGTATTCTGTCTTTCTTCCAAACGACCTTCGTCGTCTCCAGTGTCTGTTTGTCAATCTAAGGCAGCTATTGTACATCAGGTAAAGGATACCATTGGTTCTGGAGCAGTCCCACTCTGACCTTCTAGATGACCTCCCTTACACTTCTGAAAGCCTTGGTTCTGGCATGTTAAACTTTTTCCTATGGCCATTTGTGAATGGTACTTTCTTAATTAGAAGTCCTCTTAGGCAATCATTGTGGGAGATAACCACATGAAAACTCCATGCCAAAGCATCTTGTCACATTAATATAAGGCCTTTGAAGACTTTTTACCTCAGTGCTCCTTCTTAGCTGACTTCCACAGATGTAGTTCAAGGATGCAGAGAACAGCCGCAGAAGTCTTTATCCTATGAACCCAAAACAAACTAAAAGAAGAAGGAAAAGAAAATTCCTTTTTTAAAGAAATGAGGCAAAATATGTTTTTATCAATGCTTATCTTATATGTATACAGGTATATATATATTTGATTCAGCTTGTTAGGACAGGCATATTTGTATATTTTTAACTCTTGTATATACATACGTATAGTATATTGTATATTGTATATTTATAGATCTCTATAAGCATTAAGTAACATTACCTTGATTACTATTTATTTAAATGACTATATAATAGTGTTACTATTTACCCCAACAACAGACAATACAAAAATTTAAATTATAACTGTTTTTTATTACGTGTAACAGTTACAATGTATGTTTATCATTCAAAATTTGCATTTATCTTGGATTTTGTCGTACCAGATAAATTTACAATTATGTTCCTATATTGTTATAGTATACCTCTTGTGTAAATTTACATTAATTTTAGTAATTTTTTTTATTATTCATGTAAACTGCATAAATTGTACACAATTTTTAGGACAGCACATTGAGAAGCGGTGCTGCCTCAAAGATGCAGTACTCAGGGTTCAAATCTCACACATTTTCAATGTTAGATTGGAGTTTGCATGTTCTCCCTCAGTTTACGTCTGTTGTTCTCCTGATTCTATAGTTCTCCATCCCAGAAATGTGCATGTTAGATGAGCTGGTACTTCTAAATTGGTCTTGTTTAGTTGAGTTTGCTGCCTTGTACCCAGTTGTGCTGTGATAGGCCTGGTGAACTTGTGAATTAAGAAAGTTGCAAAACTTATGTTACTGTGACCAAGTTGCATCATTTTGAATGTGTCACTAACTCTTACAATGTCTTCAACTGCTGACTCTGTGCTGTTCTTTACAGGTGTTTTTTGACCCTATTCTGACACCCTTTTTTAGGTGTCCCGGACTTCACATTTTTCACTTCAAACCTATTTTATATGGTTTGACCATGTTAATCTGTGGTATTGATGATTCAAAGTGTTAGAACAGATGACATTTAGGATGTTTTATAATGATGATTTATATAAAATAATTTCTCAACTGAGACCCAATACCGACAAGTTTTTTTCAAAGAAGTATCTGGTGTGCTAATTGATAGTATTCTTGACATAGTAAACTCATCATTTGATAGGGGGGTCTTCCCTGACTGTTTTAAGACTGCTGTAATTAAACCCCTGCTCAAGAAAAATAATCTTAATTCCTCTGCTTTTGAAAATTTTAGACCTATTTCTAACTTGCCTTTCTTAAGTAAAATTCTAGAGAAGGCAGCCATTATGCAGGCTTAATGATCACCTCAATAAACATGCCATTCTTGATAAGTTTCAGAAAAAATCACAGTACAGAAACTGTACTCGTTGAAGTAGTAAATGATGCGGGTAAATGCAGACAGAGGCCATTTATATGTTCTCTTCCTCCTAGATCTGAGTGCTGCATTTGACACCATTGATCACAATATTCTTAGAAATCGCCTTAGTTAATGGGTGGGCCTCTCTGGCAGTATCTTAAATTGGTTTGAATTCTACCTGGCAGGCAGAAAATTCTTTGTTAGTTGTGGTAATTATACTTCAAAGACACATGATATTCTATATGGTGTTCCACAAGGCTCTATCCTAGGTCCGCTGCTCTTTTTGAATTTACATGCTTCCATTAGGTCAGATTATCTCAGGGCATAACGTGAGTTACCATAGCTATGCTGATGACACACAGCTGTATTTATCAATAGCACCTGACGACCCCGACACTCTTGATTCACTGACACAATGTCTCACTTGTGTTTCCGAATGGATGAGTAGTAATTTTCTCAAACTAAATAAAGAGAAAACAGAAATTTTAGTGATTGACAATAATGGATATAATGAGGTTATTAGAAATAAACTTGATGCATTAGGATTAAAAGTCAAGATGGAGGTAAAGAATTTAGGGGTAACTGTTGACTGTGACCTGAATTTTAAATCACATATTAATCAGATTACTAGGACAGTGTTGTTTCACTTAAGAAATATAGCAACAATTAGACCTCTTATAATATTGCAAGATGCCAAAAAATTAGTTCATGCTTTTGTTTTCAGTTGGCTAGATTACTGTAATGCACCACTCTCAGGACTACCCAAAAAAGACATCAATTGATTGCAACTAGTACAGAATGCAGTTGCTAGAATCTTAACTCGGAAAAGAAAATCCAAGCACATCACCCCAGTTTTGATGTCACGTCATTGGTTACATGTGTCATTTAGAATTGACTTTAAAATACTGCTTATGGTTTACAAAGCCTTTAATAATCTTGCTCCATGTTATATTTCGGAATGTCTTACACCTTACACTCCAAATCGTAACCTTAGATCTTCAAATGAGTGTCTACTTAGAATTCCAAGAGCTAAACTTAAAAGAAGTGGTGAGGCAGCCTTCTGCTGTTATGCACCTAAAATCTGGAATAGCTTGCCAATAGGAATTCACCAGGCTAATACAGTGGAGCACTTTAAAAAACTGCTAAAAACACATTACTTAGTTAAATCCTGATGTTCTGTATATTCATTTAATTATCATTATTATTCATGGTGGCTTCAAAATCCGTACTAACCCCTACTTTCTCTTCTGTTCTTTTTCCGGTTTTCTGGAGTGACGATCTGCACCACCACCACCTGATCAAAGCACCGTGATGTCCCTACATTGATGGATTAAAGGCCATAAGTCCACATGACCGTCATCATCAAATTCTTCCATGAGAACCCTGAATACAATGAGGACTGATTGAGGTAATTTATGATAGGTAGAATGCCTAGTGGGGGCTCGGAGGTCTCGTGGCCTCTGAACCCCTGCAGATTTTATTTTTTTCTCCAGCCATCTGGAGTTTTTTTTGTTTTTTCTATCCTCCCTGGCCATCGGACCTTACTTTTATTCTATGTTAATGAGTGTTCCCTAATTTAAATTCTTATTTATTTTGTGTTTTTCTCTTTCTTCATCATGTAAAGCACTTTGAGCTGCATTGTTTGTATTAAAATGTGCTATATAAATAAATGTTGTTGTTGTTGTTTTATTGGTTGTAAACAAAGAAAGTATCCTAAATGAGGAGTAAAATTAACTTAAGTATATAATTGGTCAATATTGACCCAAAAGATGTAGTATGTTCAAAATGTGTAGAAACTGTTAAAAAATGTGACATTTTGAAATCTTTTTTTCTTTTTCTAAAGTTTACTAAAAGCATTCATATATTTCTGAACTAAAAGGAGGACATTTAGTAATGTTTAATGTTTTGTGAACAAACATACTACTCCAAATGCAGATCAAATTTCATTGAAGTCAATGGTGGGTAAAGCATAACCCAAAGTACATGGCAGGGTTAAAAATGTTTCAGAATGTTTGTGAATTATAGGATGTTTATTTATGTCATTCTTTTTTACTGACCATTAATTGAGTAAAAATCAGGAAAAGTCACAATGGTTCATCATGAACAGTGTGGTCTATGGCCGGCTTGTCATCCTGGCCAATACCCCCAGGCCGCCAGATGGAGCCCTCCCTGCAGTATGGGGGTACCCCGAAGAACAGCAGGGAATTATGGACAATGGAGTTTTTATCCACAGTCCTGCTGGATACCACAGGGGCCGCAAGAGGGAGCTTCAGGGAGCAGTCAAGAGTCATATGTGCCCTATAACCTGGAAGTGCGTCATAGGCAGAGCGACGGCAGAAGTGACGTACTTCCGGGGTGAAGAAAAGGACTTGTACCTGCCGGCCGGCCATAGACCACAGTACTCCTCCCCCAGCGAAAAACCATGGTTTTGAGCGTCCTGTCCCGTGAGGGACATCTTCCCCCAAGGTGATCCAAAGGTCAGGCCTCGATGATGCAGCTGACACTCACGTGCAAACCTAGGAGGAACAATATAAGAGTGACTGCTTTGATCCCTGACCCGGAAGTGATAAAGAATCACATGGACTGGGGATTGGGAACACTTCCGGGTCAGGGAATATAAAAGGACTGTGGGAGCTCCCAGATGGCGAGCTGAGCTGGGTGGTAGGAGGGCAACGCGTCTGGGAGTGGTGGAGAGTTTATTATTGAGTATTGTATTGGTTTGTTTATGAGTATTGTGGAGGAGAGGGTGCTTTGTGCACTGTGCTGTAGAAATAAAGTCAACATTTGGATTTTTACCTGGTGTCTGGAGTCTTGGACAAGGGTTCAAGGGAGCGATACTGCCCCCTATCTGTCACAACAGATACCTAAATTAAATAAAAAAGGATGACGTAATCCACCATAAATCTTAAATGTAGTTTTGTCTATGTCATTAGTATGTTGCTGCATGAATTAACTAATACAAGGCTGCTAATTATCTAATTGTGGTTTTGTATTTTCGTAAGTTGATAATATTCAAAATTGATTTTGTTTTTCCCATTAGATATAAGATTTTCTGGCTATACACAAACATATTCTCATAGGTTTCAGTAATCAATTTTGGACATTACTAGACAAAAAAGCCTCTACTTTTGAAACTCACTTATTCCATTGCAGAGTCACTAACATCTGTCTCAGCTGGATTGGACTGGATATCAATCTATTAAAAGCAAAATCAGGCAAATAATAACAGTAAAACTGTGCAGAGACACCAATCTAAATGAATGACTTTGGGATTTTGAGATATCATTTAAATCTGAATGTGTTAAATCATCATTTCAAATAGCATACGTTATAACTTTTATGACTTTTTACTGATATGTATTTTCATAATGTTGCAAACTTATTTACATTCTTAACTACCTATTTCAAAACAAGAATAGGTGTGACTTTTTCTACACCATTTATTTTGCTTGTGACCTGCCTTAAACCACTCCGCTTTTAGTTTGCTCAGAAAATACAAGTATGAATCCTATGTCATATTAATTACAAAGCTGTAATGTGATTGGTGGATTGGAGTTTGCATTTAAAAAGGGCCAACTAATATACCATTCTGTTAAAAGTCTTTTTGTGTCTTTTGTGTGTGGTTTTGCTCAGTTTTAATTCAGAATTGTTATGTTTTTGAGCTATTTTTTCCTTGTTTGCTGATAGCCTTTAACTGCAGTTCTTTTTTGTACTGCGAGTTTTTTTTAAATTCTGAAGAAATTTGCTGGTCCCTGTTGCAGACACTGTAGTTGAAACATAACTCTTCCAACAAGTGATAAACCATACTTTTTGTCAAAAGTATTCATGCCTCCTTTCAAGATTTTAGCATGCTTTTAAAAAAACTGGAGGAGTAAAGCAGTAATTGCCTGATTTATTTTATGTAGTAATTAAACATAGGAACAAGATAATATAATATAATATAATATAATATAATATAATATAATATAATATA
>JANRMT010062819.1:10960155-10971050 GCA_026402145.1 Polypterus bichir lapradei
TAATATAATATAATATAATATAATATAATATAATATAATATAATATATGATGTAAAATCCAGTAACTGTTTGTGGCAACCACAACAATGCTAACACTAGATGATGAAATCAGAGAAAATGCATGAATCTCAAAAAAAAAAAAAAATTATAAAAGACAAAAACCACACTGTTTCTTCCTCCACGGAACTTTCGTCCTCCTCCTCCCAACTCTGGCACCCTGATTAGTGGTTGCAGATTTCTTTTATAGCCCACCCGGAAGTGCTCCAGGTGGTAATTGGCTTAATTAGGCTGCACTTCCGGGTGTGGCTGCGTTACAACCCACACGGGCTCAGGAAGCCTTGCAGCTCCCCCTGGCAGTGGCCACAGAGCCCAAGCAGGATGAGCTCCAGTGTAACATAATTGTGGCCCCAATGCAACCCAGGGGGGATGCCACCAAGTGTTCCGGGGGACTTAATGTGGATCCCATGGCTGCTCCCCCGGGTCCAGTGCCAAAGGGGCGTCCTGGCCGGGCATGGGTGCTGGCCGTCCGCCACAATGCCCCTCTGTCAGCTGAGCCCCATGGGGCACAGCGGCTCATCCCGCAAGGGTTGGTCTCCTCCAGGATGAGGAGTTGGCGTCCTTTGGTCCATGGTTCCATCCTGAAACAAAAAAGAGGGACCCTGTGCCATCTGCGCCCCTTTAGACGTGTGTGAGACTGATGCTGGCATGCGGGCTGAAACCATTTGGCAGCCGGCGGCTGGCATGCCCCTCAGTCATTCCCACCCCTGCCGCGCAATCAGTCATCACGCCGGTGTCTTGTGTCAGAGGCGCGTCTACTCGGCATGCGGAACCAATCAATACCGCTGCCCCTTCACTCAGCCCTCCCTTTTTTTGTACGGCACATGCGTCACTTACCTGTACTGCTGCATCACACAGGCTAGGGAATCCAGCGCCAAACTGTTTCAGCCACCCCAGAATGGCTCCTAACGGCGCGCCGACCTTCTTCTCCAGCGTCTCCTACAGTAGCCCCAGGACCTGGAATAAGGTCTGTACGGGTTGGAGGACATCCTCCAGGTCCCGTACAGCCAACAGGATGTTAGTTTCGTTGGCCGGCAGTGGACTCAGACTCACCTTATCCAGCAACGCCGACCGTGAGCCGCTGAGGCCCTGCTCCTTCTTCGCTGATGCCCTTGGGGGTTCTTTGGGATTGGGGTGGAGGTTCATCGCCCCCACCTGTATTCTTTTATCAGCAGGGAGCCAACACACACTATCCACCCCCTTACCTGCCACAGGGAGGAATTCCTGCTCCTCCTCAGGAAACCCCACTCCGGGGAGGTCATCCGGGCTCTCATTGCCCGACCAATGTCCAGGGTTGCACAGAGGACCCCAGGTAAGTGTCACTTTCATCGGAGCTGTGCCATCACGCCACAGGCAGGCGTCTCCAGGTCACCAACTGGGATCCGGCCCCTCGGGACCTAGGAGGTAGGCAGACGCAAAAACAGAATAATTCTCCCAGGACCGATCATCAGCCTGTGAGCCCTCCTGGACTTCCTCCTCCCCATCGGGTGCGGTGTTCCTCGGAGCTTTTCCCCCTTTTTTTTTTCCAGTGTTGTCATCGGGTGTGCTCTTCGCATGCCTGCGCTTTGCGCGTGCCTCATGCTGCTCTGCCGGGACATCACACAAGTTTATGCAGGTTCCTGCCCCACAGACGTTCAGGGATCCTTCCGACTACGCCAGTGTGAAAGGTGCTATATAGGTGCCCGACCCGACACAGACTGGACATATAGGCATACGTAAAATAAAACAACTATTTATTTTTCTTCAGCTGGAGGACACGTCTTCCTCATGTCCACTAGCCACAGCACAGTCTCAAAAACACCAAACAAATACAAAAACCATACTGTTTCTTCCTCCACTCCTCCAAGGCAGCTTCGTCCTCCTCCTCCCGACTCTGGTGCCTTGATTAGTGACTGCAGGCTTCTTTTATAGCCCACCCTTGCAGCTCCCCTGGCAGTGGCCACGGAGCCCATCCGGGATGAGCTCCAGTGTAACATAATTGTGGCCCCGATGAAACCCAGGGGGGCTGCCACCAAGTGTTCCGGGGGACGTAATGTGCATTCCATGCCTGCTCCCCCAGGTCCAGTGCCACAGAGGCGTCCTGGCTGGGCATGGGTCCCAGCCGTCCGCCACAATATCAGCCATAAATTTTTAATAAAATTTAAAAACTCACCTCTTTTCTTAGGGTGGCACGGTGGTGCAGTGGTAGCACTGCTGCCTCACAGTAAGGAGACCTGGCTTCGCTTCCCGGATCCTCCCTGTGTGAAGTTTGTATGTTCTCCCTGTGTCTGCGTGGGTTTCCTCTGGGTGCTCCGGTTTCCTCCCACAGTCCAAAGAGATGCAGATTAGGTGCATTAGCGATCCTATATTGTCCCTGGTGTGTGTGTGTGTATGCCCTGTGGTGGGCTGGTGCCCTGCCCGGGGTTTGTTCCTGCCTTGCGCTCTATGCTGGGTGGGATTGGCTCCAGCAGACCCCCGTGACCCTGTGTTAGGATATAGTGGGTTGGACAATGACTGACTGACCTCTTTTCTTTCTTAAATTTTAATCTGCTCACTTGAAACTTTATTCTCCAGCTGATTCTGGTGTTCCTAACAACTTGATCCTAATCTGTTTTGTCAACTCATAGACCAATCTACTCCAAAGAACTATGGTAAATGTTTATCTGTATAGACACTTATTAGACGTTGAGTGATTTTGTAATGAACCTTATCTTTTTTTGGAGAATGATTTTTAAAGGTGTATATTGTGAATGGTACTACTGAATATAAAACATACATTGATTGATCAAGGTGATTCCCCTTCTTACTTCTACTCTTCCAATGCCTGCCTAACTCTCTGAGAGGGGTCCAGCAGCAGAGAATCTAAAGCATCCATACTTTCTATGTAATTTACTTGCAGCTGGATATTTTTGATTTGTCAGGAAGCAGTACCGCAGACTGCATCTTAGAAGACAATGTTTAAATATATTTCTAAGAACAGCTACTAAAAAAGTAACAAAAGTTGCGTAATATATCATCAGGTGAATATATTCACACAAAGACCAGAGTGATGAGACAGAATAATGCTCTTTTCCTGTCCTCACACAACCATTATCACTTTCATATTTTCTTTCTAAAATTGTCTAAAGGCCCTGTCACATTATATGACTTTTTCAGTGGTTTTCAGTTACAAAGGTAATTTGCATAATCTAAGCAAGTTGGAGGTAGTCATGGTAGGCTCCTGTGGCACCCAATCATTCCGTCTGTTGTAGTAGTGCTACTAGTAGTTAAAACTGCATCTCCCAGCAGTCCCTGCAGGGGCTGTTGGGGTCAAAGGTGGTCAGAGGGGTTTAAAAGGAGGGCAAATGTCCGAAAGAGGGAGAGTGTTTTTTGTTGTTGTATTTTGTGTTTCTTTTACCTGTCGGACTACCTTCTGTTAATTAAGCCATATTTAGTCACTGTGTCCTGGATTGTATTCATTGTTGGGGTCTGGATCATCTTCTGTCTACCTGTGTGCTGAGGACTGATTATGGATTCATGGCTTTCCTGCAAGTATAGGAGCGCTCCTGAACCATCCATCCGTCTTCACCCTTACAGTGTCTATCGGTAGGACTGTTTTTTCATTCCCTTTCAACATACAGATCTCTGGACTTACTCTCGTCATTACATCCAGGGTGGTATTATTGTTTTCATTTATATTATTTAATTTCATTATATTCTTTAATTGTTGTTAGTTCCCAGTGTGCTTTATTTTGTCTCTGTTTGTGAGTGTGTGCGGGTCGGGCCAAGGCTGGGAACGTCCCTGGGATCCTCTATTAAAATAAATAAATCACCCCCACCTTGACGGTGTGAATCTTAGCAGCACCGGACTGCTACACTGTCATATGCGGTAACTCGGTCCAACTAATGTGCAAAAAGATTTGATTTTGTCTCAAGTTTTAGAGCTTAGTGTATGCAAAAGCTGACAACCAATGAGCACTCAACTAAAATGACAATGCATGTAATAAAGCTACACAGAATCAAGAAAAAGAAGAGAAACTTGTATGTCTCTTGTTTTGTATTTTATGTACCATGACAGAATAGAAAAAAGAAAAAAACAGCTGAGATTGCAGCTGAATGTGCTGTACCTGGAAAGCATTTAGAAAACACAACCTCCATCAGGCAGCTTGTTATTGGCTGTCAGAAAAATGGGCGAGATTGTGATATTTTGGATATGTGAAACTGGAAAAGTTGTCGTACATTTGTCATCCCCTGTGATTTCAGGCATGTTACCTGATATGCAATAAGATCGGCAACTGCTGTTGTCAAGTTTGACATCTTCTGTAATGTGCCACTGGCTCAACCTACTGGTGACTTCTTTAAGGCAAATCTGTTTTTCAAATTATAAAAAGGTAATTGATGGTTAACTATTAAAAAAATCTTAAACCACAATAGATTGTGGTCTTTCCTGAATCATTGCTTGTTGTACCTACATTTATTTTTCTTGGAATTCTTGTTTCTAAGCTTTAAAAATGGAAGCAGATCAATTCAGGTATTTTTAGTGCCTTTGTAGCACTTTCAAGTTTTTATTTCTATCCATTGATTCAATGTGCTTGATACTGCATTCTGGAAATATAACTCACTCAGATTGGTGTATACAGGCAACACATATAGTATGAGGTACATCTCAGTTTTTGGGCATTACTAATAAGCATTTTTTAATATTTTCTGTCCATCATTAATAAAATTTGAAGTTGCTCACAACTACATTAGTAGATTGTTTTTAAGGATTAGTGGATACATCTTGTCAGAATGGAGTTATGATAAAGTTTAAAACAGATGATTCTTTCTTTCTTTCTTTCTTTCTTTCTAACAGTGATCAATCTGACAAAATGAGATCATTCAATTTTCACATTTATGTTTCCTCTTTTTTCTTTACACAGTTATTACAGTAATGTTTCAATGCTTTATGCCAAAATCTCTCACAGTCACCACTGCATTATACTGGTAAAGAACACCCTACCAAGATATCCTGAATACTGCTAGGTCTCCAATCTATCTTCACAAATCTTTGGATGTATTCTTTTCAACATAGTGAAAGAAAGAAAATTATTTCATGATGTTATAGATACTTTTGATTTTTAAACAAAGTCTTTGAAAAACTTCTGTTACCAGAGATGTTTATTTGGCGGTAGGGAACACTGAGCTAATTGTCATATGGAGTGCTCTGTTAGAAAAGGAAAATGGGGGAAGTTATCAGAGTATCAATATATTGAATAAGTCTGGACAGGAAACAAAGGGAGCACACAAAGAAGTATTCAGGAGTTGGGCAAAATAGCTGAGGTGTGAAACTGTCAAGCTCAGCGCCATCGGCCATAGCAAAGGTTATTAGTTTGAAACACATGATTAAAGAATCAAACCAAAGAAAAAAAAATGAGAAATGATTGGCAAAAAGATATGCAGGACACTAGGAATGAGCAAAAACTGGTTGTGCCCAAAGGCGGTATTGATCAGAGATATGACCAACACTCTCCTGACATTGTGGCTTCTATGCAAAATAGATTTGCCTCTTAAGGAACATCCATCAGATGGAATAATAAAAGGAAAGTGAGCATGACATTGAAACAAAAATGATAAGAAATATATTTGCACAAGTAACAGGTAAAATTACTAAGAAAAACATTTCAAGCACTGTATGTATATATTTTTATATATAATATATATTGTGGCACTCGGCTGGGGCCCTTCCTGAAAGGACTGGGAAAGGGAGCCCATCCAGAGCATTACCTCCCCCAGAGCGCTAGCTGGCAGCTCGCCAGGTTTACAGTGGTGCCTCGGACTCCTGCTGGGCTTCATGGGAGCTGGAGTTTGATGCAACCCTGTTGGGTTCCATGGGTGCCATCAGGGGGCACTGCAGCTGCTGCTGAGCCCTTGGATGCGGTTCTTCCATTTCACCCAGAAGTGCTGCCGGAAGTTGGTCAACAAGCACCTGGAGCACTTCTGGGTGCCTTATAAAAGGAGCCAGCAGCCACTAGTCTGGAAGCCAGAGCCAGGAAGACGTGGACAAAGCTTGCCAGGAGGCGTAGAGGTGGACAGGAAGAGAAGAGAGAGAAATAAATAAGGGACTGACCATTGTGCGTCATTTGGTGCTGTGCTGTGGGGATATATTTAAAGGTAAAGGTAAACCTGATACCACATGCTGAGCACCACATTCTTCAAAAAGCAACCTGGGCTTCTCTGTCTCATTAAAAGCAATTTTATTTATCTTTTTAATGTCATGTGAGCTCAAATCATCCCACTTTGATTTTACTTTATGTTGGGACTTAAATATGCTATTTTTGGACTGAAACTCTCAGATGTAAAAAAAAAATATCTGCTGAGCATGACAATATAAAAGTTACTGGCAATATAATTTGAAAAGTAATTAGCATATGGGAGATACATAGCATAGACATGTAAGTGAAATTTCAGTAAGTGAACCAGTGTAAACGGAAAAAAACAGGTGGCAACATAGTTAAAATCTAAAACTTTAAAAAATAAAAGCTTAGTAAAAGCATACAAATCAAAGAAAAACCACTAAAAAAAAAACAAAGAAATTAGGCAATGTTGATGCACAAAGAAACTTAGCTTTATAGCAAGGTATTTGCTCAGATAAACAAGAAATCAGATAAGGTGATGGCAGAGCAATTCAGTTACCATGCAGAAGCAAAGCAATCAGCATACAGTAGTAATGGCCAAGAACACATTAAGATAAGAGACACAAGACCAGAGGTCCCAAACAAAAGGCTGTGACAAGCCCTAGTTAATGTACATGAATGTCTACTATTCTTCTCACATATGATATGTGTTTGTTTAATCTACGCAGCCAATTTTGAGACTGGTTAACAAATGGAAGAATCATAACAATTGCTATAATTTTGGATGGATTTTTGAAATTGTCTAATGTAATTTTGTTTTTCCTGTTCCATATCTATCTTTGCAAATAATCTTGATCACTAAATAGCTTTGCTATATAAAGTGCAGAGAAAAAGTCGGTAGCATAATGCTTCTTTTAATACTGACAATTAATTAAATGAGTTAAATATTGATGAAAAAGGTAGCAGATCTCCATTTAAATTTACATCATTGTAAAAACCATAGGCTTTCCTCTCTGTGCCTCCAGAATCTAATGTGAAAGACATTAGTTGAGCAGTACTATTGGAAGGTTATAATTTTCAAATTATAGAATGTACCATTACACTTGTTATGAATGTGCTCTGTAACTAGAGATAAAAAGGTTGTATAACTGACCCTTGGCCTAGCACAACTGAGACTGGTACATCCATATTTGACATAGAAGCATAAGTGATATCCACATTAGCAATGCACTTCTGAGCTTAATTAACCACGGGAAGTCAAACATGGCAAAAGACTAAGCAGAATGCTTAAAAAAAGGTTTAGCTTAAGTGTCTGAACACCAAGCAGAACAAATAGGAGAATCAGGCTTCTGAAATCAATTAAAACCTGAATTTAGCACATAAGTGTTGCACAATAACGAAGAACAGCAAATATGGGATTCTGAACTCCCCTTATGTTGATTCAAATGAAAACACATAGGGTGCTCTGATAGACAAAAAAAATTTTAAAAGGAAAATTCTGGAAGACTAAATCAGTTTTCTGAATCATCCAGAATGTAATGTAGTGGGAAAACTATTTTTTTCAATAGCTTTCCAAAAATGTTGTAGTTTATACAACAAAGTAATCTGAGATCAAAGCAGGTATCAAGAGATGACTAAAACCATTGGGATTCCAGTAGCATGTCATAGCTTGGTCTGGTCTTATTATTGGATATACTATGTTACAAGGACATGAAATGATAAGAGTATATAGAATAACATTCATTATGGAAAAGGAAAAAATATTTAGCAATAATAAAATATATAGTGGCTTCATAACTTGTCCAACATGCCACCTACGTTAGTTCCCCTTCAAGTTCAGGTTCTGGCTCATAATGTTATTGCTGGTTTTACTTGATTTTCAAGAGTATTTAAATGTTCCTGCTTTTGTCTTCTATGCTATTTTTAATTTACGTGGCAAGCAGTTTTTTAAAATTATTTTTAGGCTGATCAGATTATACACTGTGTTCTGATAGTTCATACATCAATCATTTTCTGCTTCTTTTGGCTGCTCCCGTTAGGGGTAGCCACAGAAGATTATTTATATCTTTCTGCATGTTGCTCTGTCATACCCACTACCTGCATGTCCTCTCTCACCACATCCATAAACCTCCTCTTTGGCGTTCCTCTTTTCCTCTTGCCTGGCAGCTCAATCCCTAGCATCCTTCTCTCAATATAACTAGCATCTCTCCTTTGTACATGTCCACGCCAACACAATCTTGCCTCTCTGGCCTTGTCTCCAAACTGTCCAACCTGAGCTGACCCTTTAACGTACTTGTTCCTAATCCTGTCCATCCTCATCACAGCCAATGCAAATTTTAGCATCTTTAACTCTGCCACCTCCAGCTCTGTCTCCTGTCTTTTTGTTAGTGCCACCGTCTCCAACCCGTATGCCATAGCTGGTATCACTACCGTCTTATAAACATTCCTGTTCATTATTACTGTCAAACTCACTCCTGACAGTCTTCTCCAATCACTCCACCCTGCCTACACTCGGTTCTTCACCCCTCTTCCACAATACCGTTACTCTGTACTGTTGGTCCCAAGTATTTAAACTCATCAACTTTCGTCAACTCTACTTCCTACATCCTTATCATTCCTCTGACCCGCCTCTCATTCATACTCATGTATTCTGCCTTGGTCCTACTGACCTTCATTCCTCTCCTATATAAATAGTAGGACTTTGATCATCCATGGCAACGTGGACTGATTCTACCTCAGATAACTTAAAACTTAGATAAAATAGATGGCTGGTGCCATTTCAAAATTAAAAATTACAAATATAAACAGTACAGTAACACTTTTAAGACTCTTTTAGTACTTTAGCAGGGCTGGATCAGTACTAAAATTCTGACTTTAGCATCATTACAAACTTTTGAGCCTCAGTACCAGTTCAGTGAAACCCACCACATTTAACTTCCTCCTTACCTGGCGCACTGTGCCATCATGCCACTCTATGCAACAATAACAGGGTTGTAGATGGCAGTAAGATAATGTCATGTATATACTAAAAGGTTTTACCATTTGAAAACCGTAGAGCAGGTCTAGCTTCTAGTGTCTATGAACATGCTGATTGATGCTTGTTTCCTTGTTTGAAGTCACTATCATCACTATGATTTCTCATTAAGATATTGGTACAGAGTGAATCAATTCTGTTTCTAAGTCAGCCAGGATGATATCACTTACTTAGCAGAGGAGTAGAAAGGATGAATTCAGTCCACATTTGAATGTCTGGATCACGCATTTAGTTTTAATTAAAATATGCTCCCTTTTTCACCATTGCTCAGTCACCTAAATCTCCAGTACCCCTCCTGCTTTTCCCACTCAGTCTAATGAAACCCATCCGGCTTAAAAGAGCACGTGAAATAAGAGATTCAATTCAGTTCTCTGCAATACCCAAAATGTCACAGAATCCAAACTTACCCTAACACGCTATGAGATGAAAAGGTTCATTCAAATTAATATAAAAGAAATTGAACATTTGTCATTATATGGAGTCAGGCCAGGTCTGAATCCCTTCCACCTTACTTTTATCTTTGCTCTGTACTTTCACCTCTTCCATCCTCGGATAAACCTGTAACTTTTATTGTTGTTCCAGATCTTTGCCCTTTTATCTTTAGATGGGATTCTCCTGTGATAGCATGTAATGGAGCTCCTTAGACAGCAGTGTTTGCAATGCTACCAGTTGAGCACAGGTATATTTAATATACAGTAATCCCTCGCTATATCGCGCTTCGACTTTCGCGGCTTCACTCTATCGCGGATTTTATATGAAAGCATAACTAAATATATAACGCAGATTTTTCGCTGCTTCGCGGGTTCTGCGCACAATGTGTCTTTTTACTTCCTGTACATGCTTCCTCAGTTGGTTTGCCCAGTTGATTTCATACAAGGGACGCTATTGGCGGATGACTGAGAAGCTAACCAATCAGAGCACGCAGTTAAGTTCTCCTGACTGAGAAGCTAACCAATCAGAGCACGCAGTTGAGCTCCTGCGTGCTGAATGCAGTGTTAACCAGGAAGTCTCGTCTCGCTCATTCAGCATCAACGTGTTTCGCTGTGTAAAAAGTTGTGCTCTTTAGTGTTTATCTTTGTGCATAGTCAAGCCCTTCATTATGGCTCCAAAACAATCTGCTACTGCTTCAGGGGCCGTGCCCAAGCGCAAGAAGAAGATGTTAACGATTGCCGAAAAGGTAAACGTTTTGGATTTGTTGAAGGCTACGATTCTTTTTATTTAAAAAGTAGGAAAGGAATATAAGATCTATGGCTGCAGCGTCCTTTTAACCAGGGTGCAAAACGAGTTGTAAGTGGATGTAATAAGGCAGTAGTCTGGATGGAATCTGCTTTAGGGATTTGGATTGAAGACTGCCAGAAGAAGAACAACGGCAGTGCTACACAATCGCCTAAAGTGGCTCCTTTACATGGGCTGTAACGCTCTCCTTTGTTGTGCAGTAAAATTAAACTCATTGTTATCGGACAAGTCATCGTGTCATTGTTGGTGAGTAACCATAATTAATTTTCTTCTTACAGTGCTTAGTACATGTACGTACGTTTAGTGTCACTGTACACACATTTACTGTATACTATTTTTCTTGCATTGTACATATTTATTGCTTGTGACCTGTCTATCGTAATGGCTGTAACATATATGATATCGGAGACACTCAATATCTTTAAAATAATATTTAGGTTTTACTGTTGTGATAAGGCGCTATATAGCGCCCGACCCGGCACAGACCACACAGA
>JANRMT010062819.1:11002072-11088323 GCA_026402145.1 Polypterus bichir lapradei
GTCTTAACATGAAATAAGCAATGGAGTGAGGGAAATACACAAAGTTAAAAACATATATACAGTAAGTCTGCATCGCTGCAAATAGAATGCACACATTTTTAGCATTCAAATGCATCTAACTTTACTTCTTCTGTGGCTACAGGATCTTGAGATCTAGCTTATAAAGAAGAAGGTGGGAGTGTGTTCCTTTCCCTGGCACTGATTGATTGCTAGCTTGGTCATCACTCAATGTGACAACCCTTCTAAACAACTGAATATTTGAAAATGTCACCTTGTCAGCTTTTACACATTTTTATACAACTGCTTTTTTGACATATGAGACTCAGGATGGAGTTATTGTTGACTACAACTGACACCTGATGGTGTCATTGTTTGGTAACCTAAGAGATCAAAATATGGTTTCTTATCATTGCCTGCACAAAGTATTAAAAATTAAAGAGAACATTTTAAATAAAACAAAATCGACAATATACAAGGGTATAGATATCATTTAACACAAATGCTGCAGTGACTTTTGAAATAGAAACATAAATTGCCAATTAGTTTAAATAAATTTTAACTAGCAATTACAAGCTGAATACATTTTTCTCATTGATTTATGGCTTTTACATGTTCATTCGTATGGTTCATCCTGTAATTTATGATTATTTTTAAATGTAATTAATAATGCTTTAGTTGTTTTGATACCTCTTGCTGTTTAGTGTCACTACTTCAGTTGTGCTTCTTTTTGCTTTGATTCCTATATACAGTTCAATGTCAATGTCAATTTATTTATATAGCACATTTAAAACAACATAGGAATGCTGTGGCCAAAGTGCTTTACAATAATAGAATAAAAGAAAACATACAAATAACATAAATAAAAATAAAATATATGAACATAAATAAAATAAATAATAAATAGAAGTAATGTTATATAATCACAATGTGGAAACCATCAGTATTACTGAAGGTCACGGAATGCAAGTGAATAGAAATGAGTCTTTAATCTTGTTTTGAACAGTTCAATTGTAGACGATTCCTTTATGTGATGAGGTAAAGAGTTCCACAGAAGAGGAGCAGCAGCTGCAAAAGCCCTGCCCCCCTTAGTTTTACACTTGGTACAAGGGACAAGAGACAACTGACCAGAAGATCTAAGCACTCTGGCTGGCTAGTGTAAAACACACAATTTGGATAAATAGGCAGGAGCAAGCCCATGTAAAGATTTAAAAACTAGCAACAAGATTTTAAAATCAATTCGAAAACTGACAGGCAGCCAGTTTAAAGAAGCTAAAATTGGAGAAACATACTTTCTTACCCCAACCAGAAAGGGAGAGGCAGCATTCTGGACCAACTGTAACCTGTGTAGCAGGGATTTGCTAATACCAGAATACAGCGAGTTGCAGTAATCAAAGCGAGAAAAAATAAAAGCATGAGTAGCTTTCTCAAAATCCCTAGAAGATAAAAAAGGCTTGATCTTACCTAATAGATTAAGATGGAAAAAGCAACTCTTGACTACAGAATTTACTTGTTTCTCAAAAGAGAGGTTACTGTCAAAGATAACACCAAGATTGCAGGCTTGAGGTTTGCAAAAGACAGAGAAAGAGCCGAGAAGTCCAAGACGAATTTAGGCTTCAGCTGATGGACCCACTATAAGCACCTCTGTTTTATTTTGATTCAGATCAAGAAAATTATTAGCCATCCTGGATCTTAGTTCAAAAACACAGCTGTGGAATTGATTTATTGCAGAGTTGCAGATGGGAATATACACCTGTGTATCATCAGCATAGCAGTGAAAAGAAATGTTAAATTTCCTAAAAATAGCTAAAAATAGCTCCAATAGGATGAAGGTATATAGAGAATAAAATAGGACCCAAAATGGATCCCTGAGGAACACCATATTTAAGAGGAGCAGTAGACGAAAAAGAGGAATTTAATGTCACTGAAAAGTGTCTACCAGTTAAATATGACCTGAACCAGTTAAGAGCAGCCCCTTTAAGCCCAACAAGATGTTCAAGCCGCAACAGCAATGTCACTGCAGCGTCACCTGAGTCAGTAATAATAGAGATATCATTGAATACTTTCAGAAGGGCTGTTTCAACACCATGAAAACGCCTAAAGCCCGACTGGTAGATCTCAAATAAATTATTGGAGTTAAGGTGATCAACCAATTGATTATAAATAATTCTTTCTAGAATTTTGATCAGAAATGGCAGTTGAGAAATTGGGTGAAAATTGGCTAAAACTCCAGGATCTAATTCTGCCTTTTTTAGACAGGGACGCACTGCAGCATGTTTAAAAAGTGAGGGCACAACCCCCGCACTAATAGAATCATTGATAATGGCTAGTAAAGATCGGCCCAAAACATCAAAGGCTTTCACTAAGAGGCGTGGTGGTACTATATTGAGAGGACTGGGAGCTGGTTTAAGGGTGTCGATAGTTCTTTTTAACTGTGAAAGTGAGACAAGATCAAAAGATTCTAAGACAATGTCCTGTTTAACAGTAGGAAGTTCATAGCCAGTTTGAACAATGCCGCAGTGAATAATATCAATTTTGCTGACAAAGAATGAAAGAAATTGCTCACATGAATGAACAGTGCTATTTAATCCCATCACAGAATGAGGGTGAATAGCCGCATTAATTGAATTAAATAAGACCCTAGGATTCTTAGAATGTCGGGACACTAAATCAGCAAAGAAATCTTGTTTCGTTTTCTTAACTGCAGCCTGGAAGTTGAATAGAGAAGTCCTAAAAAATCTGTTTAGAAACAATCAGTCCATCTAAATGGCGCCTTCTAGTGTGGCTGGCCCTCTGCTCCTTTCACTAATCTATGTTTTAACTTTGTTTTTATGTTTTAGTTTATCCCAACGCCCACTGTCCTACGATTGTGATTCTTTACTTAACATATTTTCTGGCTTGCTTTCACCCATCTTGTCCTGCTGAACATCCCTGGTTTATGGGCTCTGGACACCGGATTTAAGTTCTCCATTTCAAGGCAGCATCACTCCTCCTCGGTGAGCTCTCGGGAAGTAAACTAATCTTCGCACACTCACCCATGCTCATCCCGCAACGATCTCTTCTACCTCTATCAAGGCTGCTCTCTAGAACGTGAGATCAGTGTCTAATAAAACTTTTATTCTGCAAGACTTTATTGCCTCAAATAATCTGATTTCTTTTTCATCACTGAGACCTGGATTTTAAATTGTGACTCTTCATGTTTTACTGACTTGGTACTATCAGGTTATTCATTTTTAAACTCTCCGTGGCTGACTCGTCGTGGTGGGGGCATTGCCACTGTTTTTAAAAGTATGTTCTTGTGTCAGAGCCTTACAAAGGGTCCGTTTAGCAGCTTTGAACTGCAACTTTTTGAAGTGTGCAGCTCCCCTTCTTTGTTGTTTGCTGTGGTTTATAGACCTCATGTAACTAATGATATCTTCTTTTCTGAATTCTCTGGTCTCCTGGCTGATATTACCCTCAACCATGACAAAGTATTTATTGTTGGTGATTTTAACATTCACTTTTGTTGTCAATCGAAACCCTTGGTTAATGACTTTTTATCACTATTGGACTCATTTGATTTTATCCAGCCTATTAATACGCCAACTCACTCTCTTGGTCACACCCTGGATCTCGTTGTTACTCGTGATATTTCAGTTAATGATATTGATTTATGCAATGTTTCTTTCACTGATCACTTTTCTATAATGATGGATTCGAATATTACTGTTGATGTCCTGACTACTAGCTGTTCCCCACGCTGCTCTTGCTTTTTAAATCTTCTATCATATCTGATTTTAAAATCATATTCTCTAGTCTTGATGTGCATGTCCAAAATGATGGTATTGATGATTCTGTCTTAAAATTTAATTTTTCTTGTAAAACGGTTTTAGACTCAATTGCTCCACTCAAGATACACAGTAATAAGGGAAGACCTGCTCCCTGGCTAAATGAAACTACGCAATCGCTATGCCGCACCTGTCGAGCTACGGAACAGCTTTGGAAAAAAGATGGACGATTGTTTCTAAACAGCTCATAGAAACTGTATTTTTAACAAAGTATTGTGAGTTACATGAAATCAGCAGATAACAGGCAAAAGTGATTCTTGAAAGTTTACAAAAGTAATGCATAATCTGTTTTTTGTTTTTTCTATTTTATGTTTACAGTTGTTTATTGTCATGTGTGTAGATTTCAGTGAAATTCTTATATGCCTGTGGTAATCAACATGCAAGACATCTCTTCTCTCGGGCTCCATGATTAGTGATTATAATAACCTTCCCTCAAAAATGTTATCTTCCTTAGAAAGATAATTCACATTCTAAATGTACATTTGGCTTAATTACTTGTCTCATGTACATACAACAAACCTCATATCTACATTAGGTCAATACATCCAGTAACTGGACTTTTGAAACCTGCAAAATATCACTTCAGGTGAAAAATATAGCCCTTAAACAAAGAAAGGCCAACATCTAGATAAGAAAGAGCCTTTCAGAATTCTGTTTTACAAGGTATTAAGCAGCTATCAGGGAAGATGTCAGAAAAATAACTGAAAGATTTTGATACAAATTTAAATGAGTCTCCTGTAAAATACAATCTTGGCATTTAGGCCTGGTAGGTGAGAGAATACTTAATTCTCTTTAGATCGTGTTTGAGACCTTTAACATTCCAGCTAATAAAGTTCACTGTTTTGTCAGAGAGACACTTCTTCTGAACTTTTGAGGGCATTTTGTAGTCTAAAGTAAAGGTAGTAGTATGTTGTTTCATACAATAACTGTGTCTTTGATTTCATAGCCATATGTATTATGGCTAAGGAGCCTATTATTATGTCAGCACTTACTGTTGTTGGCAATTGTAAAAGAAAAAAGAAAATATGGTCAAAAAGGGAATAGAAAAGAATGGAAAAAGAATATATACTTATGTTGCATTTCAGATAGACCAAGTAGCAAGTAGAATCTTCTTTGCATAACCAGGACATAACCCTACTCATGTTCACATTCCAGACAATGTTGGGATCAGTCTGTTTAGCTCTTTTTTGCATCTTCAGGAAAAGTGAAAATGTAGAATGGCCATCAAAGAAAATCTTTAAATTTGGTTGGAAACAAGTGTCTGTATCTGATTTCAGTTTTGCCTGAGTTTCTCCAGTAAGACATCAATATGCAGCTTCAGGTAGGCCAGTGGTTCTCAACCTGTGGGGCGGGCCCCCCTAGGGAGGCGTGAAGTAACAAAAAGGGGGGCGTGAAGATGTGAAAAAAAGAAAACAAGAATCAAAAATATGAAAAAAAAATCTGTTGAAACCAAAACAAATTAACTTAAACTACATTCTGATACTAGAACAATAAATATAGAGTTAGATAAATGTCGATAAAAGTTAAGTAGGTATAATAAAATATGCATCTACTTTTCAAAAAAATGTTAGAGGGGGCGCGATTAAAACTCGGGTTGCAAATACTTAAAGGTTGAGAAACGCTGAGGTAGGCATCAAATTTGGAAATCTTAGTCAAGTGCCTAAATTCATTACAAACCAAACTGAACCATCCAGTTTTTGGTACAAAAACAATTGGACTGCACCATTCACTTTTACTCAACAAATCACTCCCATTTCGAGCATCTGCTTCACCTCATCAGGGACCATAGTCCTCTTTGCTTCCGGTATATGATGTGGATGCATCTGTACCTTAACACGAGTCTCAGTCACAATCATGCCACTCCTTCAAAAGATTAACATGTAAGATTTGAACAGGCTTCCTAACCTTATAGTTCACAGGGCTCATTCGTTCATCTACTACAGCAGGGCCCAGCCATTTTGCCAGAACCTTATGTTGGTCATTTGGGATCAAGACAAATATCTGTGATGGTGCGGGTCAGCTCCTTGCTCCCTCTTCGCTTTTGGGAGCCTCTTGAACCTGACACCATCAGTACCGTAACCGAGATGAGCTTGGCAGATGAGGACAAATGACACTTGGAGCAAGGGGATGGTGTAAAAGTGATCATTGCTTTTATTAAAAACAATTCTCAAAACAAGGTGTGCAAAAATGAATAGTGCAGTGCTTCAAAACTGAAAATAAATAAATAATTCAATTAAAACAAAGGTGAGGTGGAGGTTAAAATCAAAATAAATAAATCCTTTAAAAATGAGGTTAAAAATCATTTGTCAGGAAACTATCGTTACTAAAAACCCGCTGCCTTCTTCCTCAATGGTGGCTCCCCAGCTTATCTCATACGAGCCTTGCAGCAGAGGAGTCGCCTTACTGATAAATGCAGCAGACCTTCCGCAGGTCCGGGTCCTTGCCATCCCATGGCCATGGTAAGGCTCCCTCTAAGACCTAGGCTTGGGACCACAATGGCCATGACTCTCACGTTGGAGCTCTCCTCCCAAGCCTTCTACTTCTATAGTGAGTCGCTCCTTTTAACACACATCACTCTGGCTCCCCAAGTTGCTCAGCCAGAGTGATCACTCCTTCAGCCCCCGGCATCAGCCTCTAAATCCGCTTAAGGGGCTCTCATTCCCAGCTGCCTGCCTTCTTTCCCTCAAGCCTGCTCCCTTCAGCTCACTCGCACTGGCTCCTTCCGCCTCTTGCCTTCTTCTCTCTCTATCTTTTTATCCTTCATTAATTTCTAGTGTTTTTTGATTTTTGATTCCCCCCTGTCATTCTTGCGATTCCCTTTTAAAATGGGGACGTGACACAGAATCAACAGCTTCTGGCATCAATTAGGGTTGCAGGCAATCCTACACCTATGCACTAAATGCAAGTCTGCGCCTACATTGCGCGCAGGAACCACTCTCTCCACGCTACCATGCCAACCCTCCCCAACCCCCACTCGAAGACACAAATGATTATTTATTTAAACCACCAAATAGCCACAGATCTCACTTTTCCACAGTATCCAATGCTTATTGTGGCTCCTGTTCACACTGCTGATTCTCCACAGGGGGACTTTTTAGAAATTTGTTCCTGGAATTACCAAAATTTCAACCCATGAGTTTCAGTGTGAACCCCCATCAATTCTTCACGAAAAATATCTAACACCCCTCATGGCTGCCTGCCAAATGAAAGTTCAAATGTGCTGAAGCCGGTAGATTCCTGAGGAGATTCATGAACAGCAAACATGAGAAAGGGCAACACCGTGTCCAAGGATGTTGAGTCGTAATGAGCCGTCTGCCGAATCATCTGCTTTAAAGTAATCAAATCGTACAATCAGGCTACTTGTCTGCATATGATAAACTGTGGTGCTCAATTGTTTTATTGAAAGGCTCTCACATAGCTGTTCCCTGGTCAATTAAAATCTCGCATGGAATGCCAATACGTGTGAAAGCCTCCGACAGAGCCTTCCATGATATCTTGTTGTGTAATCAACCAACATGAGCATATACTGATAATTATTCTTAATCATTGGAAGTGGACCAACAATGTCTAACCCAGATCTCTTGAAAGGGACATCAAAAACAGGTATTGGTGAAAGGGAAGCCCTTGGGGGTCTATGAGCAGAAACTACTTGACAGTTGGGGCAAGACTTACAAAACTGATCTACATCTCTGCCCATAGTCAGCTAATAAAATTGTTTTCAGATGCAATATCTCGTCTTCTCCATGCCGAGATGACCCCCCAAGATATGTGTGTGAGCAATTTCCAATGCAGTCTCTCTGTGACTGCTTGGGACCACCAACTGTTCAATCAGCTGATACAAGAAGTCGTTCTTAACCAAAAAGTGTGGAGTTTTGAAATTACATTTTTGCAAAATTTAAGCTGTGGTTGGCTCATTGCAAACTCTGTCTGTGTGCCAGCCCCTGCTTCCCCAGAGCCCAACACAGGAGCCCCCTCTTCCCTAGACATTGGTTCCCCAGAGCCCAAAGCAGCAGCCCCATCTGCGGAGGTTGAAGGTGCAAGCGCCTGTTGCAAACAGCCGTCCAACATTCCCAGAAACTCAGGTGAGGGAATGTTCTCATCCTCATTGGACAAATCAGGTTCAATCTCCAAAACAGTTTCCTGAAACACCTTGTCAGCGGCGAGCCCCTCCCTTTCTACTAAAGGAAGATGTGCTTTACAGGCAGCCAAGACCCCAACTAAGAAAGCCCAGGGTGAAGAGTCCATTATATTCAGTGGGATATCTTTTATAAATAGCACAAATTTACACCAGGTGTTACAGACTCAAATCAAACTTTTGTTTTTATCATATTATAGTAATAATAATAGCAGCTCACTACTCAAAACAAGGAACGCCTGGACTCAAACCAGTAACCTGTTGATTATAATGCAGCAGTTCTTACCTCTGCACCAGCCAAGAAGACATGTCAACTTTCTGTCGATTGACATTTGACCTTGGGTTTTTACTTGTTGACAGCAACATGTAAATTTAACAATTTCTTTTTCTTTGGTTATATTCTTGAATAAAAGCGGTTTATTTGATATTTGTACTAAAGATGTCACATATTATACACTTCACATCAGCATTTTGTCATTATTATTATAACATGAAAAAGTTTCTGTTTTACTTATGTGTTCAACAGTTCTTGTTTCGCATTTCCAGTCATCCTGCATTTACCCAGATCATTGTAGACACGGAACACACATGAAATGTATGTATTCTAATTAATGATGTGGGGGATGGGATAGAAGGCTGCTTACTGCTTGTGCTGATTGACACATTTGCAAAACAAAGACACTGATGACGAGGTGTGAAGGAATTTAAGGTGGCCCGGCATTACAACTTTTTTCGTAAACTTCAGGGATTCTAGTGTTAATTTCCCTATAAACACAGCAAATGTTTACACATTCCATGCTTGTGCAGGATATCTGCCAGAGCAAGTCATGTTGGATTATGCAGAGGTCACTACCAGAGTCGAACAGGGCAGGGATCTTGCGCCAAACTAAGCCAACCGAGACTTTAAAGTTATCTTTGTTAGAGGAGTTGGCCTGAGAGCAACAAAGTTTGGCCAAGATGATTACCAGGGACTGAGCAGGTGTGCGGTGACACTCTCTAGCTAGATGTTCAGACTGATTACAGTGAAAGCAACTGCAGTCAGTCCCACCTTTGGAATTTCCTCAGTAGTGTCTTCTGTGTTGGCTGCCTGCCAAAGGGTCTCCTCCATCAGCATGGGAACATAACATATAAAAAATTATATATTAACTAAAAATTCCATAATAGATAGATATTCTATTGAAGGTGCATGTGTTAGCAATAGAATTTCACAAATTTGTATCCTGAACATGACTATGAGTAAATAAATGTGAAGAATATCTCATTAATTACTTCTCCAGGGTAGCTGTTTACAAAAATCATTAATTGCCAAAATTTCTTACAAAAATCATTAATTGCCAAAATTTCTTAAACTAAATATGTAGCATTTTGGAATTTCTTCACTTACTTAGATAAAATATCTTTAAGTATCACAAATTGTCTGTTTATTGGACATAAAACTAACATGCATATCATCAGACAAAAATGTTTCCTGTTATAGATACAAGGTTTAGTTCTTTTCAAATATCAATACAGCCAAGGAGGCCAAAGAGATGGTGTTTCTAGAGCTGCAGGAATTGTGAGGCTTAGAGGCAGCTAGGCAGGATTATGTGGCACAGCCTGTCAAAAGTCCCTTTAAGATCAGGAAAGTAGGAGTTTAGAGTGTATGTTTAATGTGATCATAGATGAACATGCAGCAGCACCAATAATCTGTGTTCCAGTAGCTGCTGCCATACAGCTGGAAACATACCTGGGAGAGACCACAGTTTCTTGTTCAGACAAACCACTTTAGTACTGGTCAATTAACAAAGTGCAGTTTCTCACTTTGTCTCAGATGTCAAGGAAATACCTTTTAGCCCTATGTAGTAGTGTAGAGAGTGAGAGATTATTTAGTTTGCCGTCACATATTGCTAATGAAACTAGAAATAAGCTTACAGCTGAACATGCAGAGATGCTTCTGTTCATTAAAAGCAATCTGCCACTTACTTAAAAGTGTTGTAGACCTATCCAGTGTCATGTGTTCCCAATGACCTTTGAACTGTATACCTTTACACCACTGAGCTAGCTATGTTCAAAAATGTGATACCAGTAAGAGAAATATTCTTGTTATGTCTAACTGTGAACACTGTGTTGTCAACATCCCATGTTGAAAGACTTGAAACAATGTTAGTTGGGTTTACATTAGGGCTGGGAATTAATTAATTAATCTCATAAATGTATGTAATTAATTGCAATTAATTGCATTTAACATTAAAGCATGTAATTATTAAATTAATATATAAATCATGAAGTAAATACACACTGAATTAGAAAGGATTTTTTTAATTAATGGCATAGTTTAAACTTAAAACAATGGCCTTGAAACTGAACTTTCAGCAAAATACTACATCTGCATATACAACCTGAATTTGATTGCCTTCCTAAAAGGCAAGCTGAACAGAAGGCAATAAGAAAACAGGACCAATGTATTAATTCTCAAATTGGCATATCATATGAGACAGACGTGTCAAAGTAAAAACGATCCAAATGACTGTTGACTTTGACTGCACTGCTGAAGACCGATTTCATTGAAAGAATAATGATCTCTTAAATGGGCATACATTAAAACTTGTGTTAAACTCTGTAAATACTATCCTCAATTGTTCATCACCGTGAACACCTTGATAACTAAATTCTACACAAGTGTTTTTCAAGTCCTGACCCATAGAAATAACAGTATAGTGTTCTTGGGTCCAGATCTGAGAGTGACAGGCTCCTCAGGTGCTCTGTTCTAGACCTGCCTAAGGAGCTCCATGATCGTTGTTTTGCAGACACAGCACTTAGAGAACTTTAGCAGCCAGGAGACGTGTCGATGGTCTATCTGCCTGTGTGCATGTTCGCCAATGACTTTCACAGAACAAATGGCAATCCCTGAGCTGTTTTTTTGCTGCCCCTTGTCTCGCTGTTTCGGACAGTTTAGCACATCTAAGAGATTTAATGCTTTTTTGGTTGGTGGAATCGTGGTGTGCCTTGGGATTTTTTGGGTTACAAAAAGTATGCCACCACAGAAAACAGTTGCTCTACCTACATCTTTTCTCCCGGTACTCTTAAAAAAGATCTCCATAGCTGCTATCTCATTTAGAAACTGACACCGGGCATTAATCAGTTATATTGTGTTCTTTGCATAAATTACCGAAGATACTGCAAACTGGAATAATGGGTAGGGATAATCATTACACTTCTATTTCGTAGTATGTTGTCCTTATATCAGGGTAGTCAGCACTACCTAGCGGATCGGCAAGTTACATATAGAGGTACTAGAAGGTTTTTTTTGGTTTTAGTGCCACTCAAAGATAACTTATTTAGCACTTATGTGATATAATATGGAATTGATCTTCTTATTGAATCATGAAATGAAAAAAAGAGAGACTAATTTTTACCTTTTCAAGTTTTCTCCAGCATTGCACCAGAACTTCCATAAACCCCACTCCCCTGCACCTATGTCAGTATGTATAAATCAAGAAAATGAACACCACCACACTACATTCTGGCATATCGTTGTGAATGGCTTAATATAAAATGTTAAACCTTTAAATGAAAATTTCCATCCATTATCCAACCCGTTCTATCCTAACTACAGGGTCACGGGGGTCTGCTGGAGCCAATCCCAGACAACACAGGGTGTAAGGCACGAACAAACCCTGGGCAGGGAGCAAGCCCACCGCAGGGCGTGCACACACACACACGAGACAATTTAGAATCGCCGTTGCACCTAACCAGTATGTCTTTGGACTGTGGGAGGAAACCGGAGTACCTGGAGGAAACCCAGGCAAACATGGGAAGAACATGCAAATTCCACGCTGGGAGGACCCAGGAAATGAACCCGGGTCTCCTAACTGTGCGCCATCGTGCCGCCCTAAATGAAAATTTGATTTCTTAAAATTTTTAAAGGTTGCATATAAATATGGTACTGGATGCGTATGTTATTTTTTAGGTTCAAACTTAACGTTTTTGTATTATTGTTGGGTAATGTTAAAATAATAAAAAAAAAATTATGTGAAAATGCTGCCATGACCAAAGCACTGCCTGAGGAGTTTGTCCCGTTGCCGACCCTGGATACAACAATATTTTTTAACACATTAAACAAGCCACATTAATCGAAAAAAATATTGTGTTTTCTTTCCCAGTCCTACTATACATACCCTAATTGTATGTGATTTTTGATTTTTTTTTCTGTGAAATTTGGGCAGTTTAAAAAATGGTGTTGTAATCTAATCTATGTAATATATCCTGCTTTGAGTTATTTTTTACACTTAAAAATTTTTTTTCCTAATTGTAAGTCTTATATTTGATTTTAACAGTGAAGTTTACAGTTAACGGACATAGAATTTGTTTATCTTCTGGTCTCACTACAATGGTATCGGTATGGGAACTAAAAAACAAGAATTGGTAGTCATACTTGGTCTGAAAAAAAATGGTATAAATGCATCCCTATTTAAAATCATTCCTGATCCCCTGTGCTTCTCGTCTAAAACTGACATCTCCTCTGCTTACTGCAGTAAGAAGAGAAGTCCTCTGACAGGCACAGTCATCCCTTATAACTCGCTTGTGTCCCTCGCCACCATCATTCTTTTCAGCAGGGACTCCACAAGCCCTACTCCTTTATCTTGCTGCCAGTTCACGGAGGGTCAATCTGCTCCTATAGTACTCAGCAGAAGCGACCCTGCTGCTCCTTTTGGGGTCACTTCCTGACTGCAAGCCTCCTCACCTTAGCAGCATTTCTTCTTCTTCTCTTTCAGTTTTTTTCTTTAACCACTTGCTCTTTTTTTTAACCCTTTTTTATTGTTCTTCTTTTCTGTTTGATGTCTCTTCCAAACTCAGACTCATTTTATCTCCTTGGGCACAGTTGCCTTAATTGCAAACCCTAGAGCTCTATCAAGAAAAATGTCAGAACAGTGTATATCTGTGCATGAATGCAGGTCAAGAAAACTCCCTATCAACACCCCAGGGCCACTCGTTCACACTGCCATATGCACCTACGCTTGTCCGGAGCCTGAGCGCACTGTTTTTAACTAAAAACTAATAAACTGCCACATACCCCTTTGGTACACTTCAAAGAAATTTACACCACTATAATACACTCAGAACTAGTGCAGTTCTTGCTTCACCATTGACTTCAGTGTAGGTTGGAGCAGATTTTCATTTAGGATATCTCTGTACTTTGATCCATTCAGTTTTCCCTCATTCCTGATTACTCTTTCAGTCCATGCTACTATAAAACAACCCCGGCATATGATGCTGCCACCACCATACTTCACCATTGGAATGGTATCGCGCCTGCAGACATGACACTACCTTTGGTTTCACCTGCCCAGACAATCTTGTTACTCACAGTCTGAGAGTCTTTAGGTGCCATTTTGGAAACTCCAAGTTGGCTTCCATGTGATTTTTACTAAGGAGAAGCTTTGATCTGACCATTCTACCATAAAGCTCAGATTGATGGAGTGTTGCAGTGATGGTTGTCCTTTTGGGAGTTTCTCCACACAGGATCTCTAGAGCTCAGCCAGAGTGACCATCAGGTTGTTGGTCTCCTCTTTTGCCATATTGCTCAGTTAGACCAGGTGACCAGCTCTATGTTCTAAACGTTTCAGTTAATTTTGAAAGCAACTGTACTGTTGGCAACCTTAAGTTCTGAGGGAATTTGTTAAAGCCTTCACTAGATCTGTGCCTCAATACAACTCTAAGCTCTACATTCCTTTAACCTCATGGCTTATTTTTTTACCCAGGTGGACTCCAAACAAGGTCTATAAACATCTCAAAGATGATAAATAGAATGGGATGCAGCTCAGCCAATTTTTAAGTGTCATAAGCAAAGTACTTCTGTCAGTGTGATATTACAATTTTTTGTTTTTCATTTTTTTTGCACAATAGACTAAAGTCCTGTTTCATTTTGTCATTCTGGGGCATTGAATAATGGTTGATGTGAGGAAAAAAAATGAAATGAAATGATATTGGCATAAGGCTGTAGCATAACAAATTGTGCAAAAAGTGAAGGAGTCTGAATACTTTTTAACTCTGCTGTACCTTGATAGGAAGAGAGTTCATTCTAGGTGCAGAAAGTAAATTGGTAGACTTATCAAAATGTCTCATTAATTTTTGGCATTGCTGAAACCTGAACCACTAATTATTTAATTAAATGTTTAACATCAGTCGATTCATTCAACTACACACTGTACCAGTAACAACTGTATTGTACAGTTACTTTATATTGCATTCTTACTCATAATTAGCTAAAAATTAAGTACTAATTTTCAGACCATAACCCCACAGTAATGTGTGCAAAACTGGGGATCCTAATAACTGACACTATTAAACGAAAAAGAAATGCAAACAACAATACATAATAATTTGCATAAGATGATCTGTTGTAGCATGAATTAATAGAAGGAACACTCCTTAAATTCTACTTCATCCTGTTGAAAAGTGCATCCTATGCTGCAGTGCACAATTATTTTTTCATTTGACAAATAATGTTTACTTCCTGATTCAACCACCTTCACTGATAAAATGTATGCATGGTTTTTGACTGAGTTTAGGAGCTAGCAAAGACAATCATCTTTAGAGCATTTCACTAAATGGCAGTTTGGCACTGACAATTGAATATTATTTTTTTGTTATTAAGACAGTCATTGTCTAAATTATCAATATTAAAACGCCACTGTTAAAAATGTATAATTATAACACTATACATTTAAAGGTGCTGTTTCTACAAAGTTATTATTGGCTTTATTGTCTGTAGAGAAAAACAAGAGAGAATTGAGGAAGATGAGCAATATCATATGATAAAATGGGCACAATGTTAATTTATAGTTATACCTAAGGCTTTCCAAGATACCTTATAATTTTCTACATTAAAAACAAATGTACATGAAAGGTAAAACTATACCTTAGTATTTGACGTGACAGTCTATTCAAAACCAATTAAATATCTGCACCTTTTTTTTGCCAGTCTTTTGACAACTACAATAACTCACTTGCTCAGTAGATGAGTTTAAAATAGAGTTTTCAATGGGAATAAATTGAGGCAAAGAAATATCATTTTCATTGTTCAGTTTGTTCTCTAAGAATATATCTGATACACAGAATCTGCAAGGTTAGCTTTTCTCTAAAAAGGTAATGTTAATGACCATGTCATAAGTGACCTAGTACAATGCCTATAAAAAGTATTCACCCCTTCGAATATTTTCACAATTTTATTGTTACACGACATTGAATTACCGTGGGTTTAATTAATCTTTTTTGACATTAATCAACAGGAAAGTTGTCTAAATCAATTGCAAATACAAAGCACAAAATAACTGATCACAGAAGCATTCATCTACTTTAATAAGACACATCAAAATCACCATTGGTGCAGCCAGTTGGTTTTAGAAATCACAGAATTAGTTCAATCGAGATCACCTATCCTCTAGTCAGGAGGTTTTAAATGATTATAGTGTAAACACACCTAAACTGGAAAGTCCAACATGGGGTAAGTCAGTATGGTGGCCTAACCCACGCAATGAAGACAAAAGAACATTGCATGCAACCCTATGAAAAGGTGATTGAAAAGCACAAGTCAAAGGATTGATACAAGAACATATCCAAGTCATTGAATATCTCTTGGAGTCCAGTTAAATGAATTATTAAGAAATGCAGAGATTGTAGAATAGCTGTAAATCTGCCTAAAGCAGGGCATCCACAAAAACTGAGTAATTCTGCATGAAGACATCTAGTGAGGGAGGCCACGAAATAATATATGTTAACTCTGAAGGAGATGTAAGCTACTGGGGAATAAATTGGAGACACTGTGCAGGCAATAACTGTTGCCAGGGTGCTTCACCCTTTCATAGCTTTATGGGGGAGAAGCAAAGAGAAAACCATTGTTAAATAAGTTCATCTAACTGTCTTGGCTAGAGTTTGCCAGAAGGTATGTAGGAGAGACTGAAGTTAACTTGTAGAAGGTTCTGTGGTCTTATAAGAACAAACTTTAACTTTTTCACCATCAAACTAAACACCATGATTGTCATAAGGCAAAAATAGTAATTTATCAAAAACACACCATCTCCACTTTGAAGTATGGCAGCATCAAGCTGTGTAGATGCTTTTCTGCAGCAGGCCCCGGAAGACTTACGAAAGTAGAGGGTAAAATGAATGCAGTAAAACACAAGGACATTCTGGAGGAAACCTAATGCAGTCTGCAAGAGACATGTACCTTGGCTGAAGATTTGTTTTTCCAGCAGGATAATGATGGCTTAAGAACAACAATGTTATTGTCCTGGAGTAGCTGAGTCAGACTCCAGAGCTCAATCAATTGAAAATTTGTGGCTGAGTCTGAAAAAGACTGTGGTCTCCAGGTAGCCTGTCAGAGTATGATCTGTTTTGCAAGGAAGAATGGTGAAAATTGCAATGCCCAGATGCATAAAACTGATAGGGAGAGACCTGTTCACACAGACTAAACGCTGAAATGGTGGCCAAAGGTTCATCTATTAAAAACTGGCTTGAAATGACTTGAATTTTTATAGTTTGTGTTTTATATCTGTATTTAATTTTAAGTACTTAGCAGAAACCTGTTTTCACTTTGGCTTGAAAGACTTTTTCTGTTGATCAATGTCAAAAAAGCCAAGTTAAATTTATTGTGATTCAATGATGCGTAATAGTAAAATGTGAACTTTTCCAAGGGGGTGAATACTTATTATAGGCTCTGTAATTGTGTCCATGATTGTTCCTTGTAGTGTACTGATATCTTGTATCGCTTATTTTCTGCTTTGTACCCAATGCTCTTGGCATATACTCTAGTTCTCTATGACCCTGAAATAGAAAAAGTAGGCTATAAACAATGGATAGATGGGTACAATAATAAAAAAAGTTATTATGTGCCATATACTAATTGTTACATTTTATTATGTTCCTTGTGATGTACTAATATCAACAGTGTTGTTTGTGTTGTTTCTGCATCGCCCTGGAAGCTTCTGTGATATACTCTGTTTGCTTGTGACTCAATGGGTAAAATAAAAAGGGTATTATGTATCAAAAGCTAATTGTTGTTTCATGTTAGCAAGAGTTTCATCAGCCCTGCTTTACCTTGTATTTTATTCACACATTTACTAACTCGCTCAGCCTTCTCCCTGCTACTTATGGTGACAGTCTCAGACTGAACAGGACACTGAAATTGCTCCACCATGGAAATTCCTTGTATTCTCAGGCCCTCAGATAAATATTCTTAAAGAATATCCAAAAGTTATTTTTTGTCCATGACTTCTCCAAACTCCTGTAATTATCCACCCTTTGCATAGCTGTTGCCGTTTTTGGCTTGTCCCCCTACTAAGTTAATTGTTCAATAAAGATTAAATGTACTGGGTTCACCTCACTTGTGTCCAGTATTGGATCTCAGAGTACCTGCTAGAATAGGCTCAAGCAACTTTGTTACCTGTTCCCTTCTTTAGTTAGTATAGTACATCAATTATCTTCCTCCATTTTAGGTTTTTCTTTTAAATTCCAACTTGCTGTCCTCTTACAAAGGTTTTGTGGCCTTTCTCTTTTTCTGTTCCCAGGTAAATTCCAATCTTTCAATATTCTGTGCTATGTTAACACCTATTTAATATACTAAAAAACATTTGAACAAAAACTTTTATGAAATGCAAATAAACATTTTCTGCATTCATTTTTGAGCTAGTAAAATCCAAATTCCTTTTCATCTGGCTATATGTAGTATAATTTCGTACATTTTCTATATCTTCATTTAAAATCTATGTTCCGTGTAAATAGGAATGTAAACAGTGAAAAATAAAGGCCAGTGGTTTTAGAGGTCTTATAAGAGTCAACAGGTTAAATAATAAAAGCCAAATACCAATAACAAACAAGAAAACATGTTCAACGTCTGGTCATTGTTGGGATTTTATTGCAACTACAATGGCAATTTCTAGTTCTCAATGCAATCATCAGAGTCTAAGAATGGGTGCCATTATCAAATGCAGTATTCAAGGCATTGCCTAGTATAAGCTTTTATTTAGTATAAAATGCCATGTTAATTTCTTCATAAAGATCTAAATAAACAGAGCAAAAACATCCATATTGATGAAGTGTGCCCTTACTATATCTCCAAAGTAACTAAACAACAAAAAGGCCATCAGGCAGTCAAGGTGACTTCCTTGTAAGTCTCATATGTCAGAAATACAGCTATGTAAATGTACAAGCAATGCATCATTTAATAGATAAAAAAGACAATTTTTCAAAAATTCTGTTACTTTAGAGATCTATCGCCTTGATTGTTGATGAAACAGGTAATACATCACTGACAAGAAAAGGGATGTGCACATTTCCTAGTTTTTCATCACGGTAAAGTAACATCATCCGTATTAAAAACCTGAAGCTTGATATTTATAATGTAGAAAAGTGTAGAAAGTTACAGAGAGTGGGCTGAAACAGTCAAAAGCCAGATCAAGTGAAACAGGCATTCACCCACCTTCAGTTTCTTATAGAAAACTATTGCAAAATTGATAAAATACATGCCTTTTATTGTTACAGCAAAAGAGCTCTGTAGTTTTACAAGCAGTTATGTGTGTGTATTACACATCATAATTTAAGTAAGCAATGTATTGTAATAAAAGTAACCATTGTGTATAATAATTTTTAGATATTCAGAATTCTGTATTATCCTCATTTAGGGATATTTTAGTGTGATAGAACGAAAAGGCTTTAATGTTTGTTATTGCCACCAGTCAGAACATTTTTATTGTGCAGTGATAAAAACTTTATGATGTCCCAGGATCCTCAAAAAGTAAAGATGCTCATGTATTTTTTTATATATTACTGTCTCCCTTATGAGAACTGAGAAACAGGTATGTTACCACTGTTTATTGACTGATCCTATTCAAATTGTGTTTTAGTTCTGCGCAGATACTATATGTTGTCTTGTCACAACTGTATAAACTGTTACTCAATTGCTGCCTGATTATTGTTGTTGATTAGCCCAATTACTAAGATATCAGCAGCAAATATGATTTTTATCATATGTGGCTAGTTTAAGTGAAAGATGGGTATTGTTTAGAACTGGGGTAGTGGCCTTGGAAGGCTAAGCTGATTAAAATATGCATGGAAGAAATTGTTATTTAACTTTACCATTTATTGTCTGGATGTTATAAAATCAAATATCCAGTTTCTCTATCAAATTAAAGATGGGATCTGTAAAATTTTGCATAGAATACAATTTTGCATCAATAGAATACAGATGACACTGCGGTGGGCTGGCGCCCTGCCCAGGGTTTGTTTCCTGCCTTGCACCCTCTGTTGGCTGTGATTGGCTCCAGCAGACCCCCGTGACCCTGTAGTTAGGATATAGCGGGTTGGATAATGGATGGATACAGATGACAGCTGATCTATAAAGTTTGAAGATTTGAGATACAATACTATATTGCAGATATTAACCTTCTTAAAGCATCTTAAATTAAATATATATTGTTGGTTGTACAATAAAATCTGCAGGTTCTCAAGAAGCTATAACAATCTTGATTTTCAAATCAAATTTAAAATTTGGTAAGTAGGGTGAAGCTGATGTTAATTTTGCTTCTGTTTTATTTAAATTTACTGGTAACTTGAAGACCATGCCATAAACCTCACACTAGTTTACCTCAGATTCTGTGTTTGTCTAAATGTTGGCTTTCGCGTGGCTGTTTTTGGATTAAATCCCTATCTCCCAAAGGGAATTCAGCAGTACATTATTCAGTTTTGTTTAGAAAGTAATCACTTAAGGATTTTAATTTGGATAAGCTAAATTCTCCCACCCTGACTGCATGGAGTTTACAAATTGTACCATGATCTATATGGGATTTGCTTGAATATCGGTTTCCCCTCAGATGCCAAAGTTAGATTGATTTGTGACTCTAAACTAGCCTTGTGTGAGTGTGGGTGCCAGTCTAGGGTAACACTTTAGTTTAGGTACTGCAAAAATGTGTCTATTATGCATTTACTCTTATGTAACAAGACCTTAACAAAGGCTTCTATTGGTCTTCATAACACAAAAGTAGATAAGTTATTCATCTCTGAGCAGTTTGGCATATTGACATGATGATAAAATGACTTAATGAAGAAACAGAGATGAATAAACACTTTGCTGATGCTTTGTAAATGTTATAAAGAAGGTCTTCATGTCAAGGTCTTGTTACATAAGAGTGAAAGATTAACAGATGCCTTTTAGCAGTACCTAAATTAATGTGTTAATCAATCCAGTCTTAATTACTGCTTTGTGAACATTGCTGCTAGGATAGGCTTCTCTATGAGAATACGTGAAATTAGAAAATACTTTTCTTGATTTGATGTTAAGAATCATAAATACAGTATTTCTAGTTAAATTCTGATACAGAAAACATGATTTCAGTGTCCTAACTAACCCTAAACCTAACCCTAATTTCAGATACTGTGCCACACAATCTATTTTGTCTTGTTACAAATTGAACAGTAAAAGTAGTTCATCTGACTTACTATTTAGTGATTGGATATTTTTCAGTATAATGCCTGGAAATGCTGGTTTGTTTGCATATTATCAAATCGTATCAAGAGGCTGTCTCATCTCCCTTCTTCCTAAAAAGATGACTATTGTATTTAAGAAGTTTTTTAGTAATAAAGTCTAAGGTTCTGGCAATTGTATTTTATCATTGTTGAGAGCTGTACTTACCCTTTTGTCATTCATTGGAGTAAAGACCAATACAATAAACAACACAAGAGACACCTGCAGGCAAAGTGGTGTCATATCTGGGCACCATTTTTTGATCAAAAAGCTTATAAAACTTATTGTGCAAGATCTTGTGACTAAACCTTTGTTACAATGTATTACATGCTTAACAGACAAAAAATTCAATTATGATTCAGCTAGTGGATTCAGAAAATAAGTCAGTTGGCAATTAAACTACTCCATCTGCTAATCTTTGTTTGTTGTGTGTGAGAATGTTTCAGTCTATTATTTGTGATTAATAGCAGTGTAGCACAACCCAGTGTCTCAATGGCATAAAGCTAATAGAAGCTCCATTCTCAGGAAAATGTTCAATAGAAGTTGACAATTCTGGTTTTATCAGGAAAAAGATTTGTTAAAGTATTAATCTCTTCTGGTTAGGGGAAAGGGAAGAAAACGATCGATTTTAAACTTGGAAGCCAGATTTCAGTATATGAAACTGAAGTTCTGAGAGAAGGAAGATTTGATGAGTCAAAAATACAAATTAAACTTCTGTCTATTTAAGTCAGTGTTTCATGTCATGCAGACACTTGTTAAATGTGAAGCAATTTTATTTAGAGGAGACTGAAGAAAATAAAATAGATGAGAAGAGCCTAGGATGAACAATATTAAAAGGCTATTACAAAAATTATGCTCTAAATGTGCATATTTTATTTGTCACCCAGTAATGATCACTACTATAAATGATTGGATTTTTAATTAAATACCTGCATTCCTGTCCAGACAAGGAGGATGCAGCTATATGATAAATGTAACGTGCTTGCCTAGTATAATCATCTTTTCCTAGATAGATGAAAGAGAGCTGTTTATTTTTATTAACTTTGCTCATAAGGTATCTAAGAGTGAATAAATAAGAGTTCCAATCTGAAAGAAATAAACTGGCCTTATTCTTTATCCTTTTAAGTGATTGTGACTTCCATTCCTGCAGTTGTGATTAATCATTGTGTACTGCAGGAAACTGACATCAGTTATACAGCTCCGACATCTGGACTGTAGAATGGCTCTTGCTTCTTCCAAAAGTAAAATGCTAAACTCACTTTAGAAGGAAGTTTTGAAGAAAGCCATTTCTGAATCATTTATGTCACTTTTTCTGACATAAAAGCTGCATGTAATGATGCCCAATTTCGAACACATTTTTCATTTGCATTAAAAGGCATTTGGGCCAACATGGTGGTGGGGTTAACGCTGTTGCCTGACAGCTGTAGATGTCTGTGCAGGTCATTCTCCAGGTACTCTTAGTACCTAAAAAGACATGTAGGTTAGGATAATTTAAAGTTTAAATTCTCTGGTGTAAAAAAGTTCAAAATATAGACCTACTGCCTTAGATTGTAGAAGTGATTTACTTTTTGCGTAGGTCTGCTAGAGAGAAAAACAGGAAAGCTATTCATTTCTTCTCTGCTTTAATAAAAATGCTCATTGTTTAAAAGAACTGGAATTCAGGATATGTAAATTCAGCCTAAACCATCCTGTTTTTCTTATTCTGTTATATACCTAAGCCAATAACAACTGGCATAAGCAGATAATATTCATTCAGTTTCTATTAGAGATTTGGGTCACATCTTATAAGATGTCAGAAAATAAAAGACCTCCTTTTGTTAATTATTATTGTGGCTTACTTTTTCTCCTTTACTGGTCATGAGTAAGCATGGGTGTGTGCTCAAGAGTGTGTCTTGTGTTGAACTGGAGACATGTTCATTGTTGCTTCAGCTTTACACCAGGGGTTGCTGGTACAAGCTCTAGATTGTCATATCTGGGAACATGAGGAATCAAACTTAGAAGCTGCATAGATAAAAATCGATGAACTGAGAAAATCAATCTCGATAAACAGTTATTGCATGTATTTAATTATTTAGTATAGTATTTAATTGCATTTGTCTTTTGAAAAAAAATCTTGAAAAAAATGTGTATTTCATAAGTTGCGGGTGCAAAAATACAGATGAGGGAGAGGCAGTTTTATTCACACAAGTAAAGACTCACATTACTTTTACCACAAAGTCTGTTGGAAGGGCTGCATCCAGCTTATTTATATACTCATAGAGAAAGGAAACAAATTGATACATGATAAAGCCCTTGAGCAGCTAAGATGGTAATTATAAGTATGATTAAAAAAGAGAAAAAATATATCTTAAAGCATATTCTTTTTACAAGGTCACATTGTTCAGTATCAGCCCTTGGCATAAAGCCTAGAAAGCTTACAAGAATGAGCTTCACAAAACGTATCAAATGCACAGCCAGTTCAAAAGGTCACATCAGAGCTGCATACAGCACTAAAACAGAGCAAATAATATAAGATACAGTGCCTTATACAACAGTAATTATTGGGCAAACAACTGAAGGTACTCTGCTCTGATGGGCCCTTGAGCAAGGCCCTTAACCTGCAATTGCTGAGCGCGTTGAGTAGTGAGAAAAGCGCTATATAAATGCAAAGAATTATTATTATTATTTTTATAATCTAACAAAAAAAACTTCCATATTCCCCCATTGATTTGTGAGAAATTACTCAAGATATTTTTGTCTTGCAGACATTTTGACATGATTAAAAATGGAAAGTTAAGGCATTTAGAAACAACAGTTTTTAGAGTATTGATATGCAGGTTAACAACACAGGGCAGTGGTCTCAAACTCCAGTCCTGAAGGGCCGCTGTGGCTGCAGATTTTCATTTTAACCCTTTTCTTTATTGGTGACCAGTTTTTGCAGCTAATTAACTCCTTTTACTTTCATTTTAATTAATTTGTTTTTTAAGATTTGTTCCCCTGAATTTCTTCATCGTTCCTCTGAATTGCTTCATTTCTTTCCTTAAACAGAAATGAAATGAGCAGTGAGTGAGGCAACAGAAGACCAACTAAGTCAGGGCTTCAAACTCCAACCAAAACCCAAGAAGTTGCTTTATTAGGCTCTGATTCTTGTTGATAATTAAACCCATTCTTTAATTCCATGGCTTGTTGCTGCTCTCATTGTGCAATAGCATACATTTCTAAAATTGTTGATTTTCTCTTTTCTATGACCACTGTTCAAATGTTTTGAGGACCTGAGCAGATGATTAACATTCCTGAGACCTTCGTCTTTCTTTATTTTCAGATATTGTATGATGGACACAGTTTGCTGGTTATGTTTTGGCTCAATTTGTATCTCATTATTGTTTAGCTACTAAAAAGGAAAAAGAAACAATTAAGGAGTCCGAGTCTTCAAGAGCAAGTCAATTATAATGAATTCAAAATGACTGGAGTTTGAGACCATTGCCATAGAGTATTAGATGTAATACTGCATTTAAAAAAGCTATGGAATAAACAGAGATAAATAAAGTTCTAAAAGGGACTCTCTACAATGTGTAGAAATGTGGGCAGTTTTAGTACAGATATGATCATCAAGGCTTGTAAAGACACGATAAATTCAGCACTTGGAACCCAACACAACAATGGTACCCTCCTAGGTAGCTAATAGCATTTTTAAGGCACCATGGTTCTGCAAGACCACCTTGCTTAGGACAAAAAACTAGTTTAATGTCATCAACAATATCCACAGCAGCAGCCAGTTTCTTCTGTCCTGTAATCAGTCTCACAATGTATTAATCATAATGTGGAAAGTTTAGAAAAATTATAACTTCTACTATTATTTAAAAATATAGATTTAGTACATTAGCATAATGGAAAAAGAAAAAAAATGCAAAACCTATTACCACATGTAATCAAATAGTAACAGAATATTAAACAAGTCAACTCAAAGCAAAACATAAAAACTCTCAGTACAATACTACAGAAAGGGCATTAGAATCCAAAACCTTTTATTATTATTATTACAATTATTCTGTTCCTTTTTGTCATTTATAAACTTCTGTTGAAGGTCAGAGAGATACCACACTCAAAGTATATCCAAACCATAGCCCACTCAAAATATCCTTTGATGTGGGCTGATAAATAACAAAAAAGTTTCTTTTGGCTGTTAGGTTACAAGACTGTAGTCTCTTACTTGCTCACAAAACACTATTAAGACATGTTTGCTTTTTTTTCAGCAGACACATACAATTGCATTAATAAAATAACTATAAATTATGAGCTGAATGTTTGAGAATAAAGAACTCACATGAGTTTCCAAACATTAGTCCATAAGGTGTATTACAAGGGGAGTCAAACTAAAGTTAGAAAATAGGATTTATCAGAAAATGGAACGAACCTTTACAAAACTGATAATGTCATTTTTTAATATAGTCTCCACCCTTCTCAATGCACTTGCACTACCTGCCTGGAAGTGCCTGGATTCCAGCAGAATAAAAGGTTTTGTCTTGTCCTTGCAACCACTCGTGTACTGCTTTCTTCACATCATCATCTGCCTTGAATTAATGACCTCTTAGATGTTTTTTTTTAGTGGCCCAAAAAGGTGGCAATCACACAGGGCCAAATCTGGCAAATAAGGAGGATGTGGCAATACCTCAAACTTCAATTTCTCCAGACAAGCCTTGGTGTTCTTAGCATTGTCTTGCAGCAAAAGATATCCCTGAGATAGCAGTCCCCACCGATTGGATCAAATAGCAGGCTTGACATTGGTCTCCAGCAAGTCACAGTAACTTGCACTAGTGACTGTAGTACCCCTTGGCATGTAGTGATTGACAATAACGGTGCACGAGTGGTTGCAAGGACAAGACAAAACCTTTTATTCTGCTGGAATCTAGGCACTTCCAGGCAGGTGACATAAGTGCACTGAGAAGAGTGGAGACTACATTGATAAATGGCATTATCAGTTTTTTAAGGTTCATTCCATTTTCTAATAAATCCCTTTTTCTAACTTTACCTTGACTCCCCCTAATATATTATCACATTTAAAGAAAATCTAGAAATTATATTATATATATACTGTAGTATGTAATATGGTTGCTATACATTATATTGTCAGGATCATTGACATATTAAATATATTATGGATCCATTTGGATAATTTTTCCCCATTTTTACTTTGGGAATTCATTTTATTTAATGTTTTCATTCTTTTTCATTGCTATATTTTACATTTAAGGATACTTTCGTGCTGCACCATGTTGCTACATACAGTATGTATCAACTGACAATATGTCAGATGTCATCTTAGATTTACAGTCAGCAGTGATACTCTGTCTGTTTTTTTGCTTTAAAACATAAAGCAAATATCTTCTAAAAGAATTCAGAAATAGTTATTATTAGGAATTTATCACAACTGACTAGATATTCTATGATTTCTGATTTGCCCTTTTTCATGGAAGTCTACACAATTAATTGGCACTTGCTTTTGCATCAAGGTTACAGATTCTGTTCATCAACCTCTAGTTTCTACTGTCCTGAAAATAATTGACTAACTTTTTTTTAGTTTGTGCTGTTCACAAATAGTGTTGTCCTTCCATAAGTCTGTCACCTGACAGTTGGAAAACTTGAGTCATCTGGATATATGGTGACAGTCACTTCAAGCAGAACACCTTTAGTTTGTACTAAGTGATAATAGGCTATACTGATTCAACAAGATTTATTTGTCTGTGCAGAAATCAAATAATTTGAAAGGGATAAAAGAGAATCAGTGCTGAGTACTCCCACGTCCATGCAAATGATCTTGATGTGGCACAGGAAGCCATAATAACTGGGGATGTCTGGAATGATATTTGAAAAATTGTGGCTTGGTCATACTGGGCACAGTTAGGATGGAGATTAATATGATATGAACAAAGATAAAATAACCAGTCAATCTGAAACTCAGATATTTTGGCAGCAAGAGGCATGAACCCATGATGTTTTTTTAATTATTGCAAGTAGGATAGTCAGGAGGACTTCGAAAGAACCTTCAAACAGGACTCAGGGGATGACTTTCAGATGTGAACTAAATGTAAACCTAACAAAATGAGTGCATATATTCAGAGAGTGTTTGCATGTCTATTTCTTTCACAGTAAGGGCAAAAGCATCAGAAAACAATGCAGACTTTCTAGCAGGTATACTCTGTAAAAACATAAAAACCAGAAGCTGGGCCTCAGTTTAGTGATTACTTTCAATGGTTCCATTGTAGGCCACTTTGGCCAGCCATTTGGTTGTGAATAAAACAATTGTAGCAGTTGCTTAATTTGGTTCCTTTACACAAATAATTGATAAATAGTTCATCCAAATTGAGATTTTCTGTCACTGCTACCTTCAGAGGAATTCCAAAAGCAGAATAATGTCAGATTAATATTTTGCAACAACTACTAAGCAAGCCTTAATAAAGAGATAGGCTACAACTTATTTATCAAACATATCAATTGTCAGTATGCTGCAGGAGCAACTGCTGTTGTTTTACTAGTGATACTTTTGAACCACTTATGTATTATCTGATGGAAACTATATTTGTTCAATATGCGCTGTCATTCTCCCATTACAAGAATGGCACGACTATGCGAAAGCAGGGTCAACCACATGGATTGGAGAGCCATCATGTGGTCATCAGGAGACAGCCACAATATATTAAACAAATTAAAAAAAAAAAACCAGCAATATTAAAAGGGAAAGGAAAAAAGCTTTTTGAGGGATCATAGGAAGGAGACAGCAACGTTATGAGCAGAATTTCCTTCAGAGCAAAATAGAAGTGAGGCCTGCAAAATAAGCCAGGAAGCAGGCCAGAAACCTACCAGGTCTGCCCAGGAGAGACAACCTCAACTTCAGCCAGGCCCTAAGGCAACCTGATAACGTTAGTTGGTGCAGGCCCAGAAATGAGAAACTGGTAAAACAACTATAAAAATTTTAAAATTTATAACAAATGCCCAACATTGTGAAGGGTAATTGTTAACCTCTGGCTTGTATAAATAGGGCAAGCAAAGAATCTTTGTAAAAATAAGAAACAACAACTTCAAAAATACAAAGAACAGCTCAAAACTGCAAAAAGGGCGCAAAGGTGGCAAGAGTAGAATTTATGGTAGAATACCAACAAGCTGTCAAATCAAAATGCCAGATGAAGTAACAAAGATCAATGCTTTCCAAAGAGTGTCAAAGTGATACATAGCATAAAAAGGTAGAACTAATGCCAAGTACTGGAGAAAACTACTGGGTCTGAGTGCCTACAGTCCAGCAGTGTTAGCAGAACAAATAGGAATGGTAGGAAGGTAAACAAATTAAGTAAGCTTATTTAGTTCTGGCAGGATTCCAAAAAGAGAGAAGACAACAGTAGGCTCAGCAGCAGTCAAGTGGAAAACAGGATTATATAAAGTTTATGTTAACTCTGATCCAGCATTGTGGAAAATATTAGGTGGCCTGAAATGTCAGCATTCAATGTGTTGGCTGAGTGCTTAGTGGGAGATTCTGAGGATCAGTGGAGCAGTAACTGGACAACAGCCACAAGAGAAACAAATATTTTTAGACATACCAGAATGAAAAAAAGAAACTTTTTACTCTGTCCCCAACATCAGTGTTATCTCTAAGAATCTTTACTCCCTCTACCTTCTCTTTAGTCTTGGTAAAAAGAAGTCTAAGGTTTATATAATTTAGTGGTTTATATGGAAACATCATCTCTTTCTTCATGCCAACAGTATACAAGTGCAGCATGGTTTTATTTCTGTTAGATTATAAATGAGCTCATAGCAACCTGCACGCTACATATACTGTGCTGTGCATACTGTGTTTCTATGTTTGCCTGAATTAGTAGTTTCAGAAACTGGATGGACACAAAGCAATAAACTGTGAAGATAAATTAATCTGAACTCATACTAAAATATTGAATAATTTAGGGCAGTAAACAACACATAGACAACAAAATGACATGGGATTCAAACACAGAATGCTGGTTGCTTGAGATTTCGGTGCCAACTACTATGCCATCCTCTCAGTAATTAACTAAATAAGTAATATGTATTTTAAAAGAAGGGATGAACAAAGGCAGAGATGAAGTATAGTTCTCTTTTTATGCAATTCTAATGACATGTTTATTGAATTCTAATGAAATAAACAATGAAAATAGAAAACAATACATGTATGTTAACAAAGTTTATTACGTTTATAAGTAACATTATGAATGTGGACGGGTACAAACACTGAAAATACTTTATAAAGCTGGCTAAATCACTGGAAGGAAAAATTAAACAGCCCCTTAAAGTGTGTCACCTGCATTTAAGGTGAATTAACTCCAGTTATTTTCCTTATTTATGACTGCCATTCAGAAATATTTAAAAATAAAGGGGTCTGTACTTTGCTTTCTCTAAAGACATAAAACTTGTGCCTTCCTTGACCACAGTATCTAATATATACATTGTTTTTATGTATCCTTTATCTTTATGTGATGCAGTAGGTGAACACAAATGTGTAGATGAGCTCTTAATATAGCAGTTTCTTCTTTTTGGCAGAGTACTGTTAAAATTCTGCTGAAATAGAGATAATTAATTAGTGTTTAACACAACGATTTACATACTGTATGTTAATGTTTAAAATGGGAACTTAGCTGGCTCTAAAGAGGTATTGTTATCTGGGGGGTAAGGTTATTAAACTATGAACCACAAGGTTGCTTATTTGCTCCAACTGTTAAGAAATATAAGAGAATGAATGCACTGTAAAATTGTACTTGTAAAAGCACTTTGAGATGCTATATACTATATAAAATGAATGTTCTTTTTTAAGAAAATTAGACTTTGGCCATTATGCATGCAATTAGAATAAAATATACTTTTTCTGTATTTTAAATTGGATTGTTGAAACTTTTTTCAAGTGGGCTGCAAAGCTGTGTTAGTTGGCAGAGTTCATATCCATGAGCGTATCGATATGCTGAGTCTCACTCCAGGGTAGAAATGCTCCTCCAAGACTTCTCAGGGAAATTGTGCATTACTATTTTATAAAATGGGTTTTATAATAAGTCATGTGAATCATGTTCATTTTACCTTGAAGCTAACAGCAAACGATTCCACTGTGAATTAGGCTGCAAATGAGTGCACGAATAAATCTGGTCTTGGGCCTGACTAGTAATGGCTTCCAAATGCAGAAGGGTCTAAGGTGCTAAGCAAAGATTTTGTCATGCTAAAAAGTTCATATCACTGGCAGAGAGTGAGGTACTTCCAATAAATAGATTCTGTATATAATGTCTCGGAGGCCAATAATCCTTCAAGTTTCCAGGGAGCCAGATCTGATTATTACTACGATGTGCAAGGTGAAAAAAGTCATTTAAAATGAATGAACTGTTGAAATAATATCTAATAATCTGCTTAAAATATGTAATGTATATCATTAAGAAGTTTATAGGAGAGTAACTCATATTCATTGGAGCAAAAATAATATTTGCAAACTAAGCAAAGAGTAACCAAAACTATTGGACAAGAAATTATTAGGAACAGGTTGAAAGAGGAGTAATAAATGAATAAACAATGGATCTCGGCATGAATTATAGTATGCTTTCTAAGAACTATTTAATCCAGCCTAAGATATTTTTTGGACCCAGAGCTTCTCCTGGCAGTGTTGGGCTTAATGATAAGGCCTGGATGGGACACCATTTTAAATGAGATAAACCTATTTTACAAATTCTCATTACATAAGATAACAGTCCAGGTGTTTTGCTGCCTTCTTTTGCTACAAAATGTACAGAATTCTATCCTGTCAATCAGGATACGCATTATAATAGACCAGTGGGTTTTACACTTTTTTTTTTCTCACGACCAGGCGCATCATCCAGGGGATCCATCTACCCACCTCCCTTGTGGAACTGTCTATGATCAACATTAGGTCCCACTTAGAGAATTGCCGCAGACTGTCATCCAGGAGGATTCATTGTTTTCCACTTGCAAGCAGGGATCTATCGCAACGCTTTCAGAAAAACATTTGCAACCCTTTCTCATTCAGTACAATTGCAATTTCAATTTGAAACACAGTGCAATCAAAGTTCAGATATCACACAACCCAAAATAGGTTGCGACAAACACTGTACCAGACAATTATTTTTGTAAAGTTTTTTTGAAGTAATTATTTTGGCATATACAGTAGTATCTATTCTGTTCAGAAGTTTACTTTCTGAAACTTAAAAAAGTAAAGAAGGTTAATTCTATTTTAAAACATTTAGTTTTGGGTATGTGTAACATCAAGCAATTACATATAGTGACTATATTTCAAGTTTACCTCGTATTAAATGTTTAGCTAGGGTAACATAAACCAATAATTAAGCATATGCACATAAGTACATATAAGCTCCATGTTTATAAATTTGACAAGGCTAAACAACAATAATTCATATGATCCCAGATGATAATCATTTATTCATCTGTCCATGTAACACAGTAAACTCACCTAAAAGATTATTAGGGACACCATACTAATACGGTGTTTGACCCCCTTTCGCCTTCAGAACTGCCTTAATTCTACGTGGCATTGATTCAACAAGGTGCTGAAAGCATTCTTTAGAAATGTTGGCCCATATTGATAGGATAGCATCTTGCAGTTGATGGAGATTTGTGGGATGCACATCCAGGGCACGAAGCTCCCGTTCCACCACATCCCAAAGATGCTCTATTGGGTTGAGATCTGGTGACTGTGGGGGCCATTTTAGTACAGTGTCATGTTCAAGAAACCAATTTGAAATGATTCGAGCTTTGTGACATGGTGCATTATCCTGCTGGAAGTAGCCATCAGAGGATGGGTACTGTACATGGTGGTCATGAAGGGATGGACATGGTCAGAAACAATGCTCAGGTAGCCCGTGGCATTTAAACAATGCCAAATTGGCACTAAGGGGCCTAAAGTGTGCCAAGAAAACATCCCCCACACCATTACACCACCACCACCAGCCTGCACAGTGGTAACAAGGCATGATGGATCCATGTTCTCATTCTGTTTACGCCAAATTCTGACTCTACCATTTGAATGTCTCAACAGAAATCGAGACTCATCAGACAAGGCAACATTTTTCCAGTCTTCAACTGTCCAATTTTGGTGAGCTCGTGCAAATTGTAGCCTCTTTTTCCTATTTGTAGTGGAGATGAGTGATAGCCGGTGGGGTCTTCTGCTGTTGTAGCCCATCCGCCTCAAGGTTGTGCGTGTTGTGGCTTCACAAATGCTTTGCTGCATACCTCGGTTGTAACGAGTGGTTATTTCAGTCAAAGTTGCTCTTCTATCAGCTTGAATCAGTCGGCCCATTCTCCTCTGACCTCTAGCATCAACAAGGCATTTTCGCCCACAGGACTGCCACATACTGGATGTTTTCCAGTTTTCACACCATTCTTTGTAAACCCTAGAAATGGTTGTGCGTGAAAATCCCAGTAACTGAGCAGATTGTGAAATACTCAGACCTGCCCGTCAGGCACCAACAACCATGCCACGCTCAAAATTGCTTAAATCACCTTTCTTTCCCATTCTGACATTCAGTTTGGAGTTCAGGAGATTGTCTTGACCAGGACCACACCCCTAAATGCATTGAAGCAACTGCCATGTGATTGGTTGATTAGATAATTGCATTAATGAGAAATTGAACAGGTGTTCCTAATAATCCTTTAGGTGAGTGTATATGACACAGGATAAATAATTCCTATTTTTAATAACACTCTCATAATTTTTCATCAAAAGGTGTTTCTCTAAAGATAAATATTTTGATTCAATAAATTGTCATTTGTTTTTTCCCCATCTAACAGTGTTATTATACAGTATAACAATTAGCACCTTCAAATCTGAGGTCATGGTCCTCACCCAGAAAATTGTTGCTAGTTGCATGCTGATAAGGCCTTGACCCAAATGTAAAAGTTTAAGAAACTTAGGATCTGGTTTATATGACCGAACAATGAGTCACTGCAATAGCAGCAGTTTTGGAGTTTTATACTGGACTGTATTAGTAAATCAGGGGCTATGTCAACTTATTAATCAGGTTACAGTATATCACCATCCTCATCTACCGCTGCAAGCTCCGTATATTGATTGAAAGAATGAAACCTGAGTACAAGCAGTCATAATGAGATTTCTTTGCAGGGTTTCTGGGTTCATTCTCCATGATGAGTTAAGGAGTAGAACTGCTGTTTTTTCCCAGAATCAGTAGGAAGCTTCTGCTCAGCTTAAGTTGACAAGGTCTGTCCATTTCAGTGTTTTGTCAGCGGCCTTGATCAAGAAGACCAGAAAGAAAATAATTTGATCTACAAAATACACACCCAAATCACCACTACCTTAAACAGCCAAGAAAACAGGCAATATTTAATTTTCTTGCTTACATTTTCCCTTTCCAAGAAAAAAAGATATAGTAATAAATAACATCCGACTGTTGTGGATAGTAATACTGAATGGCTTTAGGCATGTTAAATATGTTTATATTTCTCAGACATTAAACTGAAACTGTAACAGAATAAAATAAGTTTTGTTATTAATGTAAGTACAAATTAAAATTGTAGACTTGATACTTCAAAATATTGGTTATATTATATTAGAATTGTAGAATAAATATTACATTACATTCACTTCAGGGTAACAGGATATAAACAGTGTCTATACATGTGCAGTAATTAATTTCATATGAACTTCATATGCAAATGGCTTTATTTGCTTTTCTGAATTTTCAGTATCATTGTTTCACAAGATAAATGCTAATAAATCAGATACTGCACACAAATAATATTATTCCTTCTATCTCACATCCAAACCACCTGGGTGATAACTGCAGAGAAAGGCCTCGGTAGAGATCATTACCCCTAGAGATCCTTTTGACAGATGTCAGAGGAAGTCAAACGAACTGAATCGAGCATAAAATCAAACTTGAATATTGTAAATTTGCAAATAATACAAATTGTTAAAAAAAAAAGCTTTGAGACAACAACAACACGTTCCAACAGGTTTTCTTTGCCTGTTTCTTGCTGGGGTGCAAGCCATTACTTCAAGCTAGCATGTAGTTCAAGCTTGTTAGCTGACTAAATTTGTGCTCCAAATGCTGAAATCAAATCTGTCAAGTTTAACCTCAGAAAAGTAGCAAATCTTTGAGAGAGATGCAGTCTGCAAAGCTATTGTAACCTGGATTAGAAGAGTTTCTACTTGAACAATGTATCACAGGTAATAAATTACACTGACCAAACTTCACACACAGAAGCCTTGATTTTTGAAAATGTGTCAGCTTACATTCTTCCCTCTTGTTATATTATAAATTCAGCCCAACTTTTATATATACTGTATACTGTGTTGAAATATATATATATATATATACTGTATGCATATATATACTGTATATACATTCAATTAAATGCAAAAAATTATGTATCAGTTTTTCACATTTATAAAAAATACTCTTCTTCCTCTGGAAAAGATAAAGATTTTTATGAAATGCTAATATGTGCCAATACTTTACATTAAATGTCTCTTTTTAACAACTTGATACACAGTGTAATATGGGGCTATATAGCACCCAACCCAGCACAGACTGACGCAGAGGCACGTGTAAAATCAATACAGTTTTTATTTTTCTCTTCAACCGTGGGACACGCCTTCCCCTTGTTCGACTGGCCCAACACAGTCCCAAAAGCACTTAAGCAACTCACAGACACTTTTTCCTCTTCACCTTGGCACCACCACTCCTCCCAGGTAACCTCGTCCTCTTCCTCCCGATCCTGGTTAATTAGTGGTGGATGCTGGCCCTTTCTATAGCCCATCCGGAAGTGCTCCAGGTGCTTGATCACCTGTGGCTAATTGCACTTCCGGGCGGGGCTGTAAGGTTTCCACACAGGCTCCGAGACCCAGGCAGCACCCCCTGGCGGCCACCCCAGATCCCCACAGGGTTGTGGAGAACTCCATCTCCCATGGAGCCCTGTGGGAAACTGAGGCACCCATGTCACCCAGGGAGGCTGCCACCAAGCGTCCTGGGGGAGGTACTGAGGAGCCCATGGCTGCTCCCCCGGAACGTATGCAGAAGGGGCGTCCCGGCCAGGCATGGGACCCGGTCGCCCGCGACAACAGATAATTGCTAGCTGGCACAGTGGTTAGCACTGCTGCTTCTAGATCTAACTCCCTTGGGAGTTGAAATTCTTGGGCCTGGTCATTCTCTGCATGTGCTCTGCCTTAGATAGAAAAATGGTAGTTAAATAAAACAGAGTGGATTGAGAGATGAAACTTAGTTGGGAACAGAGTGGAAATCAAAGCTCAAAGAACAGAAATTCAAGTCAAACCAATAATAAAAAACAAATTCAGAGTTGAAATACACTTGCCAAAATTTGGAAACCATGAGAAAAAGGAAAGTGCTAATGAAAAGTCTTTTGGAAATGTATTCAGATTCTTGGACAATGTATGGTGATGGCACACCTTTATTGTGTTATGCTAGTAACATCATGATGACTGACTTGAAAAGACAGCCACCTAGTATTGGGGCATCACAGTATGGAAATGGTGTCAAAAATTGGCAGCTCCCATTAGAAAACAATAATGAAATTTTGGAAATTTCAAAACAGAGCAACAATAATATTTATGAAAATGCACATGTATATATAGCCAACAACAAAACATTCATTTTTATGAATAAATGTGTATATAGAGAAAAAAAGATTAAAATGTTAGAATTTATTAATATCAAATCATAACTATATGGATTGTACACATTCTCCCTCATCATCATGGGCTTTCCTCCAGGTACTCCAGTTTTCCTCCCACACAGTAGATTAATTGATGACTTTAGTTTAGCCCCATGGGTGTGTGAAAGTGTGTGCCCTGTGATGAACTTGTGCTCTGTTCAGGGTTGGTTTCTGCCTTGTGTTACTGCTGGAATAAGTAACTCTTAAAGGATACAATTGTTATTTTTCAAGTAGAAGTTATTTCTTCACAATCATGGTATATATTAATTTGCTACATTAAGTTGTGTTCTAAATGCAAGCCTGTTCTCGCATTTTGATATTGAATTGAAGGAGCAGGTGTCCATAACTTGGCAAAAGACTTCTACTTTAAGGCAGCAAAGGTTTTAATTTAAGGAAAAGTGCCTTCTGAGTTTCTGAAGAAAGCTTGTGACAACAAAAGCAAATTGAAAGTACCAAATTTTATCACAGATTCTTGTTACTATTTTGTTATATGTTTCTGTTTGCATGTCTGTTCACAGCGGCCACAATGGGTAGAGTTTTAACCTTTTCCATCTTTACCTTCTTTAGTCTGTCCAGCTCTGTTTCATTAATAGTTATGCTCCACTCAGGCTTGTAACAAATGATGCTCTTCACAGAAATGTGCCAGGTGTCTGATACAGTGTCAGAGCATTCAGTAAGCAATGAAATCGTTTGATTTGAGTACAAATCTGTTGTCAAACTATTGTGACTAAAGATTGTGAAGAAACAAAGTCACACAGTATAAACTTTTGGGGTTTCCGCCCCGGTTTACTGAAACATAAATTAAGTATTGTCTCCAAAATACAAGGCAAATGGTCACACCGGACAAAGTATGAAGCAAATGGGGGAACATTTATACAGAGGGACAGGAAACTGAATCAGGGATGCTGGGAAAACTGAGATGCATGCTGAGATAACGACGTCATCATCTTGTGACTGGAGGGAAGACGGGAACCTGGAAGTATGGCTTCTTTTTGTTTACCCCGGGCTTTCTTACGGCGGCGAATCCTCATTCTGGCTGATGAGATAAGAAGAGAAAGGTTAGTGCGCCTCCTCTGTCCCTCAGCATGGGTTGTCGCGATGTGGTCTGAGTCCTTAAACTGCTCCCCATGCGCTTGTGCGTGACAAGATATATAAAAATACTAGCAGAATACCCGTGCTTCGCAGCGGAGAAGTAGTGTGTTAAAGAAGTTATGAAAAAGAACATGATTGTTAATGTAATTGTTTTGTCATTGATATAAGTGTTGTTGTCATATCTTTCTCTCTCTCTCTCTCTCTATATATATATATATCTACATATATACTGTATATATATATATATATATATCTACATATATACTGTATATATATATATATATATATATATACACACACACAAATCTACATACATATCTACATATATATATTAGGGGTGGGACTCGATTAAAAAAATTAATCCAATTAATTAGAGGCTGTGTAATAATTAATCTTGATTAATCGTATGTAATCGCACACGTAAATTTGCCCCAAATCGCAAATGTGTTTTTTTAATTTAAAAGGGTTTTAGTGGGCGACATAATCAAATAATAGACATGGACATGAATATTGTAAACTCAAGCTCTTTTAATTTCTGAAAAAAAAAATGCTTTTAAACTGTATTTGAATTCAAAACAGAAACAAAAATATCATCCCTGGTTAAAATGGGCAGGCACTAAATTACAAACGCCAGCAGCAGCCTGTCTATGAACTTAATTTAAAGTTTAGGTTTACATCGTGCTTTGTTTCCGAAGTAGCAGAACTCATGAATATGGTTGTATATGTCACTCGCTCGCTTCTTATTGTTTCGCTGCCTTCTCAATTATATAATGCATGTTTTCTTCAGCGCTTTTTGGGCCTCTTCCTGGTTTTCTACGTACTGCGTGATTACGTAGGAGGCGTGATGATGTCAGACGAAACTCCGCCCCCACGGGTTTCAAGCTCATCTCCATTACAGTAAATGGAGAAAAACAGCTTCCAGTTATGACCATTACGCGTAGAATTTCGAAATGAAACCTGTCCAACTTTTGTAAGGAAGCTGTAAGGAATAAGCCTGCCAAATTTCAGCCTTCTACCTACACGGGATGTTGGAGAATTAGTGATGAGTCAGTCAGTCAGTCAGTCAGTCAGTGAGTGAGTGAGGGCTTTGCCTTTTATTAGTATAGATACGTAATTCAAAAAGTGCATGCTCAAATCATATATGTTCCTTCCCATGGGAACTAATATCATATATTTTATGTGCAGTGCTTGCAGAAATGCTGAATTGCATACACATATAGTGATTTCAAGTCAGACGCACATCTGGGCCGGTTCTAGACAGGCATATTTAAGGGGGCAGACAGAAATGTGAAGGGGGCACATGGTGGCGACGGAGGTGGGAAAGGGGTGGGGTGGTGGAGGGGGTGCTCTGTATAACTGCTTTTGTCATGTAATTGAATTGCACTTTGTCAGGCCTCTACCCTAAGACCTGTCCAACTTAGGTGTCCCACCTAAAGGCTAAGCTTCTGCTGGTGTAGCTCTTAGGGTCACTAAGGCACACAAACCCCCTGACCACGATAAGGTGGCAATCCCTCAGGAGGAAAACTGAAAAATAAAACAACAAAAAATAAAATAAAATATTCCTCATCAGATTATAACAACTAAAAACATGACATTTACCTTAATTGGATGGCCTATATCAAATATATTCAAACCCAACAATAACACAACCCACTATTGCCAATATTAACAAAACTAAAAAGGGTAGGCCAAGTTATAAAAAAAAAAATCAATTCACCAAGTCTTGAAAAATAAAACTGAAAAATAGAATAAAAAAATAAATAAATAATGAATAAAATAAAATATCCATCCAGATCTCTACAACCAACAATATAAATTTTATCTTAATTGGATGGCCTAATTCTCAAATAAATTTGCAAAATAAAGTAAGAGTAAAATAAGACCTCTCAATATAGCCAATATTTACAAAACTAAAAAGGTTTGGCATAGTAATTAAAAAAAAAAAACAACTCACCATGTCTTTTCCTACAATTCTCAAACTAATTTGTAAAACACAACAGATTTAGAACAGTACATTTTAACTTTTTTCTTCTTTTTTTGTCTTTTTGTCTTGTTTTCAGGTTGTTTGTTTTGCAAGCAACTGAACTCTGTTTGCAATTGAGCAGCTCCACTCTCCTTTCTCCTCAATCCACTCTACAATGTTTCCCTTTGCAAAAACTCTTACAAATTCATCCATATCCAAGTTATTTGTTATGGACTTCTCGTGGGCCAAGATCACCAAATTCCTCTTTCTTTTATGTAACATGGTGCGACGATAGGGGGTTAGGATCAGTGACAAAGTGGAGAAGGAACTCTCACACGATGCTGAAGACACACCAATTACCAGGGCTGTTACATACAATTTATGCAACTCAGGAAAGGCTTCCTTGTACTCCTCCAGGAGTTTACACACAGTGGACAGGTCTGTTTCCTTTGAACATTTTTTGATCAGCATCTGTTTTGCCACAAGAACTTCATTTTTCAGACTTACAACATCTGCTACAGTGCCAGCCATCACAGCCAGAGGGTGCAACAGGGTGGGAACTAGAAATGCGCTAGATTTGGGTGCAAGACTAGATATGGCTCTCATCAGTTCAATATTCTTGTGTGAAAATCTAGTTTCCATTTCTGAAATGGCCCTGTCAAGGATGTTAAGCAAGGATCTTTTCAGAGACTGATGGGGGGAAATGGTAGGGTCACCAGAGTCTGTATGGCCCAAAGTTGAGAGCACAACACTTTGACCCAGGTGTTTGCTCATTGTTCTCCTTCTCTTTGTTGGATGTGACTCATCCTCAGCAGGAGATGACACTCCCCAACAGTCATCCTCACGGATGTTTTTTAAGGAGTCCAGTGCTGCACTAATAACCTCAGAAGCACTGCACAGATCAACTGACTGAGACTGTAGAATAGCATTTGCTGGTTTCAAGACACCAAGCACCCGCACTAGGAACTAGGATCTCAAAGAAGTGATGCCTCTTAATTTGGCATAGCAGGCCTGATGCCTCGGTACACAGGTTAACTGCAGCATCATCATCCTCTGTCATCTCAGATAAGATACTAAGGATTTGTTCTTGATTGTCCACAGTGCACCTTGTCACCTTATAGTGGCTTGTCCATCTGATCTCAAGCAGCCTTTTTAGACAAGGTGCATCATGTTTATTGAGCACATAGTGGTGGTGAAAAAAGTTGTAGAGTGAACTAGATAGGCTAAAAAATCTTTTTGCACACGGCTCACTTTGCATGGCATGCACAACCACTAAGTGCAGTTGGTGGTTGTAGCAGTGGATATATGGGACATATCTGTCAAGCCTCTTTTGCCCAGAGGGGACTGGGCGGTCTCATGGTCTGGAATCCATACAGATTTTATTTTTTTTTTCTCCAGCCGTCTGGAGTTTTTTTTTGTTTTTTCTGTCCCCCCTGGCCATTGGACCTTACTCTTATTCGATGTTAATTAATGCTGATTTATTTTGTTTTCTTATTGTGTCTTTTATTTTTTCTATTCTTTATTATGTAAAGCACTTTGAGCTACTGTTTGTATGAAAATGTGCTATATAAATAAATGTTGTTGTTGTTGTTGTTGTTTTGGAGCAGAGCTTGTACACCACCTCTAACCCCATTAGTCACAGAAGCCCCATCATAACACTGGCTCAGTATACTGTCAGCACTGTAGCCAGCATCAGAAAGGTGTAACAGTATCTCAGAGGTGATGTACTCTGCATCAAGTTGTTGCAAGTCAAGCAACCCAATAAGATGCTCCTCAGGCATGGAATTTCTGACAAACCGTATTATCACAGACAAATTTTCCACATTGCACCTATCCCTGGTCCCATCAGTTTTCAGGCAAAACCCTGCAGAATCAGCACTTTCATATTTTTTCCTGACTTCTCCAAGCACCATGTCAGCCAGTGTTTGGATAATTTCATTTTGGATATCCTTAGGTGTGTATTTTGCATTTTTTGGGATACCCTTAGCAATGCTTGCTAGCTATTCATCCTTCTCTAAGGTATATTCCATCAGTTTTATAATAATACCTGAAGCAATGTCATCATCATTACCTGCTGCATCATGTCTCAAGGTTTCTGCCGTCCCACGGAACCCCAACTCCTTTACACAGAGAAACCTTATAGCACTACCAATACTCTTGACATAGTAATGGTTTTTTTCAAGTTGTGTTTTACCAGCCAACATTGAATCCACTGTCCCCCCTGTGGCCTCTCTGCTTTTATGCTCAGTCCAGATGGTTGAAGCAAGCACATGGTTGTGGCTGGACACATGCCTCTGTAGCCCCTTGTCTCGATCAAGTGCTGCTTTCCAGTTGTTAAAACCAGTTAAGGTAAAAACTACATCCCTCTCATTAACAGTGCTGCTATATTTCCGACAGGGGAAACAGAAGCATGCGTCCCGCACAATAGAGTACTCCAGCCATGGTCGTGTGCGGTACCAGGCAGGATTGAATGATCTTAATGTTGTACCACCAAATACACGTTTGGGGTAACTACCCAGTATTGGCTGGGATGGTGTATTGCCATTTAAGTCACTGGGTAGCTGAGCGGGTTGCTTTGGGGCAGCAATTGTTGGCAGAGGTACAGGAGAACCAGTGCCTGTTGATGCCACAGGAGTAGACATGCTAGCTGATGTCTCTGATGTACCAGCAGCAGCATCATTGCTACTGCTATTGGTACAGGCAGGGGCAGCGCCACACTTTTTAAAAGCTTGGAAAAAAGGATGCATCTCACAGCATTAACTTTCCCTTTGTGAGCTGCTGGAAGCTGGGTGGAAAGTGAATAATCTTTACTAAAATCGCTGGGATTACATCAGTATATGAAACGAGAAAACTGTTGAGTGCAGAGTTGAAGCTGAGGCGGGGCTTTGTGTTGGGTCTGACGGACAGACACAGGTCCTCCAGTCGGCTCTATGCAGCAGACAGTGGTGCTTGAGGAAAAGAGAAAGAAACACTTCTCTACCAGACTGAAACTGTGAGAACAATGGACTAGTCCCCCATTAACTGTACAAATATAGATGTATTTTTTAGTTGTTGTTAATTATATCACGAGTCGCTATGATGTTGACGACAGAGATTTACTGCTTCCTCAAAGCCTCCCGCTGTTACGCAACTCATTTTGCTCTGCCCTGCCTACTTAGAAACCTGACACAGGGTCATTTGCATACTAACAGTGATTGGATGTTTAGCTGGGGGGAAGGTGAGTGGGGGATCTCTACGGATTACTGTGTGAGCTGTGCTCAAACAAAGCACGGAAGGAAAGAGCGAACAAGAGGTGAAACCAATCATCTCATTTATGCCTTTTCCAGTGGATTTTTCAGCTACTGTAGTAAATTTTGTCCATATTCAGTTTGTGGGCAATCTATTATTTTCTTTCTCAATTTCTAAAAGTTTGATTTAAGGGGGCAGAACATTTGTTTAAGGGGGCATTGCCCCATCTTGCCCCAGCATACAGCCGGCCCCGACGCACATTCAAATCATGATTATTTTTCCTAAATGGAGCCTTTTATACAGTTAACTTCCACGTTGCATCATTCCTTCTGGCTATAGCCTCTGTGTCTACTTAAAGCCATTTTACATAGCCTGCAGAGAGAGATTCATGCAGTGGTGCCTGATGTTCAATTGTGCACATATGTTCCATTCTTCCAACTGGTTTTTCAGTTTTGTCTATGATCTACTTCATCACATTTAATGAAAGACTGTGAGTGACTGTAAGTATGACATTTCTTCAGTGATTATTGTGTCTAGTTGTCTATTAAACAGAGACAGCAATTCACCCCTAGGCAGAAACATTCCATAATTTCAATTATATCAGTGGTGAGGTGAAATGATACACCACTGGGACTAAAAGGTTGTTGCTGTGGAGAGAGATGAGCAGTTAGGTGAACCACAGAGCCAGTTTCCTTTTAAAATAACTTAATTCCTTTAAAATGTCTTGCTTTTTTTCCTCCTTAAAAGACAACAAAATTCTGTTTTACATTATGTGTACAATCTCAAGACACAGATGTCATTTCTTCTCATCTAATTTTCTCAGCTGTTTTTCCTGATGAGGGTCACAGTGCCAGCAGGCCAAGCAGGTCACACCTCCCTGTCCTGAAATATAGGTTCCAGCTCATCCTGGAAATTCCCAGGTGTTCCCAAGCCAGCAGAGAAATATATCTCCATTTTAGCCTGGGCCTTCTGCACAGTCTCTACCCAGTGGGATGGGCCAGGAACAGTTTTAGGAGAAGAAGCTTGTATTGGGCATCCTTACGACATGCCCAAATCACCTCATTTGGAGGATCAGTGACTCTACCATGACACTTTCCTGAATCACTGGGCTTTTCATCCTGTCACACAGTGTCGGCCCAACCATTCTGCAAAGAAACTTCATTTCTGCTACTTCAACAATAACAACAACATTTATTTATATAACACATTTTCATACAAAAAGTTGCTCAAAGTGCTTTACATAATGAAGAAAATAAAAATAAAAGGCAAAATAAATTAAAATAAGACAACATTAGTTAACATAGAAAAGGAGTAAGGTCCAATGGCCAGGGTGAACAGAAAAAACAGAAAAAAAAACTCCAGACGGCTGGAGAAAAAAATAAAATCTGCAGGTGTTCCAGGCCACGGGACTGCCCAGTCCCCTCTGGGCATTCTACCTAACATAAATAAAATAGTCCTCTTTGTAGTTAGGGTTCTCATGGAGTCACTTGATGTTGATGTTCATGCAGATTTCTGGCTTTTAATCTATCCATCATTGTTGGAACATCACGGTGCTTTGAGTAGATGCGCCACCACCAAAAGGATACCGGAAAAGGAAACAGAAGAGAGAGTAGAGGTTAGTACAGACTACTAACTACTACAGGCTACTTGTAATAGCTACTTGTAATAGCTCATAACCAAAGGTGATGACAGGGATGTACATCGACTTGTAAATTGAGAGTTTTGTCTTTAGACCCAGCTCCCACTTCACCACGGTGGGCTGGTACAGCACACATGAAACAGCTGCCACCACCGCAATCTGCTTGTTGATCTCACACTCCCTTTTTCTGTTACTCATTAACAAGATCATGAGATGCTTGTATTACTCCTTTAAGGGCACCTTACCTGCAGAAAGTAATCCACACTTTTACGAGGGAGAACCAAGTCTTCAAACTTGGAGGTGCTCATCCTCATCTCAGCTACTTCACACTTGGCATCAAATTGCTTGAATGTGGGCCAAAAGTCAAATTCAGTTGAGGCAAGAATTTTACAACAATTCTACCCATAGCTTCTCAAACTGGACACCCTCACATCATCATCTACATAGTATTTGCACACAGCTCTCATTGCATTCATATAAGAAACGAATAGCATGCAAGAGTGGCCCTCTTACCCCATATTCCTGTTGCACCTCTCACAACACATGCCGTGGGACACCGTCATATATTTTTTCCAACTATACAAAACACATTTAGACTGGGTTATCATGCTCCCATGCACCCTCCATCAGTGAGAAGAGTTGGTCAACTGCTCTATGGCCACTATGGAATCCACATTGTTTCTCCTGTATCTTTACTAATAATAATAATAATATATTTTATTTATATAGCACCTTTACCATGCTCAAGGCACTTCAAATGCTCTCAGAAAGAACAGCAGGGTATACATATTATTAGGCACAAATAATATCCACATAGAACACTAAAAACAGATACTGTAAATGCAGAATATACAAAGCGTTAAATAGAGCATAAGACCATAAACCAAAGTAAAATACTAAATTCAATATTAGAAGAAAACTCTGAACAAATAACATACTATAATTTGTGATGTAACACACACACACACACACCTATTATCCTGAACAATGGATAGAGAGGTAAACTAAAAAAAGGGGCAGAATGTTAGGATAGGTTAAAAGCCTTCCTGAACAGATGAGTTTTAAGTTGTTTTTTAAAAGAATGAATTGAGTCACCAGATCAAATTAATTTCAGGAGGTCATTTCAAGATTGCCAGAATCAGAAGACCTTAGTGGGCGAACAAGCGCATAGTGATGGAGAAGGTCATTGATGTAGTCCAGTGCAAGGCCATTTAAGACTTTACAGGTTATTAATAGAATTTTATAGTCAATCCTGTGATGCACAGGGAGCCAGTGAAGGCGAAGCAGGATGGGTGCTATGTGCTCACTGTTGCTGGTCTGTGTAAGGACTTTTGCAGCAGAGTTTTTGATCAGCCGGAGCTTTGATAAAAGATTAGAAGTTTCACCTGCCAGTGGGGAGTTACAATAATTGAGGCAGGATGTGATAAAAGCATGGACAACTCTCTCAGCCTTAGAAAAGGAGAGGAATGTGTAAACACGGGATATGTTATGGAGGTGGAAGTAAGATTTCTTAATGTGGTTTATGAGAGTGGAATGAGAAAGGGAGGAATGAAAAATGACACCTTGCATTAGAAAAGATCTCATGAGATCATTGTCAAGAGTGACTGAAAAGGAGCTCACTTTCTTAAGTTGTGCTTTAGAGACAATTTGCTGGAGTTCAGCTTCATTGCAATTTCATTTTAAAGAGTTCTGCTCAATCCAAGTTTTTCACTGAGGCAAGCTGTGAGCTGAGAAAGCTCTCATGAAGTTTCACTTTTAACATTGAAATAAAGTTGAGTATCATCTGCATAAAAAGGATAACCAAGGCCAAAGCTTTGAATAATATGGCCAAGGAGATGCATATAGATACAAAAGAGCAGAGAGCAGAGGACAGAGCCCTGAGGAACTCCTTGTGTGACTGGCACTGAGCTGGAAATGCTTTTGCAAAGGCTAACAAATTCTTGCTTATCAGTCAGATAGGACTTAAACCACTGGAGAGCAGTGCCAGAAACACCCAGAATGTTCTCCATTATGGACAGTAAAATATCATGTCTGACAGGCTGCACTAAGATCTAACAGAATTAATATGCTGGTTTGTCCAGAGTTTTCTGCCGTAAGCATATTATTAGTTACCAGAAGCAGAGTAGTTTCACAGCTGTGCTGTGCCCCAAAACCAGACTGAAAGGGTACATCAATGCATTAGAAGTTAAGTAATTGGTGAGTTGGGAGGCTACAACACGCATAAGATCTTTTGACACAAAAGGTAAATGAAAAATAAGACAAAAATTGTTAAGGTAGTCAATATCAAGATGAGACTTTTTTAACATTCGGGCTACAAAAGCAATTTTAAAAGTGGCTAGCACAAATCCAGTGTCAAAACATGTATTTATGATTGTTATAACAGTTGGGATTATGGCATAAAGGCATGATTTTTGAAGTGTGGTCGGGATGGGGTCCAGTACACAGGTAGTCGGCCTCACCTTACAAAGCAGGTCATTAACAAATGCAAATGTGACTGGTGAAAATTTTGAAAAAGAGCTGGATAGAATGGGAAGACAGGAAAAGATATAAATGGATGGTGGATTTATGTTAGTTGAATTATTTAGATTTTTAATTTTATTATGTAAAAAGTGGAGGAAGTTTTCATAGACATCAGTGGAGGAGGTAATGTTTAAGGCTTTTGTTTTAATATTTAAACTCCTGACCCATAACTTTCATTTTCAAACTCAAGAGGAGGCAAAATATTTTTTAAATTTAGGAAAAATTCACTTCAGAACACAGTATCATGTGATAAATTAATATATACCATGATTATGAAGAAACAACTTTGACTTTAAACATACCAAACATATCCTTTGAGTGGATTTAGTGGTTTGAGAATGCTATGTTTATACACACTCATATTTATAAATATATGTGTGCACTTGGCAAACAAAGACATCAGAACCTACACATTTTCAATGTCATATATGCTGGCTATACATTTTTATTTTACCACACAAAGTCTGTTTTGTTCATTAGAACAATGGCTTTTATCCAGAGTGCAGACTGAAAAGGTTTTTTTTTCTTCTGTTTTTGTAAAAAAAAAAAAAGTAAGTAACAATTAAGTACTAAATAAGCTATCAGGCTAATTGGAGTTTCTATTCTTTTATTTATTAGAGTTGGAAACTCCTAACATTGAAAGTTCCCTGAAGCAGTCTCTCAGTGGGTGTTCTGTACTTGGCAGGAAACAAAGTCAGACTCTACTTGATTAGTGTTTGTTCCCTAATAATACTAGAAGAGCAGTGTTCTTCCTGTCTTTCTGACAATCTCCCTGCATCAACTGGCTGACCTTCCATGGCATGTCCTCCTGTCTATACTTCTGATCATTTCTTGAAACAGAACAAGCTTTGAATCATCTAGAGCTTTTAATCATTTATTACTGCCTTACTCCTTTCACACCGGAAGTTTGGGGAAAACTGTGACTGTATATACGAATGGATATACATCTGTGTAGGTTTCTCTTCAGATACTCCACACTTCTTTCCTGAAGTCTGATGAATCTACAGTAAATGGTCCCCTATGAGTGAGCAATATTTTTTGTGTGAGTGTGCCCTCTAGAGCTGGTTTCAATCTCACATTTGATTCTGCCTTATATACACTCACCTAAAGGATTATTAGGAACACCTGTTCAATTTCTCATTAATGCAATTATCTAATCAACCAATCACATGGCAGTTGCTTCAATGCATTTAGGGGTGTGGTCCTGATCAAGATAATCTCCTGAACTCCAAACTGAATGTCAGAATGGGAAAGAAAGGTGATTTAAGCAATTTTGAGCGTGGCATGGTTGTTGGTGCCAGACGGGCCGGTCTGAGTATTTCACAATCTGCTCAGTTACTGGGATTTTCACGCACAACCATTTCTAGCGTTTACAAAGAATGGTGTGAAAAGGGAAAAACATCCAGTATGCGGCAGTCCTGTCGACGAAAATGCCTTGTTGATGCTAGAGGTCAGAGGAGAATGGTCCGGCTGATTCAAGCTGATAGAAGAGCAACTTTGACTGAAATAACCACTCGTTACAACCAAAGTATGCAGCAAAGCATTTGTGAAGCCACAACACGCACAACCTTGAGGCGGATGGGCTACAACAGCAGAAGACCCCACCGGGTACCACTCATCTCCACTACAAATAGGAAAAAGAGGCTACAATTTGCATGAGCTCACCAAAATTGGACAGTTGAAGACTGGAAAAATGTTGCCTGGTCTGATGAGTCTCGATTTCTGTTGAGACATTCAAATGGTAGAGTCAGAATTTGGCGTAAACAGAATGAGAACATGGATCCATCATGCCTTGTTACCACTGTGCAGGCTGGTGGTGGTGGTGTAATGGTGTGGGGGATGTTTTTTTGGCACTCTTTATGCCCCTTAGTGCCAATTGGGCATGTTTAAATGCCATCCCTTCATGACCACCATGTACCCATCCTCTGATGGCTACTTCCAGCAGGATAATGCACCATGTCACAAAGCTCGAATCATTTCAAATTGGTTTCTTGAACATGACAATGAGTTCACTGTACTAAAATGGCCCCCACAGTCACCAGATCTCAACCCAATAGAGCATCTTTGGGATGTGGTGGAACGGGAGCTTCGTGCCCTGGATGTGCATCCCACAAATCTCCATCAACTGCAAGATTCTATCCTATCAATATGGGCCAACATTTCTAAAGAATGCTTTCAGCACCTTGTTGAATCAATGCCACGTAGAATTAAGGCAGTTCTGAAGGCGAAAGGGGGTCAAACACCGTATTAGTATGGTGTTCCTAATAATCCTTTAGGTGAGTGTATATGACATACTGTATACATATATGATACAGTATATGTGTGTATGGATTTGTTGTGCCTATATGTCTAGAGAGTAAGGGCAGAACCAGATCAACATAAGTTAGGAGAAAGACAGACAGAAAGCCTCCACCAAAAAGATAGAATCCCACTGGATGCAGAAGAGGTCCTACCCATGCTAGTGTAGTTGAGGAGGCCCCCAGAGTATGGTATTTGTAACCTGCTTGGTCCAGAAGTGTGTTGGTTAGGGAAATAAAATGAGATAAAAGTTGAAAAGGTGGAAAGAGTAAATGCTCCGTCAGGATATTTAAGATAAAACCTTTCCGACTATTTCAGATCAGAAAGTCATATTCAGTAACATACTGCATGAAGAGATGTTGTCCCTCTAATAGAGTATGTATTTGGAAAACTACCCTGCTTAAGCAGAAGGAAGCCAGAAACATCAGGAACCTTTAGTAAGAGTTCCTGGTGTACAAGAAGAGTTGTTTCTGGTCCTGGAATGGATTCTCAGGCCTAGCCTAAACTGAGCCTGGGTTGTGATCAATACATAAACAGATAGCACTTAATTTGTTCCAAGGATGAAGTTTACTTTTTTGCACAACCTCAAGAGCTATTACTATAACAACAACCTCCTCACATATACAAAACAAAAACACTTGGTAAAAGACGACTTGGCAAATGATAAGAGAGCAGTCACACTGATGAGTATTGCTGTAGATATGAACCAATAGGTTTTCTTGACACAATTCTGCTGAATAATTCAGTGGCTACAGATATTTAATGCTAGTGTATCACAGAGTGGATGTGTGTGTTCATAATGACCAACAGTGTTGTCTTCATTTATTCATCCAATACTACTTCTAACAGGTCAAGAGTACATCCTATAACTGAGCCTACCTTTTTAAAGTTGCCTCATGACCAATGACTAATTGAATGCAGAATATATGTATGAAAATGAGAAACATAGATGGAAGTAGAAAATGAAGAGAATGCTTGTTTGAGACTGCAAATGGGCAATGGTTTAGTTTGTACTTTGCATTCTCCTTGTATACATCCTTCTCTGCCTTGTATGCTATCTTTCTGCCTCAGCATGAAAGGACCCCCTCACCTCATCACTATGTCATTTTATATATTAAGTGTACAGCAATATTTGTATTTTTGCCCCTTTACAGAGATTTGATGACATTTTTCCTGCCAATAACTCTTACATTGCAAAACATTTTCTTCGTACAAAAGATATCATTTATGTCAACCAGTAGATCCCCTGGGCTGCGATTATAAGAGCTAAAGTTAAATTAGGTGTGGGATGTGAACTCATGAAAAAAACAAAACATTAATTCAATCTTTATCCAATATTTTTCCTGTTTAGTAGTGTTGGGCATCATGGCAGCACTAGGCAGAAATCAATCCTAAATGTGGCTGTAGTCTATAATATGATGCGCAAATCCAGATGCATCCACAGTGAGCAAATCTGTACCTGCCAATCCATCTAAACTGCCCGTCTTTGGGAGAAAGGATAAGAACCTGAAGGACATGCAACCTTTACAAAGGCAGTTCCTCACACAGAATTAAAATCCGGCCATCCAGAGATCTATGGTAGTACTGTTAACCCTAGATATACATTTACAGTCATATGAAAAACTTTGGGAACCCCTCTTAATTCTTTTGGATTTTTGTTTATCATTGGCTGAGCTTTCAAAGTAGCAACTTCCTTTGAATATATGACATGCCTTATGGAAACAGTAGTATTTCAGCAGTGACATTAAGTTTATTGGATTAACAGAAAATATGCAATATGCATCATAACAAAATTAGATAGGTGCATTAATTTGGGCACCCCAACAGAGATATTACATCAATACTTAGGTGAGCCACCTTTTGCAAATATAACATCCTCTAGATGCCTCTTATAGCCTTTGATGAGTGTCTGGATTCTGGATGGAGGTATTTTTGGACATTCTTACATACAAAATCTCTCCAGTTCAGTTAAATTTGATGTCTGCCGAGCATGGACAGCCTGCTTCAAATCATCCCACAGATTTTTGATGATAGTCAAGTCAGGGGACTGTGATGGCCACTCCAGAACATTGTACTTCTCCCTCTGCATGAATGCCTTTGTAGATTTCAAACTGTGTTTTGGGTCATTGTCTTGTTGGAATATCCAACACCTGCATAACTTCAACTTTGTGACTGATGCGTGAACATTATCCTGAAGAATTTGTTGATATTGGGTTGAATTCATCCGACCCTCGACTTTAACAAGGGCCCCAGTCCCTGAACTAGACCCACAGCATGATGGAAGCTCCACCAAATTTGACAGTAGGTAGCAGGTGTTTTACTTGGAATGAGGTGTTCTTCTTCCGCCATGCAAAGCACTTTTTGTTATGACCAAATAATTCAATTTTTGTCTCATCAGTCCAAAGCACTTTGTTCCAAAATGAATCTGGCTTGTCTAATGAGCATTTGCATACAACAAGCAACTCTGTTTGTGGCGTGAGTGCAGAAATGGCTTCTTTCTCATTACCCTGTCGTACAGATGTTCTTTGTGCAAATTGTGCTGAATTGTAGAACGATGTATAGATAAACCATCTGCAGCAAGATGTTCTTGCAGGTCTTTGGAAGTGATCTGTGGATTGTCTGTAACCATTCTCACAATCCTGCTCATATGCATATATATCCTGCTCCTGTATTGTTCTTGGCCTGCCAGACCTGGGTTTAACAGCAACTGTGCCTGTGGCCTTCCATTTCCTGATTATATTCATTACAGTTGAAACTGACAGTTTAACTCTTTCAGGGCTGATGTTGACTTTTGTCAAAAAGAGGAGTTGATGATGCTAATCAACTGTAAACGGTGTCAAAACCAACTGTTATTTTTTAGTTGGACTCTTGTTGCTAGAAGGAAAGTTAGCTTCATTGGTTTGACCGAGATTTCCAGCACTCGTTTGAGTAGTAAGGCACAAACAAGAGCAAAAATGGCACTGACATAATGGTGAGAGAACAAAGCAAATGGTTAAAGCAAAATACTCCATGGATGAAGTTTTGCCTATTATCTCTGAAATGGAGTATGAATTGTTGGACTCCAATTTTAATACAAGTTATCAAAAATGAATGTGACGTTCCAGCTTCAGGTGACTGGTCCCCAACTAATCGTGGTGTTGACAATGTTCACCAGTGTTGTGATGTGAAATTTTGCATACAAGTTGACAAATATTTTGCATTTCGTTATTTGTAATTTAGGCAAAGCAATGTAATATTAGTGTTACATTAGTGAGAAGCATTCATGTTTACCCCTGCCTTTGAAGAATGGGTCTCTTTTAATTTTACGAAAGAGTTCCAAACAAGTGCCTTAAACAAGTTTGGGTAATGTTTTTCTGAAGTCTCTCAGTCAACCCTCATAGGAACATCAGGCTGCCTAACTGGCAAACTTAAGCTCAACAAATGGTTTTGGGGGGTGGCAGGTGTGAAGATGTTCTATTCCCCCATTGGTCTGAAGTATGGCTGCTTGGAACTGGCTTGTATCAGAAGCCTTTAGGTACCATGACGTTCTATTGGCTCTAGGGGTTGGACAGAGAATCTATACATTTGCTTGCTTAACCTCACTATCTCTCTTACTAAACTGATGAATGACCATCTCACACCACAAACTAAAAAGGACAACACAATGAAGAACACAGCTTGGCAGCCATATTGTGAGAGGCATGCGGCCTGTTTTGAAGAATGCTGACCACAAATGATGCCTTAACTAGAGACATTTTAAGTAACTAACAAGTCTGTGTGCCGCCTGAAACTACACATCACCATTTATCAGGTTGTATGGTTGCCAAGATTCAAATGTACTTTGCATATTGTTATTATTTATTAATACTGTATTATCAATAATACATTATTTTATGTGTAACTTAACTCCTGCTTGTCTTTTACTACACCTATTTGCCTGAGGTTACATGAAGAAGGGAAGGTGGGGAGAAGTTATATACTATACTACTTTATAAACAGTGTTAAGTCTGTGAGATTTGAGGCATTCTGACAAGGGCTACATATTAATAATAAAAAAGTGGAAAGTAGAGTAATATATTTCTCTACCAAGACAAAACAATTGGCATAGTCGACAGGATTTTGGAGTAATCATGTTTTGCACCCTGTTTGCAAATACTGTTGATGCATATGTGTGTGTATGTATGTGAATTTTAGGGCACCCAGTGTACAAATGTGGTGGAAGTAAAACATTGTTTGGTTGCTGAATGGAATATAACCAACAAAGTGTAGAGACTTCATGTGTGTAATGAGGACACCCGCATGTTTGTTAGTGCTGGTAGTAGTGAGTCCCTAATTAAAATCCCTGGGGATGGTGAGACATGCCTGCGTCATTCATATGGTACTTATTTGTTTAGGATCGTTGTGTATGTATGTGTATGTTTGCTTACAGTGGGAAAAGTAGGCCAACCCATAATGAATTTGGCAAATTGTATTAGAGTAGCATCGTGGACTCAGAAATGCCTAAATTTATATTAAAGTTAGCCATCTTCCAGTGGAGTGGCAGAGTCAAGCAGGCTAAAGCTAGTAAATGGAAACCTGTAGTGCAGGTAGAGAAAGCAGAAGCTGAGCTGAGAATGCCACAAAATGGAAGTGGGATGGAAGGATTAAAATCAGGAAAACAGAAACCTGGTATAAAGAAGACAGTTGCTGTTATAAGAGGTTTACTATCTTGCATTATTGGTAATAAGGAAGATCAGTATGAGATAGAAAATAGAACAGTTAACGAAAGTGAAAGTTGTGGAACATTGTTTGAAAGTTTTGAAAGATGTAACAGTTGGTGTGAAAATTGTGAAGTGTTAGCATGCAGAACACCCACTATTAAAGTGGAAAGCAGACAAAGCAGGGGAAGAGAGTGTAAACCACCCATGGTTAAAGTTAGGGCAGTAGTAATGGGATCTGACTGGAACCCTAAAACATGGGTGGTTGACTTACCTGAGACAGATGAGTGCTCAGATAAAAAGTGGGAATGTGAGTGTGAGGAAAAGGAGAGGGATGAAAGGAAGGGAAAACGGAAAGGGTGTTTTCTTCAATTATTCTCCACTTTACCACAATCTCCAGGTAATTCTGAGGTCTGTCCAGTATTTAAGGAACATGCTACACTGATAGATATTTCACCACTGTTAGGAAAGGTAACCAGCACTGCATTGAAATTTGATTTAGGAAAAAGAAATCAGATAGAAGGCAGAAGAGCTAGTGAGTTTGAATGGCAATTGTTGACTGAAGGGTAAGAACTGGATATGGCAATTGACCACCTTAAATACCTTTTCTCATGATTGGACACACCTGTCTATGAAGTTCAACACTTAACAAGCTAATCCAACCAATTTGGTGTTGCAAGTAATCAGTATTGATCAGTTACATGCATTCAAATCAGCAAAATTGCAAGGGTACCCAAATTTTTGCACAGCCAGTTTTTCACATTTGATTTAATTTCATACAACTAAATACTGCTTCACTAAAAATCTTTGTTTGGAAAACACCCCAGTACTCAGATGTTCCTAGGAAATGACAGACATACCACTGTTATGTTTTTTGTTGAAAGTAGAGTAAATTATTATGCAGGCTGAGAGAAACTTTTACATATGACTGTATATTGTAATGACACTGACTCCATCAACAGCAGGGGGAGACAATAAATGAAAACACCATCTGTGGTGAAGCCAGAAGAAATGGAAATCTGAGTTAGCAGAATGATATTCAAATGTGTAAACTTTGGGAGGCTGTTCTGTTAAAAGGTGAACCCATTGCTGCTACACCATCAATATCCTATTGAATTAAATTGACGGTTATTGACAGTGAATTAATAAAAGACCAAAATGAGCAAAAGTTCATTGGGTCAGTGTTGGTATGAATATATGACAGTATTATAATGTAATTCCATTCCATTCCAGCTAGCACGTCCATGCAGCTCTGACCTTCATTTGATAATGAAGAGATTTTGTAGAAGCAAACAAAACAATGATTTGAAGGTTAAGGATCAGAAGCAGTGCCAGGACTGAGAAGGGGAAAGAAAGAGATGCCTTTTACAGAGAGAATTTAAAAGAACTGATTTTTAGGTTTGTTCTACAAAAGACAAAGGGGTTCTCTCACCTAATGCAGTATGTACAAAACAAGGCACAGTAACTCTGGAATCCAGTTGACTGAGAAGACTATTGTCATTTTTACCTGATTCTTAGATAGTTCAGGTGATACACAACAAGACAATTAATTCATACTGTATATTGTTATGCCTGCATGTGAGGACTTCGCCTTCCAGGATTTTTAGAGGTAAACAACCACCTGAGGACACCAGGCACAATCGCTAACTTTCTTGTCTCCTTTCCACCCACTGCTCAGAGAAGACGCCCAATGAGGGCAACCTTTCAGTCCATGAGTTATTAAAAGCTGGATGCTCTCAGAGGGCTACTTTACTTTTAGAAGAAGAGCAACCCGAAAGACGTGGCTCCAAACCTTAAACTTGACCACTGCTTGCATCAGATCTGTCTGAGCCGAAAGCTAATTATACTTTTTTTTAATTAAATTATAGTGCCATTGTGCACCTGTTATTTTTGTTTCTTAAAGAAGTAAATGTGCTGGCACAGTTGGTACCGTGCTTGGGCTCCTTTTTTTACTATTGGTTGACGACAATATTAATTTGCCTATTTTGGTATTTCCAGCATTGAGTTCCAACAACAGATTTATAAAACAATATTCTCAAACCCGCTTAATCTGTTTCAGAACCACTTGCAGCTAGGGTACATCAGGAAAGAAACAGGCTGACTTGCTCACATTCCTACACTTATACAGGGCCAACATGAAATTGGCAATTAACCTCCCCACGAAATCTTTGGAAATGTGGGAGGAAAACTTGCACTTCCACATGAACAGCAACTGAGCACGGTATGTCTGTGTCAGGACTGCTAATGAAATTGCTATCACGTCATCATCTAACAATACCGATCATTTAATTAAAAAGAATTCCTGGTCTTGTGCACAGAATTTGTCCTATTAATAATTTTGATATTCCCGACAATTAACCATTGTTTGTTTTGAAATGATTTCCTACATCCTAACATGGGGCATTCCAATTTTTGATTTGCCTGGTCTCCAGGTTAACTAAGCTTCTTTACCTCTGCCACTCAGAAATGAAATAAAAATGCAATTTGCAGGCACTGTCATTTGAAAACAAAGTACTCTGCCACAATGCAAACTGCAGCCCTCATCTTTGTATTCAAATTTCTTGTATATTTAAATGCCTATTACAGCTTGAACATACTCAGAGCAGCATCATGCTAATCTGAAAACATTTCACAGCAAAAATATTTTTTAGATTCATATTTTTTCGGCACATGTCACTTCCTGAAACAGCCTATTCAAATCTATGGATTGATAGCTTCAGTTATTAAGCAGACAGTATTCTATGCATTTAGAAACAAGGTGCTTTTTTCTTTTAAAGTGTGGCTCTGTTCCATTCTTCATTTTAACTGGAGAAGCCAGCAGGCATGAGGTTCCCCTCTTAGGCAGACAGGAGCACTTGAAGGTTGATTTACACTTCACGTGAGAGCAAATTTTGGATACTTAAAACATGCAAACCAATATAATGAAAGAGAAAATGAAATACACACTTCATGCTAAAGGCCTATTTCTAACTCTCTTTCTAGCAGACCAGTGAAATCTGGTGGCTGTGACATTCAGAAATGACATCTTTTTTGTTTTTGTTTTGTTTGTCAGCAAAGGTGGAGTGGTGGCTCTGAGGCTTTGGATCTGTACCGGTATTTGAAAGCCCAGAAGTGATTCCATTTCGTTTGGCCCTTGAGCAAGGGCCTTAACCTGAAATTGTTCTGTCCTGTATGATGTTAATCTGAATCCAGCCCTGCAGTCAGGTACTCCAACTTGCAGGGAGAACTTGAGGGTTGGTGGCAGGACTGGCACTCCAACCACTGTAAAAAACCTCTTCCATTCTGTTTGAACTAGTGTCGTGCTGAGGTGTCACCTGTTGCAGGGCTGCTCCCAGGTCTTAATTTGGGATCTTGAGTTGGTTCATTGTGTGATGGGTACAGCAACATACTGTATCAGTGCATGCTCCCAACCTCTCCTCTCTCTTCATCAGCAAACGTTCACCTTTATGTGAAGATTAACTCTGGCAACAGCTGCAACAAACCTTTGCAAACAAAAGGAAAAAAAAGTATAAACAAAGTCCTAAAAACATGGATGAGATATGGAGAATAACATGATATTTTACCTACAGTGGTTATAGATATTTTTGTTTATAATCTTTTCTAACATCTTAATAACCTAATAAAAATATTGCATTTTCTTAACAATTGATTGAAAAAAATATTATGATCTCAGTATTGTGTATCTCATAAAAGATTGCATATGTATGAAGTCCCTAATATTTTTAACTGATACTCAAATATATTATAACAACTATATTCTTTCAACGTAAAACATTAAAATCTCAGTTTTTGGTTTACTGTCAGCCATGATTCTTAAACTAGGGCCTGTTTCATGTGTGTTATGTATTTTAAATACTACTACTATATGTATTTCCAGTGTTATGGTGGAGACTGTTGAGATACTGAAAATCTGCAACAAAGAAAAAAGTAGGATAAGTTGACTAAAGGTTTTCCTATTAGATTGACATTTTTATTCATGAGAATGTGAGTTTAACTTGAATCTCAGTTAAATAAATACGAAAAACATTAATTTAAATATATTTTGGAATACAATTTTGATACTTAATGTATAATAATATAAAAGTAAAATATCATGATAATATCACCAGATAATCCATCCATCCCTCCATCCATTATCCAACCCGCTATATCCTAACACAGGGTCATTAAGTGAAAATATTTTTAAGTTAATTATTAAGGTGGTGCAAATACACAGTTCTTTGCATAGGAAGGATCATGGAAACCAAGCTACAAAGTAACACTGATCATGCTAAAACAAAATGGCAGTTTGGTAAGCATTACACCGAACATTAACTAAAACTAGCAATCTTCCATCAGCTAAACACAAAGAAAATAACTATTGGAATGGATTCCCTGAGGTACAAAATCCCTAAAAATAGAACATAAATAATGTAAAAAATTTCTAAGATGAGGAAAATTTTATGAAATAATTTAGATCACAATACTCATAAATTGATGTGGTGATTATCACAACAGATTGGTGTGTAACAAAGTTATGTCAGTAGAGTAGACCCCCATGAACTCGTGGTTCAGAGTTCACAGCCTCAGTCATTCGTGGATTTTTCCTTAGAACCTATCTAATAATTGTTAGTGGAAACCACAAATATCAATTTTTATGCAATTTTTATGGCTTTTATCGTGGCAATACTCCACTGTAGAGAGAACAAGAAGCAACTGTGGTGGAAAACGTGGCTTGTGATGGTGAAAGTAGCCAAAAGACTTTGAAACTGCAACACCCAGCTGTCCCTGCAGTGGCTCTGATTGGTCTTCTGCTGATGGTGCAGGGGTTGTTGGGGTCAAAGGATGTCAGTGTGGCTTTTAAAAAGGGGGCCAGTGACCAAAAGCAAAAAAAAGTTTTTGTAATTTGTGTTTCAAGTTCCTGTGCGCCTGGATTGTCTGCCATCTGCCTGTGTACATGAGGACTGTAAGTGGATTCATGGCCATTCTGCAAAGAAAGGAGTGCTCCTGAACCCGCCATCCATCTTCACCATTTCAGGAACTATCGGTAGGACTATCTTTACATTCCCATTCAACGTGCGGATCTCTGGACTATCTATTTTCATCATTGCATTTCATCTGCTGCCGTTTTTCATGAACTTTTTCATGATTTACTGTGTGTGTTTTGTTTGTGCTTTGTTGTATTTAATGTGTAATCGCCGTAAGGGGAACAGGGTTGGTATTGTTGTTTTCTTATTTAATTTGTTTTCATTACATTCTTTATTTGCTGTTTGATTACCGGTTTGCTTTGTTTTTGTCTCTGTTTGTGAGTGCGCATGGGTCGGGCCAAGGCTGGGTGCATCCCTGGAATCTCCACCATAAAAATATATAAATCACCGTTTTCTCAACGGTATGAATCTTAGCGGCACCGGACCGCTACAGCATTATTCATTTCTCCTTGCTGCTGATTGACTGTGATACATCTCCAACTGAGTGTTCTTGTGTTTTCCGTTTACTTAAAAGCCTGAACAGCACCTGTCCTTTTTGGCTGATTGCTTTGTTTCTCTCTCCTCCTCCAGACATGCTCCTGTTGGGGGTTGTGCTCCCCTATGATGTTTGTCTATTCTTTAATCAATAACTAACTGCATACTGAGCTCCTTTTACTTGTGAAAGAGACATGTTTGTTTGAAGTGTTTGAATAAAGTTCCTGTTTCTACAATCTCCTGTGTTTCTGTGACCCAAGCGTGACACCCTGCAGCACTGCAGCCTGACTGTCTCTGGGATTTAGCCGCTGCACTAGGCTAGCTTGCAAGCATCAGCACTTACCTCTGTGTGCTTGTGTGCAGCCAGTTCAAGCGCAGTTGGCTTAGTGATTTACTAGTGAGTTTCATCCATGGTGTCAGTTGCACTTTGTACATATTGTTCCAGTAGTTTTTTAAATAGTTTTTACAGTTAGAAGTGTGTAAAATGATCAGTGTTGCAGTAATTGTGATGCTCTTTGCATGAAAAAAAAGTGTTCCATTAAAATTTCACTTTTTCTTTGTTAATTGTGACGTTTACTTAAAGTGCAGCAAAAAAGTATTTGGAATCCAGGGATGCATTAACCCCCAAATATGTGTCAGTTTAAGGGTTAAAGCCCCAAGATGCCGCTGAAATGAGTTGCACCGTCTAAGGCTTCTGACAATGAAAACACGCTTGCATGAATTACAGTAAATATAGTGGTAACATTGGTATTTTACATTTTAGCACTGCAGGAGACATAGCAGTACAGTACACAGGTTTACCTTTACAGTCTTTATTTTTAGTAATATATTAAGCTGAGTTTGAAATTAAATTAAAGTGTTTTGGGGGGCATATTTAGGGTTTAAACAATGGAAACAGGCATTTTGTTAACCACATCCAAAATTTGCGGTTTTCCATAATTTGCGGGTGCTCTAGGAACGTAACCCCCGTGAATTTTGGGGGTTTACTGTATGTGAAAAAGAGAAAATATAAGATTTTTTCTATGACAGCTGACATTTACAGCTATGTTGTTACCACTTTAGGGCTGTATCAATTTGTTGGTGACTTTTTCATGTGTCCTCACAATAAAAAACAAGGGAGTGTAATACAGGTTTTTTAAAGCAGAAAAGAAACCTTGGGTCTTAATATTGTTGGTCCTGTTTCCTTGACTGAGAGGGCTGGAGAGGATTAACAAATAGACTAAATAGGCTGTAGCCTATGGGCCCCAACTGACTGTAAGGTCCCAGTTGGAGAAAAAAAGTAATTGGATTTATTTGTTGCTATCGTTATTTTATGGGCTTACCTTCCATTACTTGTAAGATGGTTTGGCCATTAGGACAAAAAAACTCTGCTGCTCACTCCCTCTCAATGTAGGACTGTTGAGCCACAACCTGTAAAGGGTGAATGAAGGATAGAGAGAGAGAGACAACATGAGTGGCCCATGCTGCATCCTCCAAGCTCCTTTTTGTCCATTCACATGATTATAATGACTCTTGGCCACCCAGCACTGATGCAAACAAGAAAAATGCACAAGAGGAAAAATATGAAATAAATTAGTGATTTATGTCAGGGGACTGCAGCGGCGTCAGCATATACCAATGGTCAGTACAATTAAATTCATTCTTGCACATCTCCTCAGAACCTTTTGCAAAATACAATACAAAAAAATCTTATCTCTATATATATAAAATCCAACATTTTTCTGTATATGTGTCTGTATGTCTGTCCACTTTTCACAAGAGAACAACTTAACAGATTTAGATTGGGGTTTTTAATATAATTTGCTTGAACATTCAGGTTGATTTTGCAACCTCTCTCATCACGCTAAGTACCATAGTTCGCTTGCGGTACCGATTTAATTGCGCAAATCCGAGAGAGACAAAGCGGGCCAAGGGGAGGTGGGCAGGGCCCTCCTTACTCATGCACCAGCCTTGGGGCGTACCTTACATCTGCTTAGGTAGCGAAAGAGAGAACTACTTAACGGATTTAGATTGGTTTTTTTTGGTAGAATTTGCTTGAATGTTCCAGTTGATTTTACGACATCTCTTATCTCGCTAAGAATCATAGTTTGCTTGCAGGAGTGATATATTCACGCTAATTCGAGACAGAGACTGCGGGCCGAGGGGAGGGGGAAGAATGACGTCAGGAGTGGGGAGTCGGTCTACCTCTGTGTTTTGGAGTGTAACTTGCCTCCGCTTAGCTAGCGATACCTTTTTATGTATTGATTTTTAAAGTTTGTCCTGTTTCACTACACAGGTAACGGCTAGTATACAATATATACAGCAAATAATTTATAAATCAGTGAACACAGATGAGATAGGTAAACTGAAAGAGTGTGGGTGTATAAAAGATAATGTAATACTCATAAGATTTCTCCTTGATTTTATTTTCTAAACTGTTTTATGCTTTACTTTACAAGGATGCCAACTTTAAAACATTTGGACTGGAAATAACATTAGCTGGCAAGCCATGAACAGACTTTTAGTTAGTAATAAAACCTCAGTTTGTCCTTGTTAGACCCTTACACATTAATTTTTTTAAGGCCAAGGCCAGCATCTGAAATGGTAGAGAGCAGAGCTGAGAAGACAAAGGAGGACAAAGCAGCTGCAGGAGAACCTAAATTTTTACTGAATAAAGAAAGAATTTGTGTGTTAGATGCAAATATATATTTTTTTCTTTATAATACTTTTGTATTTACTAACAAGGACACAAGTAGGCAACACTGAAATAGCCTATGTCCTTGTCCATTCATTCTGCTGTGCTTATCATCAGTTGTCAGTAATTGGATACAATAAAGACAGCAATTCCACACAGGTAAAAAGAAAATGACAAAGAAAAGTTAAACATGTAAAGACATGACAAAAATGCAGATGTTCCTTAATTGCTCATACATGTAACTATGACGTTACTGTACTTTTATAACATTATTTCTCAATCATGTACATACTATTACCAAACTTAATAACTAAAAATCCCAAATCATACCACCATCTACCAAAATACAAACTAATTTCCTGAAACTATAAACTCTGTTCCCCCTATTTTGATACATGCTTCAGATTCATTTCAATTTCTGTGCAAAACTCGGCACACAAATCACTTCATGTATCATTGGCTTTATTATATACTCATTTAGAAAGCAGTAGCTTCAATATCATTAAACTCAAATCAACACAGCTGGAAAATATTTTGCACACAATTCCCCAGGAGCAAACACTACAAGTTGAAATTGTTCACACACCAGTCATAGCCTTAGGATAGCTAGATAAAAGGGCCATGGGTCAGTTCACTCATTTTGGAACAATGGATCAACCACCACAGTAAGAAAGAGGACATAGGAGGGTAAGTGGAAGAGGAAGAATAAGAGCAGCAGCAAGAAGATAAATGGTTTCAAATGACATTTGTGCCGCTCATCTTGTTGTTCTTGTGCATGGGATGTCGGTGGCACAAGCTAGTCAAGAACTGCAACAAAACTGAGCAGCTTCACAGTAACTTCTATAATACAAACCTTAATAGTGGGAAATAGATAATTTACATACTGCCCTCTACTGTAACTTTGGAGTACTGTGCACTGTTACATACAAAACCTACATGTACTGCAGCTATTTGCTCTGTTGGACTATATGCTTTCTGAAATGCACTGAATTACTGCACCATTTCACATAGTTATGGTATGTTCCCATAAATGTATGGTTTTACAGTTAGTACTTGCAGTATTTTGTTTTCCAGAACTGAGAGATGAGCAACTAGTGGAGAAGCAAGAGAAGGAATAAAGGTCAGATAATTAAAAAAATCAAGTCAAGACTAGTCAAGTTGAGGAGCATGCACTGGTACAGTGTGTTACTACACCCACCACATGACAAAACAGCTCGGGATCCCGGTTGGCAACCCACCAGGCAGACACATGGTCCTGTCCTACCCTCCGGAAATGACCCTCTATCTGCCGCTGCCAGGTGTTACGTGGGCGACCCCTTAGTCTGGTCCAGCCACTCGAGTCCCCAACAATGAGGATCTTATGAGCTGGATCACACTCAGGGAATGGGCCACATGGCCGTAGTGCCATAACTGACATTCCCTCACAATGCAGGTAATGTGCCTCATTCGGGATTCTGTGAGCAGCCACTCACCTGATATTAAATCAAACCAATGGTACCCAAAGATTTTCCAGAGAGACACAGTACAAAAGGAGTTCAGTCTTCGTCTCAGGTCACTGAATAGCGTCCATGTCTCACAAAAATATAGCAAGACAGGAAGCACCTGGGGCCTCATGTATAAACGGTACGTACACAAAGAAATTTCCACGTTCAAATCGCGATGTATAAAACCTAAACTTGGTGTAAAGCCACGCACATTTCCATGGTACCTCATACCCTGTCGTACGCAAGTTCTCCGCTCGGTTTTGCAGACTGGCGGCACCCAACATCAAAGCAGTGCTACTGTTCCTGTGTGGTTATCCTTTCTTTTCCTGACGCGGCTTTATACACTGGAATTAACCGCATATTGTTTATTAGTTTAATGCATCTGATGGTAATTAACCAGTAATAATATAATGGTCCACGGAATGGTCAAACTATTCCAAATACCTTAGCTGCTTTAGCGTTGTTACTCTCACTGCACCTTATTTTACTTCTTTCAGCTGCTTCCATTAGGGGTTGCCACAGCAGATCATCTTTTTCCATATTACTCTCACTGCACCACTTGGAGCAGCTGATCGGAAAGAGAATTATCAGTATACAGCATCAAGCACACGCTACCTCAGCCATGCTTCCTATTTGAACTGTTTCTCACATGGCAAACTCTTCAAACCTTTCCTGTGCGGACCTCGCGGTTCAGAAAGAGTTTCATCCCAAGAGCTCTAAACGCACTCAATCAAGTGCTCCTTGTAGAACTATTTGTACTTATAAACAGAATTACCTCACTGTAAACTTGCACTACAGTTATAATATTGCACAACCTGAGCCACTTTATAAAGCACGTATTTACATATCATGGCAATATCATTTTTAAGATGCAATGCAGCAAAATATGTTTAATTATACAGATAAAACTTTAACTTCATTTAAATAATCAATATTGTTAATAATTAAAGGTTGTTCCTGCCTCGCACTGTATGCTTCACTGGGACTGGCATGAAGGATAGAATAATTAAACATGTACTACGAAGATATTTCAATGTTCCATAAAAGTTTTGAAGAATCGGCGCTCTAAGCTTACAGATGGCTTAACGTCTATTACAGAGCTGATTGTGTGGTGATCGGTTACTTGGAGAAAGAAAAGGAAGGACAGGAATTGGAGGTTAGTACATTTGAAAGAGACGGTACTGCAGGGGCAGCCTTAGGCATGTGCAAGCTGTGCACCTGCATATATTGAATATAAAACAGAAAGAGAAAATAACGACACAGCTAAAAACACAGCGGCAAATTTCGACAAAAGCTAAGCGCTTGTGTCATGAGCACGAGGCGGCTATGCAGTGTCTGCAACGGATGTGGCCATCCACCGTGCATAAGATACCATATTGACATTGGCGGGTGATGGGGCCACCAATTCTTTCTCTGCCTAGGGCCGCCACAAGCCTAGAGCCGCCCCTGAGTACTGCTGCAATAAATTATTTCATCGAAGGTCATGCGCAATCACTGCACCACCGTGTTTCCATGTTTAATAACATGCTTTAACTCCTATCATCATGAAAACGATATCACGTATACATCTCAGTATTTTAATTATTCAGAGAGCTGTAATATCACGAATGTAATGGATTCTGTGTCCTGTCGGAGGTAGAGAAAGCCAGTTTAAGAAGCACGTATTAATTCACACACATAGAGCACATAGAAGAGCACATACAAAACAAAGCATTTAACGTGCTACTTTACTTACGATGTAATTTGAGAAACTAGTTAATTAAACGATTTTAAGATGACGTTTATGATGTTCTACTTTAATGAGAAAATAAATTACGTGCTTAAAGTGGAAAGTTCGAGATTGAAGTTGACATTTCGTGCTTTTTCCCCACTCTGTTCCTTTTTTTTTTCTCTATACCCTAATAAGCTTTCATATGACACTCAGACGATGGGCTACGACTCACCTTTTCACGGCGACTTTGATATGTGACAACTTCTTTTTTATTTCGGACACTGTGCGACTTTGTGAACTTGAGCTTTCGAGTTTCTCCGACATGCTATGTCACTCGATTAGCTTCCTTTTGTTGTTTATACCACTGTTAAAACCAACATATAGTATGTTTTTCCTTCCCTCCACTAGGTATTCGCTGAAATTCTTCCATTTTCCGTCTTGCTTTTCCCATTGTCTTTTCACAGAATGCTGAGCTTAAGGGCTATTTATATTAATTTGCATATTCAAAGAGGTGTAATTCTGGGAGGAGTTGGGGCGGGACACCAGGTGCGTGCATTAGCGTTACTTTTCACACTGACCGGGATTTATGTAGTGGAAGAACGCGGAAGATGGCGAACGCACAGATTCCTGCATCTGTATTTTTCTGTACGGAAGCACATTTTGGCTTTTGTGCTTACGTCATGTTATAGTGCGAATTCTATGCACGCCGTTATGCATGAGGCCCCAGGACTCTAAAGACTTGGACCTTCGTCCTTTTGCATAGATATCGGGAGTGCCCCACACCCCTTTTCAGCGACTTCATGACCTTGTTGTGTACATATCAATGGTATCTGACTACTGACTTCACTGAGTCACCAGAGATAAAAAATTACATCAATAAAATATACGAATGATTCATTGATTGTGAATCTGCTTGTAACAAAAACCTGTAGCATTGGGGAGTGGTTTGCAGGTATGAACCTGAGATCACTACACAACTTAAATTAAATTTCAATAGGAAATACCATGTGCACGTGCATTGAATGCTGTAAGAATAGTTGGTGCTTGGCCAATTGTGGTGTGCCAGTCAGGACAAAAGTCCAGTGGAAATTTCTGATACCAGTCCATCCTCGATCACCTGTCTCTAATGCCAATAAAGAGCATTCTTTATCAAAGGGGGCTGTGGCATAAAATAGACTAAGTTCTGCTATGCAACAGGGAAGACTCAACAGTCTAACACTGAAGCCCCTGGATTTCAAAGGAATCATAAAGGATTCTTCTACAAAGAACACCAGAATAAAAACTTATGAAAGAAGGGACATTCATTTTGCTATAGTAATATTTGGTGTCATACATTCACCTGAGGTTTGTGGGTGCTGGCTGGCTACACTCGTACACTAGCAAAACTGTCCTTGTTGCTCATGTTGTGTTGTTTGTAGCTGATTCCCACTGCTTATTCTTTCAGTCATTGTTGCTGATATACTGTATATGGTTGTCTAAAAGCCAGATTGGTGTTTCAAAGTATACATTTTTATGGCCCTTAATATACAGTATAGTTACAATGGAATGTTAAAATAAATGTGTGTATCAAGTGCCATACATTGTTATGCATTTCATGGTTGTTATGGGTCATGCTGCCTGAAGTAAGTAACAGAGAGGTAGGGCATTTGTTTTTACAGGAAGGCCAAGGGGAGACAAAAAATTAGCATCAGCCTAAGGGCACCCAAGTTAGTTAATCTGATGATCGGAAAGGATAACCTACCTCAAGCACTTTACCTTACCTACCAAATACCATCCTCTCAACTCCCAAAAACACTCTTTCTTCTGAACCATAGCTGTTCTATCTTCCCACCAGGGGAACCTTGGCCTTTTCTCACCACCCAACTGTGCACTCAATATCAGGACCTACTGAAAGTTCCAGGCTCATCCAAGTAGTCCTGCTTTGAGAGCTTTGGGAAACCCTGTACTTCTTATGTGGCTCCCTGATGTTTGCCTTGGGCCACAACGGTTTGTCTTCAATATGCAAGAGCCCTTAATGGTCAAAGGAAGTTGTCCTAGTATTCTTCATGTCCTTCAAAACTTCTTCTACTCACTGGTGCTCTTCACCATTTACAAAAGTAGAATATACTGCTGTCCACCAGATGATTACCCACAGTTTCCCATAAAAGCACTTTTTAATCATCTGTATAGGCTTCTCTATAAAAGTGCAGGTTCTGCTGAGTGCTAAGTTTATGCTGTTCCTGCATTTCTTAGTCTGTTACATAGCTTTATTTTTTTAGCCTGACTAGTTGGTGGCAATTATGTGCCTAACAGAACATGTTGTAAAATTGTAAGTTAAGATGGGAATCCTGTCCTGGAAAAAGCCATCATAAGCTTTTTTTTTGTCTGCTTCTGTGTTATCTACTACCACTTCAAAATAGGGTAAATTAAGAAATTTTCTCTCTTCCACATCATCTTCAAGCATATCATATTTATTATAAATAAAATATAAGTTTTTATCTTTGATTATGGTAATGGCACTGTTTAAAGAAATTATTTTGATGTGTGTAATTGGTGATTTTCACTTAGAAATACTTTTCCCAAAAATGGCTCCCACCATATGCCATATCTGCAGTGCTCATCACTCTCCACCTCCCTTAATGCTTCTGACCTGTCCTTCCTCTTGCTCCACTTATTTTCAAAATAAATGCAATGGAGGATGGTTCATGATGAATCAAGTTGCTCTCAAAGGAGTCCAGAATCTCAAACCACTTTAACAATCCATAATCTAGCTGATAATGTGGCAATAGTTACAACAAAAATAGACGCCTTTACGTTAAAAATAAAATGGGAAACCTAATTACATGAAAGCTGAGTAATAAGAGACACTTAATTGCATTTTCTGATGATAATGACATGTAAACTTGTGTGTAATGCAGTTTCACTGAATCTGATATGGTGAAATCTGGTTACTTAGTAAAATGCACTGATGGTTCCATTACTTGTTACTGTGAATATCATGGGGCATCATTATAAAGGAATATGTTCTTAGAATAGGCTGTTAGCCAAGCGCAAAATTTGGAGCTTATTGTATTAAATGTTTTATATTTCTGATTTTATACTTATAAACAATTTTGTTCTTTCATTTCCATACCCCAACTGGGGAAATTTAAAGTCACAAATTCACTTAAATTTCATACCATGGTACAACACTCCATTCATTCATGAAAGTTTCAAAATAAAGTATACCATTAGATAGATAGATAGATAGATAGATAGATAGATAGATAGATAGATAGATAGATAGATAGATAGATAGATAGATAGATAGATAGATAGATACTTTATTAATCCCAAGGGGAAATTAAACTGAGATAAATATATGATAAGCACATTAAAAGTCGAGAGATGGAAAAAATGCACAAATGCACCATTTCTAAGAATATTTTTTAAATATAAAACTATATGGTTAGAAAAAAAAGATAAACTGAAAGAACAAGTTCACTTCTATCTGCTTTCAGCCTGTTATTCAGAGAAGTGTATGTGCTAGGATGTTATTCTAATTCTTAATTAATTGGTTTGCTTCATTTTTATACAGTATATTTATATTAATATTCTATCATAATATATTAGGCCTTTTTTAACATGACTGTAATACTCTGAAAAGTTTTTTTTGTAAATTAAAGCAGTGTTTTGACCACCCAAACAGTGATGTTTTCATTTGTTGGTAACTGAATTGCATTTTGCATTGTCTGCTTCAAGGTGAAAACTAGAAACTGTCTTTTGATGCAGCTACAATTGATAGCAACATAGCTGTAAATGTCAGCTGTCACAGAAAAAATCTTACACTTTCCGTTTCCTTATATCCTATTCTTCCAATAGATGTCACCTGACTAATTATATGGGGATGTCTCGGCAGTCTTGTTGTGTACATATCAATGGTATCATGCTGACTTTACCAATCTTATGTTTTTCAGTTGACTCTACCAAGTTTAAAAAATAAAGTGAAGCTGAATAAACGTACATAACGTTTATATAACGTATCCTATTTTCTTCAACAAATTTTCTAAAGGAAAGTGTGGGTGAAATGCTATATCCCATACCAGCTAAGGCAGCATGATGGATTTTAATTTTATTTACAATTATACATATTTTTACACCATGACAGCTTATTCACAATATACTATGACACATATTGTAAACATAATGTAGGATTCAATAGGCTTTGAACCCCTGGCCATCCTGTAAGCTGGCTCATCTACATGGCCTCTCACCCAAACCTGATACCACGAGATTCAAACTTTATATTTTCTCTTTTCTTACTCTCTAAATATCTGGTCTGGCCTCACTCCCTCTCCCTCTGTGTCTTCTTCTTGCCTATAAAAAAGTTTCTTCAACTTACCTTATGACTAAACAATTCCCAATGTAGTGGGCTTATACCTCAACCTGTGAATTTTTAGAGGAAAGCACTTGGACCTCCAAATTTCAGGGAGAACAAATTTGCCTGCAACTCTCTGTCATATGTGCTGGATACCCCCCACTAATTCCCATAAAGGATATACACCACATTTACATGACAATAATTTACCAAACATTGGCACTTGGACCAGTGTGCCTGTCACCATTGTGGGTTTGCTTGGAAGGATTTGGTCAGGATGCTCTCCAGTCTTTCTTTTTATGATGCTTCACTGTCCCTAAGCCACTCTAGTGTTGCCTTTCTTCAGGGTCACTGTCCTGTTGGAAGGTGTACCTTTGGCCCAATGTAAGGGCCAGAACACTCTAAAGCAGGTTTTCATTTTCAGTCCCTGCTGCTGAAAAGCAACCCCACAGCATGATGCTGCTCAACCATACTTCACCGATGGAATGGTATTGCACAGGTGGTAAGTGAAACCTTCTTTCCTCCAGACATGATACTAATCTTGGCTTCATCAGGCCAGAGAATCTTGATTCTCACAGTCTTAGTTGCCTTTACGTGCATTTTTTTGCAAATTCTAAGCGACATTCAATGTGTTTATTTACTAAGAAGAAGCTTCTTTCTGGCCACTCTGCCATAAAGCCCAGATTGGTAGAGTGTTTCAGTGATGGCTATCCTCCTGGAAGTTTTTCCCATCTGCACACATGTTCTCTGGAGCTACTGCTACAATGACTAATTGGCTCTTGGTCATCTCTCTTACCATAGCGTTTCCCTCATGATTGCTCTAGGAATAGTCGTGGTTGTTCCAAACTTCTTCCACTTAAGAAGTATGAAGGTATCTGTGCTCTTGGGAACCCTCAATACTGCAGGACTTTTTTTAGCCTTCCCCAAATCTCTGTCTTGACACAATCCTGTCTCTTAGATCTGGAGGAACACCCTTTGACCTTATGACTTGAATTTTTGCTCTTCGTTTTTTGCTTTCCTAATCCTGTCCAACAAACTGAATTGACCACAGATGGAATACAAACAAGTTGTAGAAACATCTCAATCATCAATAGAATGGGATGCACCTGAGCCAGACTTTAGGTGTCATAGCAAATGGTCTGAATACTTGTGTCAACGTGACATTTCCATTTTTCATTTTTAAAAACTGCAAAAAATTTCTGTTCTCACTTTGTCATTAATATTGAGTGTTGCATGATGTGGGAAAGAAATTAACCTAAATGATTTTAACACAAGGCTGCAACATGTAAAAAAAGTGAAGGAGTCTGAATACTTTCTGAAGGCACTATGTACAGTATATATATAGAGATATGAACATACAATCCTTTTTCAAATACCTTAGTAAAAAAAAATAAATAAATGCTGCCTCAGTCACTATGTCAATGAAAAGTGATACAGTACACAACTGCCTGTAGGTAAGTTCAGAAACAGTTTAATATCCCAAATTCAAAAACCCTGCAGGCATTTCAGAATGCAATACTCAAGTATAACATTTTTTAGTTCAGTCATCAAAGAACAACAGCACATTACTGCTTAGTTAAATCCATTCACTTGAATGCCTGAAGCAAAGTGTTATATTGGGTAGTCACTGTCTGACGTATGGCAGTGATTTTTACTGGCAAAGCTATAGAGAGCTCTTTTGCTTTTTTACTACCAGTTTGGAGTTCAAAGATTCAGGTAGTCAGAATTTATCTTGGCAGTATTAGCTAGGTAGGAATTTTTTTGTTTTGCCTAATCATATTTTTTTTTTTATTTATAATAATCATGAGTATCCAGTGTGAACTTGGCCCCGGACACAGCCAGACGGACATCGTTGGCTCCACCACACACTGTTTATTAATACAATAATATTTACAATAATCACGTGCGCAAACCCCAGTGCCTCCAGCACCGATTCCCCCAATGTCCAGGCCACACAGTCCTGTGCCTCTTTTCCTCCTGGCCGCCTCCAGTCCTCACTCCAGGTCCGTCCTCTTCCATCCGACTTCCACTGATGACTGGAGGGAGGCGGCCCCTCTTATAGGAACCCGGATGGGCTCCAGCTGCTTCCCGGCAATTAGTCTTGGCCACACCCCTGTGTGGCGGAAGTGCCGGCTGCGCACCCGGAAGCCGTCCGGGTGTCCCCTGTCGTCTTCCCCCCGGCACTTCCTGGTGTGGCGGAAGTGCCGGGCTCCCGGGATGATAAGGCACTGGGGCACCGCCTGGCGGTGGCCACGGGTCCCTACAGGGCTGGGCTTCCAAGCCCTCTACCCGAGGCCCCCAACATAACCAGGACGGATGCCCCCTCGCGGTCTGGAGGAGGCACACGCCCTCCTCTGGTCCTCCAAGGCGTCCCGGCCGGGCACCAGCCCCGGCCGGGGACCACACAGCAAAGCTCACCCTATTATGTGCAGTCAGCTATGCCTATACCCATCCATCCATCCATTTTCCAACCCGTTGAATCTGAACACAGGGTCACGGGGGTCTGCTGGAGCCAATCCAAGCCAACACAGGGCGCAAGGCAGGAACCAATCCCGGGCAGGGCGCCAATCCACCGCAGGACACACACACCCACACACCAAGAACACACTAGGGACAATGTAGAATCTCCAATCCACCTAACCTGCATGTCTTTGGACTGTGGGAGGAAACCGGAGGAAACCCACGCAGACACGGGGAGAACATGCAAACTCCATGAAGGGAGGACCCGGGAAGTGAACCCAGGCCTCCTAACTGCGAGGCAGCAGTATGCCTATACCCTGTTACAAAAAATAATCCAATAATATTGGCTGTTGTTGCTTAATTTTTAAAAAGACAAAACATATTTTGCAAGGCTCTCATCCTCACCATAAGTTACAGGAGCTCAAATGCTCTGCCTAGAGAACAAAAGGTAATCTTCTTAGCCAGCTTAGAACTAATTTCACCCAAGTAACAATTCAGATTTTTCACTGCAAGCATACAAATTCTAAAAGGCTCCCTCCACTTGAGAGATCTTACACCCTTCCTCAATAAACTTTGGTTTTCATGGCGTAGTGCTCCCCAGACCACCAATCTGAGTCCAGAGCATGGCAACAGCATAAAAGGGTTCTGCCCTGTGCTTAGAGATGAAAATGCAACTCCTTTAGCCTCTTAATTCCTTTCACAAAAGCAGCTATTTGGACTTTATGATTTTTGACAGCAAACACTCATCTTTCAACACACCAAATTCACTTGATCCTGTTACACAAGAATTAATTTATTCACTCTTTCTGTTTTTCGAATGTAATAAAATTTTAAAGGTTGCTCAAAGATGTTATTATATTGTGCTTGTTTTTTAACAATTAAAACATTTATGTAGTAGTTGCTATCTGAATAAACAACTAATGTTCCTTCTTGTCTCCTATGCTGTGCATTTTGACAGTGTATGAAAAAATATTTACCTTGGGCATTCTGTGAGAAGAAGGTTTTATGTTGAGTAAGTTGTGGAGATGCTAGAACAATTCCAGAGTTGGAGAATATCCTTTAAAATTTAATAGGCTCTTTCTTCTGTTTGAAGTCCTAAAATGAAACAAAGCTAATATGGTACTCCTTTTATTAGGTGCTATATAAATAAAGTGGTGGCTCTAAGGCTAAGGATCTGCACTGGTATCATAAAGGTTGCCGGTTTGAATCCCTGTCACTACCAAAAAGAGATCCTTCTCTGCTGGGCCATTGAGCAAGGCCCTTAACCTTAAATTGCCCCAGGGGCGCTGTACAATGGCTGACCCTGCGCTCTGACCCCAAGAGGTATGCAAAAACTAACAAATTCCTAATACGAGAAATTGTATAAGGTGAAATAAAGAACAAAAAAAATATGCATTGTTATTACTATGTCATAAATATCCATTATCTCTTGTGATTTTTTTTTTCATTGATGAAACACAGATTCAAAAATATTTTGAACATGGGAGTAGTGAGAAAAGTGCCCTATAAATGTAAAGAATTGTTATTATTACAACATTATGCATTTTTTTTAGATTATTAAGAGATTATAATACTGCTTTGCTAAGGAACAACATAATGTAACCTGCTTTCCTAAATTTTGTTATTCAAAATTTAAGCATTCTGCAAAAAGGAGGTAAGAGGATAGGAAAAAATACAGCCTCCTTGCCACACTGTTGAAGTGCTACACTTATATGACAGCAAATAATCACTTTACCCTACAATAAAAAAGCAATTTCATTAAAGGAATGAATGGAATATCACAGCTGTTACATCTGTGATACATCTTATTTCATATGAAAATATTATTTGAACACTAATAATATAAAAAAATTAACATTCAAGGTTTCACATACAATGATAAAGCGAGGGACACCTACACCTCCTTTTCACTGAATTAAACTAGTTATTTCAAAATACAGCATAATTAAATACCTTTATAATATTCACAAAAAGCATGAGTCCTTGGTATATTAAGTATTTTGGTATGTTAAATTGTCTCAGGCCTTGATGGATTGGAAAATTTTAAACCTCTGCCTTGAAATAAAAACAGTTCTTGGAACTGTACTGTGACATTAAAATATCTGCAATACTGTATATAATACGTAATGATGGCTTATTTTTTGGGATTGTTTAATATTAATGAAAATAATAATAAACCTGCACTCACTAAACATTATTTGAATTAAACAGTATTTGAATCCTGCATTGATTTCCGCATGGCGTTTGCACATTCTCTCATCCTGTACAGCTTTCTTCAAGGGACTCCAGTTTTCTTCCCACATCTCAAAGATGTGTGTTAGGCTAACTGGCAGTTAGTACAGAATGTGATTTAAAATAATCAGAGAGGTACTGCTCCATTGCTCTTATTATTTTAAACAAGGCTTAAGATTAGCAATTTTAGGACTCTTGCTCCTACTGCAGTGGCTAATGTGCCAATGCAGAATTTTAGAACATTAAAGCCATCAGAACACTTATGACAGACCATTCAGTCTAATGTTGTTTATTAACCTCTATTCACCCATCTCTTACTAAAGAAATATCAAATTTAGTTTTGAGAAAGCTCACTGCTCTAATGAATACCATAATGAATGGTATCTTATTCCATGTATCTATGGTTCTTTCTGTTAATAAAAACTTTCAAACATTTTTATGAAATTTTCCCTTAACTAGTTTCCAACTGTTCTCGTTGAAGAACTGATTTCAAAGTAACATCCAGGATCCACCATACCAATTTCCTAGAAAATTTTGAAAATTTTCCTGATATTTCCATTTGATGAAGCTAAAAAGTGTTCAACTCCTTCAGCTATTCTTCAAAGCTGGTACTTAGAATCAGTCTAGTCTTTCTCTTTTGCTCTACCTCTAAGTGCTGCTATTTTCTTTTTGTAATGTAGAGACAAAAACTGATCACAGAACTCCAAATGAGGCCTCACCAGTGCAACACATACCTTAAGCATAATGTCCATTTAACTTTAACTGTACAAGGTATAGAAATAACTAATATGATACATTGGAGAATGTTAGGGCACAGATGACCTAAAGAAATTGATGAAAAAATACAAAAAAGTTGCACAGCTGGAACAGCTACAGTATATGAAGTATCTTTCAGATGAGTATCTTCTATTGACTGCTTCCTGATGGCAGTGGAACAGTGAGCAAGTGGAAGGGGCAGGTGCAGGAAGTCACAAACCGCAAGTAACATTAGAGGTATTTCAGTCGTCAATCTTTTGATCTGCAGAGGGAGAAATAGGAGAAGCAGTTAGATATAATGCCACCCCGTGCCTCAGAGTGAATTACAGTATGTGTGCCTCAGAGTAAAATTACGACCGGATGAGCTCTGAAGTTGTCCCCTAAGTGCATGTGTGTGACAGTGTATAACTTATCACCCTATTAAACTCCTTAACTTCCTCTGATCACTGTGGACAATGGTAAGTCCTAAGTCCTTCTCAAAAGGAGTACTTTCAAGTTTCATATTTACCACTTTAACATCCTACTTGTTAATGCTTTTCATTTACTTCATCTACCAAAAGTCTGCCCACGTCAGAATTCTGTTCAAGTCAGTTTGTAATGATGTAGCGGGTACCAGGTTGTCTGCTATTTCACTTAGTTTAATTATCATTCTCAAATTTAAATTTTAAAATGTTTTAGTGAGCAGTGGCCTAAAATTTCATAAAAGCAAGCTGTCACTTATACCAATACAACTAAAAAAACTGACATAATCCAGGTGCTATTTCCAGAATGGCTTTGATTTGGATATTCCTGTTAACTCAAATGCTGTTACTTTAAATAAAGAATGAATATTCTTTCTGAACATTGAACACATTTTATAAGTGGTCAGAAACTTGTAAATAACTCATGAAAAAATAAAGTTACGTTAAAACCAAGCACACCATTGTTTTTCTTGTGAAATTCCCAATAAGTTTGATGTGTCACATGACCCTCTTCCTATTGAAAAAACAAAAGTTGGATCCAAAATGGCCAACTTCAAAATGACCACCATGGTCACCACCCATCTTGAAAAGTTTCCCCCCTCACATATACTAATGTGCCACAAACAGGAAGTTAATATCACCAACCATTCCCATTTTATTAAGGTGTATCCATATAAATGGCCCACCCTGTATTTTGCCTTTTTTCTTTTGTTGTTTGTACTGGCATGCATGGCGACCTTTTTCATTATATTTTCTTGTACTGAACTAAATGGGGATGACTAGATTGGCTTGCCAACATTTATCAGTGGGACTTTACCATACTTGACCACAGCATTTTTGCACCACTTCAGCTCGAAGATTATTTCACATTAAAAGCTACAGAGATGTCTTTTACTTCTTTACTCCTCAAACTCAACGTGCTTGATATTAGCTTGCTTGCATGTCCAACATGCCAATGTCAACTCAAAAAAGAGAAGCTTCCCTCCCTCACAAAAAAGTTGCAATAAAATTAATTTCCTTCTTTGTTCTGTTGTCATAAACACATCTTTGAAATGTGAATATGTTTTGTGAAACTGGTATATTCTCTGACAATCTATAGAGTTTAAAGAACATTTGGTAAGCTTCCAGGCTTTTGTTGTCCTGAGGGAAAAGTAACAGATTCAAGACAGGAATCAACCAGTCTATCACAGGGTGCACTCACACACCCATACTCAGTCACACCAGGATCAACTGGGAGTCACCTTAACACTATGCCAGCGTGCACATATCTCACTTTGAATCAGATCCAAATGCTGTTAGGATATCAATCAGCTTATTTCCCTAGAATACCAAATTATTGTCCTGTTTAAAATTATGATTATGAACTTGGATGTGTTTTCCAATAAAGCACAGCATGGTTCATAATAGATATTGCTCCCTAGAAGAATGGTGGGGCTACATGCCATATTTGCTGTGTTTTATTTTCTGAGACACACAGTTTCCTTGGCAGGGAACATTTCAGTTTCCCAGCCCACTTCACATATTAGAAATATTATTGTTTTAAATAATAGTCTAACACTAATGGATGCAATGTGTATTTCTACCTACAGTTTATTTAGACACTGTTGTAAAAAATAAAAATGAAATCAATAAACAAAAATACAATGATGTAAATTTTCTCCTATTGTCTAATAATGTAGAATGATCTAAAGGAGGCAAAGATCTAATGCTTCATTTCAAAATAAATCTTTTAAAAAGCCTAATTAAGTCTCTGTAATGCATTATTTTATACCTCACAACAACACCTAATGAGGAGACTAGTGCAATCTGTGTCTAATTAAAGTCTCCCCTTGCTGCTGCTTAAACGTCCCATTTTATCATGGGTTGTCATTGCACAAAAGTTTTCGTAATATCTTGCCTGCCACCCAGCAGCAGTTTCATATTCCCTGAGGTATTTAGGTCAGTCCACTTCTCTCATCCTCATTCATCCTATGAACTTGCTTGAGTGGTTTAGGGCACTGTGGGATACACTGTAAGTACTCTAGTGGGATTTGGAATTGAGGCCAAACCTATATTTTCACTTCTAAATTGGATAATAAAACACATTTAGAACCCATAGTGACTTTGCTTTAAATTATCTTACTGTAATGTCAAAATATTGTTTTGGTTTAATTATCATTAATTGCAAAAATAAACTTACATTTCTCTTTTTAACTACAGGCTAAGGCTGATCCCTGTATCAAAAAGGGTGATGTAATTGAAACAAAAGGAGAGCTGTAAGCTCAGAGTGGTACATTTAGTAGCCACCAAATGAGAACTAAAACTGTTCTGAATTCTTGATTAAGATGATATCTATTTTTAGCGTAATAAACAAATACACAAAATTATAAAGTGTTCTAAATCTAATTGTAAGCAAATGTGTGATTACTTGATTAACCTGACTGTGCTCCAGGTGTAACATGTATGCAATGAATTATGCTAAAGCTTTAAGGTGTAATGCACCTTAGGGTGCAGCTCAGTTTAGATAGTCTGTATGTAAAATAAAGTGTATTTTACAAGCAGTATCTTTTCCTGTCTTCTTTAAACAAAATAAACCATGAAGAATTAATTTAAAAAAGTCAACCTGGGTGTGTTATGTAATTGAATATTTAATTAACTAGTTACTAGTTATCTGTGAGGGAGCAACAAACTGATGCAATCAAAGTGGAGCATATGATATTATTTATCTTGACTTTCAGAAAGTATTTCATAAGATGGTACATGAGAGGTTGGGCATTGTTCAGGGTGTTGTTTGGAGATGGATGCAAAACACAGACACAAGAAGCAGAGGATTATGGTACAAGGAACCTTATCAGAATTGGCTGATGTTAAGAGTGGTGTTCCACAGGAGTCAGTGCTAGGACCACTGCTATTTTTAATATATATACACCAGTAACAGCGTACTGCATGATAATGTGCAGTAAATCTACTTGACTTGAGCATTCATAGTTTTCATACTTTTTCTCTGTACTTTAGCATTCATCAAAGGTTGATGTGCTTGCTGCTTCTTGATCAGCTCTTCTTTTCTCCACACTAGCGGCCCATTTCTTCTCTTCTTTTGTCGGCACCTTTTCGCGTTAAAACTGATTAAGTCAGTGTTGGTGTTGCAATTACTTAGTACGTTGTCCTTAATTTTTCACTTAAGCTGGCACTTAAGTCTTCAAGAATGATTTAAGATATGAAGAGGTAGGGGAAGTGACGGCGAAGGTGGTAGGGCATGAGAACGGCGCCTGTACACATGAGCTGCACGGCTACCCTGCTGACCACTGCCAAGAGTTCATTCTACAATAAAATAAAATAAAAATAATAAGAGGAATACACTTGGAGGTCAATCATCTCCCTGAAAGAGGATAGTAGATGTCACATAGTATATGTATACCAAATTTCAGGCCAATAGGTCAAACGTTTTGCGAGCTACAGGTGATTTAAAATCCTGGAAAGACAAATAGACAGCCATGGTAGCATATTATATAAGAAGATGATTTGGATAGCAGTTGTAACAAAATGCAGACACAAGAGTCATAAAAAGGTTTGGGGCAGTCAACCATATTATATTTCCTGGCTGCAAATGTTTAAATTGCTAGCACTGATGTGCTCAGAACAGAGTCCAAAACAGAACTGATGATGTTAGTCAAATATGGCAGCTTTATGGACGCGAGTTCATCAAAAGGGCCGGAACAGGAAGTCTCTTCATTCATCGGTTCTTCACTGGAAGTGACGTCACTAGGGCCAGGAGGAATTTCCTGTGAACGGTCTGCAGAAAAGCGAGAAAAAAGGTCAGTGCACTTTGCCACCCCCTGGTCTGGCGTGGAATTACTCTCATTTAGACCCCTTAGCTGCCTCTCATGCGCACGTGTGTGACACAGTATAAGTAACAAGTTGGTTAGCTTTGCAGATGATACCAAGCTCAGTGGATTGGCAGATACTCCAGAATCTATTGAATCATTACAGAGGGACTTGGATAGCATACAGGCTTGAATAGATTCGTGGCAGATAAAATTTAAGGTCAATAAATCTAAAGTATTACACGTAGGAAGTAAAAATGTTAGGTTTGAAACAACAAAGGGAGGTCAGAAAATCAAAACTACACCTTATGAGAAGGATATAGGGGTCATAAGGGACTCGTTACTATCAACTGCCAGGCAGTGCTCATAAGCCATTAAGAAAGATAACAGAATTTTAGGTTAAATAGCTTGATGTGTAGAGTACAAATCCAAGGAGGTTATGCTCAAGCTTTATAACTCACAGGTGAGGCCTCACCTGCACTGCGTACAGTTTTGGTCTCAGGCTACAAATAGGACATAGTAACATTGGAAAAAGTCCAGAGAAGAGTGAATAGGCAGATTCCAGGGCTATAGGGGATGAATTATGAGAAAAGATTTAAAAGCTGAGGTTTTTCAGTTTAACCAAAAGATTAAGGGGAGACATGATTAAAGTGTTAAAAATTATGAAGGGAATTAGTACAGTGGTTCAAGACCGTTATTTTAAAATGAGTTCATCGAGAACATGGGGACACAGTTGGAAACTTGTTTAGGGTAAATTTCTTAAAAACATTAGGAAGTTTTTTCTCACAGAGAGTCATGGAATAAGTTGCCAAGTACTGTGGTAGGTAGACAGCAGAACTTTAATGACAATTAGATGTTATTTTAGAAGAATTAAGTGCTAATGTACTGAACTTTGTCATTTTTGAGATGGGACACAGTATTAAGCTGGCTCTCCTAGACACTATCAAAGTTGGTGCATACACATACTGTATATGTGGGAGCAAGAGAGTTAAAACACTTCCAGATATTATGCTGGATTCAGACTTAACTTTTTAATTATTTTTTCTTTAACAAATGAAAATTAGTCTGTACTGCATTCATGCATTTTAATATTCTGTACATCAACTAAATATAAACCTGAACAGCAAAGATTGTCAGCGATACTTTGTCAATATTAGAGTTAAATTAGCTCTTAAAGAGCATTTACTGTATATACTTAGCCATATATACCTTACTGTGTATGACCTACTTACCTAAAAATTTCTAGAAAATAATATTATTTTAAATCTTACAAATAATAACCACTCAAAACATGTGATGTTAACAGGAGGCTATCAACAAGTAATAAATAGTATGTCCTGTTGGAGGGAAACGTGAACAAGGCAAGGTAAGCATGAACAATGTCTCAACAAATAATCATTTTTTATTTAATAAAATAAAAACACCTTCAAAATGCTGCAGAGTCTTATGTCAGCACACTGAAACTTTCAGTGATACCTGTATGGCAAGTGAAAACCCCACTACTGTCTCTACTAACTTCAGCGATGTGTTGTACATGAGTGATTAAAAAAACAAAACAAGCAAAACAAATCAACAATGAAAAAATGAATAGGTGGTGTTGCAACAATGTAAACTTCAATGGTTGAACAGACACTTGAAAATATATTATGATGATCAGCGCACAAAGAACCAGTCCGAAGTCCTCACTGATGTGCTTAAGAAAGACCTCATTCAAGGCAGCCTGACCCCAAACCACACTTTGGGACTTATCTAGGACTTATCTTCGCTCATGAAATGTAGAACAGTTCAAAATACCTTGAATGTCCCAAAATATATCAGATCTTTTTTGGCAAAATGCGTCTTCGTCTTCTTTTGGCAGCTCCCATTAGGGGTTGCTACAGCGGATCATCTTATTCCATATCTTCCTATATTCTGCATCTTGCTCTGTTACACCCATCACCTGCATGTCCTCTGTCACCACATCCATGTTGGCAAAATGCTGCAATGTCATAAAAATGTGATAAAAATATTATTGAACATCATTAACAATCAAACGTGATAATTTTCTTGTGTTTTATAAAAACTAGGGGGCTTCACTCACCAACACATCCCCTCCCCCCACCAACGCTACGCGTCGTTGTGAAGAGGGGGACTGAACGCACCCCAAGGAGGTAGTTCCTCCGAAACCCCTCTTAAATGGTGATACAATGGGAAACAAATACATTTTTTTTTACCTCCTCTTTGCTTGATCAGCTGCTGACTTGCTGCTGCTGCCATGCCATGTGATCTGAACTTCGCTCACATACCTCTTCCTCCCCTGCCAGCGCTATGCACTGTTGTGAAAAGGAGGGCTGAACACACACCAAGGAGATGCAGTAGCTCCTCCGAACCCCCTCTTAAATGGCGATACATTGGGAAACAAGTAACAGTTGTTCTTTTTACCTCCTCTTTGCTCGATCAGATGCTGGCTTGCTGCTGCTGCTGCCATGTCACATGACCTGCATTTCAAACGCCGCTTTAAAAGCCTGTACAGCACCTGAATATTTGATCTCTTTTCGCTGTTCCGTTATATCACAGAGTAATATTTTCAGTTTGTTAGCACTAATGCGATCTTTACTCTTTATGTTTTGAGACTTTCGAATTTTCCTACATCCATTATCTCTAACCTGCTCTGCATGTTTATCACGGGACTTGCTTCCAAAGGTTGTAAATATGACATGACTTTGCAGGAAGTTAAAGTGTCTCTCTGTCTCTCTTCAAAAGATCTGTCTTCAAAAAATCACGTCTTGTCGCAGGAAAAAAAGTCTTTTTTTATAATAGAGAGATGTTTAATGCTTCATGTATTGTGAAGTAAATAACAGCCATGCCCTTTTATGTCCTTGACCTGAGCCATTGATGATTTGTGGTATGAACACTGTCCACTGTGTCACCCAATCACACTGTTTCAACATATCATACTGTATATATAATTTTCTAACCTACCTTAATCCAGACCAGGGTCGCATGGTGCTGGATCCTATCCCAGCTAGCGTGGACCACAAGCCAGGAACAAACCCTGGAGAGGACACCAGTCCATTGCAGTGCAAACAACAACAACAACAACAACATTTATTTATATAGCACATTTTCATACAAAAAAATGTAGCTCAAAGTGCTTTACATAATGAAGAATAGAAAAATAAGAGACACATTAAGAAAATAAAATAAGTCAACATTAATTAACATAGAATAAGTGTAAGGTCCAATGGCCAGGGGGGACAGAAAAAACAAAAAAAAACTCCAGACGGCCGGAGAAAAAAAATAAAATCTGCAGGGATTCCAGGCCATGAGACCGCCCAGTCCCCTCTGGGCAATCTACCTAACATAAATGAAACAGTCCTCTTTGTATTTATGGTTTTCACGGAAGGACTTGATGATGATCACGTGGACTTCTGGCTTTTAGTCCATCAATGCTGGGACATCATGGTGCTTTGAGTAAGTTGGTGGTGGCGCAGGCCGCCACCACAGAAAAACCGGAAAAAGAAACAGAAGAGAGAGTAGGGGTCAGTACGGATTTTAGTGCCACCATGAATAGTTATTATAATGAATTGAACATACAGAGTATCAGGATTAAGATAAAGTGAAGTTATGAAAAGGCCATGTTAAAGTAATGTGTTTTCAGCAGAGTTTTAAAGTGCTCCACTGTATTAGCCTGGCGAATTCCTATTGGCAGGCTATTCCAGATTTTAGGTGCATAGCAGCAGAAGGCCGCCTCACCACTTCTTTTAAGTTTAGCTTTTGGAATTCTAAGGAGACACTCATTTGAGGATCTAAGATTACGATTTGGAATATAAGGTGTCAGACATTCCGATATATAAGATGGAGCGAGATTATTTAAGGCTTTGTAGACTATAAGCAGAATTTTAAAGTCAATTCTGAAAGACACAGGTAACCAGTGTAGTGACATTAAGACTGGAGAGATGTGTTCGGATTTTCTTTTCCTAGTTAGGATTCTAGCAGCTGCATTCTGCACTCGTTGCAAATGATTTATGTCTTTTTTGGGTAGTCCTGAGAGGAGTGCATTACAGTAATCTAATCGACTAAAAACAAAAGCGTGAATTAATTTCTCAGCATCTTTCAATGATATAAGAGGTCTAACTTTTGCTATATTTCTTAAGTGAAAAAATGCTGTCCTAGTGGTCTGAAGAATATGTGATTTAAAATTCAGGTTACAGTCAACGGTTACCCCTAAGTTTTTTACTTCGGTCTTAACTTCTAATCCTAATGCGTCAAGATTATTTTTGATAACCTCACTTAATCCGTTTTTACCAATCAATACAATTTCAGTTTTCTCTTTATTTAACTTGAGAAAATTACTATTCATCCATTCAGAAATACCAGTAAGACATTGTGTTATTGATTCGAGAGAGCCGGTGTCATCAGGTGCTACTGATAAGTACAGCTGTGTGTCATCAGCATAGCTGTGGTAGCTCACGTTGTAACTTGAGATAATCTGACCTAACGGAAGCATATAGATTGAGAAAAGAAGCGGACCCAGGATAGAGCCTTGTGGAACCCCATATAGAATATCATGCGTCTTTGAGTTGTGATTACCACAATTAACAAAGAATTTTCTCCCTGCCAGGTAGGATTCAAACCAATTTAAGACATTACCAGAGAGGCCCACCCATTGACTAAGGCGATTTCTAAGAATATTGTGATCAATGGTATCAAACGCGGCACTCAGATCGAGGAGGATGAGAACAGATAAATGGCCTCTGTCTGCATTCAATCGCAAGTCATTTACTACTTTAACGAGTGCAGTTTCTGTACTGTGATTAGTTCTAAAACCTGACTGAAATTTATCTAGAATAGCATGTTTACTTAAGTGGTCGTTTAACTGCATAATTACTGCCTTCTCTAGAATTTTACTTAAAAAGGGCAGGTTAGAGATGGGTCTAAAATTTTCAAAAGCAGAGGGGTCAAGATTATTTTTCTTGAGTAGGGGTTTAACTACAGCAGTCTTAAGACAGTCTGGGAAAACCCCCGAATCTAATGACGAGTTTACTATGTCAAGGATATTATCAATAAGCGCGTCCGATACTTCCTTGAAAAACCTTGTTGGTATTGGGTCAAGGACGCAGGTGGAGGGTTTCATTTGAGAGATTATTCTATGTAAATCAGGTAAATCTATCCTGGTGAAAGAATTGAATTTGTTTATAACGGAGTACTGGGGCTTAGGAGGTTCCACAGTGTTGGGGAGATATACTATATTATTTCTAATATCATTAATTTTTTGATTGAAAAATATAGCAATGTTCTCACAGGTTTCGCTGGAAGTATTATGGGGGCATTCCTTTGTGTTACCTGGGTTTAGCAGACGATCAATTGTAGAAAATAGGACTCTGGGATTACTAGCATTTTTATTTATAATATTAGAGAAATAGCAGCGCCTCTCAAGACGGACTGTGTTATTGTATTCTGTTATTTTAACCTTCAATATCTCATAATGGATAGTTAGTTTAGTTTTCCTCCATTTACGCTCAGCTCTACGACATATTCTTTTTAAGTCAGACACTCTTTGGGTCTTCCAAGGTATAATAATGCTAGAAGATTTTTTAATTGTCTTTTCAGGTGCAACTATGTCAACAGCAGCTCTCACTTTAGAATTAAAGTTTTCCACCTTACTATTAACATCATCCTTGCTATTGTAGCTGGCACTATAACCGGACTGATTGCTTAGAATGTTTGTAAATTTTACAGCTGCTGAGGAGTCAAAGAAGCGTTTTTTAAGAATATGCTTCTCATGTTTGTTTTCTATCATTATTTCTATACTGAATAGTAGAAGAAAGTGGTCTGAAAGACCAATATCAACGATCTGCTTCACATCAACTGTTAGTCCTTTGGTGATAATTAAGTCTAACGTATGACCTGCTTTATGTGTAGGCTGATTAACGAGCTGTCTCAAATCAAAAGAGTCTAGGAGGTTCATAAATTCCTTTACTTTTAGGTCACACTGATTATCGATATGAAAGTTAAAGTCGCCTACAATTAAGAGTGTGTCATAATTCGTAATTAAAATTGACATTAGGTCTGAGAATTCCTCAATGAAAGACGCGTTAAATTTAGGAGGTCTATACACGGATAAAACTAGAACGTGAGAAACTCCATGAATAACAACGGCGAGATACTCAAAGGACTTAAATTTACCAAAACTAACATCTTTACATTTTAACCGGCTCGAGTAAATGTTTGCCAATCCGCCCCCCTTTTTTCCCTGGCGGTCTGCACGAGTAAAACTGTAATCCGGAGGCGCAGATTCGATTAAAACAGCTGCGCCGTCTGAGCTGAGCCACGTTTCATTTAGTGCAATAAAATCAATGTTTCTATCACTAATAAGATCATTGATAAAAAACGTCTTGTTAGTTAAAGCTCTAACATTTAATAGCGCCATATTTAATGATTCGGGGGGGCAGAGCTGAATTCTATGCGCGTTACTAGTTATTGGAACAGAAACTAAATTATTTTTGTTAGCGCCGCTCTGAGTGTATTTTTTATGTAATCTACAATCTGTTTTTATAGTTTTAATGTATTGTTGATCTAAAGTAGTAATTGCAACTAAATTATTGGTGTTTATGCCGCACTGCCTAGACGTTTTACGTGCATTAAGACTGGTTATTAAAGTATTAATGTTGTGTACTTTTACCGAAGACTTTATTAAGCCATTCTGTCCTAGCAAAGCTGTAGTGTTACGGAGGGAGTTTAAAGTAGAACCAGACAGTCAAGATAGACAAATTACCTTAGCGATGTTTTCGGAGAGGACCCGGGCGCCGAATCTATTCGGGTGCAAGCCATCCCATTTGAACAAACGCGGTCTTTCCCAAAAAAGGTCCCAATTATCGATGAACCCGATGTCTTGAGACTCGCAGAAGCCTTTCAGCCAGTTGTTTAATCCCAGCAGACGACTGTAGTATTCATTTGATCGTCTGACGAGAGGTAGTGGACCCGAGATGAAAATTTTTGCCGATGGGGTCCTCTCCTTCGTGTCTTTAATTAGTGCTGCGAAGTCATCCTTGAGAATCTCAGACTGTCGGTGTCTTATGTCATTTATGCCGGCGTGTAAAATGATGGATCCAACTGCTCTCTTGTGTTTCTCGAAGATGGTCGGCGCCCGTCTCATCACGTCTCGGACTCGAGCACCGGGAAAACAAGAAACAAAAGATTTTTGATTAGGGCATGTGATATTAAGGTTTCGTACTATCGAATCACCTACCACGATTATATCACCCGGGGTTGAAGGCAAACTGGGGACGCGGAGAGGGTTGAACCGGTTCTGGATTGGGATGCTCGCCTGTGCCGATGGAGGTGTTCTAGCCTTGAACCCCCGCCTGCATGTCTGAAATACGCCAAGGTCTTCATCGGCGTCGTCGTCGCTCCTTCGAGGCGCGGGGGTGAAGCATACTTGTCCTTGAAATTGGGCGGCACGAGGTGGGGTTAATGTTGTGTCGACATCAGATGTCGAGGATGGCTTATCCTGCAGCCGAGCCTTCAAACCTCTGAGGTACCTTCTTCTGGACAGGAGTTTCTGGATCTGCTTGTCGAGTGCCTGGAGTTCTTCGACGATGACGGCAACACGATTCGTCTCACTATCGGCCATTGTGTGCTTGTACTTCCGCTTCGTGACCTAGGAAAGAAAGAGAGAGAGAGTTCACTCACATACGTGTTTCTTCATATATATGTGCAAACACACATATATACACATACCCACACACCCAATACACACTAGGGCCAATTTTGTGTTGCCAAATCACCTTATCTGCATGTCTTTATAAAAGGGGGAGGAAACCAGAGCACGTGGAGGAAACCCACAAAGACATGGTGAGAACATGGAAACTCCCCACAAAGGAGGACACGAGAAGTGAACACTGGTCTACTTACTTCAAAACAGCAGTCCTACCACTGTGCCATCATGCCACCCTGTTTCAACATATCTATAGCAAATAGCTAGAAGAAAACTAAAATGACACTTTATAGGTTTCAGTTATTGATTAACAACAGCACACTCTTTTCTGCTAGGCTGTACAATTGAGCCCTGCAAAGGAGCGTGCTGGTATTCTTGCTTCTTGCCTTTCGGCCAGTGCTCTGAGATAATAATTACACAGGCATTTATCTATACTAATAAACGGCAAAGCCCTCACTCACTCACTCACTCACTGACTGACTGACTGACTGACTGACTGACTGACTGACTGACATCACTAATTCTCCAACTTCCCGTGTAGGTAGAAGGCTGAAATTTGGCAGGCTTATTCCTTACAGCTTCCTTACAAAAGTTGGGCAGGTTTCATTTCGAAATTCTAC
>JANRMT010062819.1:11093323-11115605 GCA_026402145.1 Polypterus bichir lapradei
GTTTGTTCTTTTAACGTTTACTTTATTTCTAACTTGTATAATTTAGACAGGATATATTTTTATGGAGAGCAAAATATTATAAGTTGTTTAAGGTTTGAGTTGATTTATTCAGGAATAATATTCCTGTCTGTTTTTACCATTCCTACCAAAGATATTTCTGTCGACTAAATAAAAATTCCTTCTATTTAAAATTTAAATAGAACTTGAACAAATACGATAGTTCATAATATCCATGCAGACTTGCACGTAAGAGCGGGAGTTATCCATTTTAACAAGCAGCGTCTTGCACTGATACGAAATAGCTGTGTGTGTATATATGTAGATATGTATGTATATGTATATATATGTTTATATATGTGTGTATGTATGTATATATATATATGTATTTGTGTGTATATATGTGTGTGTATGTTTGTATGTGTGTATGTATATGTATGTGTATATATGTAGATATATATATGTATGTATATATGTGTGTGTGTGTATATATATAGATATGTATATATATATGTTTATGTGTGTGTGTATATATATATATATATATATATATATATATATATATGACAGCAACACTCATCACTCGCAACAGTGACAAAACAATTACATTGACAATCATGTTACGTTATTTTCAAAATGTTTCCTTTTCTTTTTCATTGCTTCTTTAACACACTACTTCTCCGCTGCGAAGCGCGGGTATTTTGCTAGTACTTCAATAAAACAAGTATTGCGCTAGGTTACTAGTTACTTTACAAAAGTAATCAGACTAGGTAATGCATGTTATTTTTAATATGTTAAACCCAATGCTGCTGAGCGTAGCACTGTATGCTTAGCTCATCGACATAAATTTAACAATTTGAGACAAATTATTTCAGCAAGGCGAAGGAGTAATGCGATCACCTGAGCATTTGTCTCAGGAAAATTATCTTTGTGAAAGCTTCCACCATTTTCTACCCATGGCTGCTGGATGCGTGTGAGAAGCAAAGACTGGTGGCCACAGACATGCAAAACCTAACAGAATGCAACAGACATGCATAGGCAGGGGAATCCTTAACTCTAACCTGGTAAAAAGTTTACATGGACAAATAACCATATTACTCAAAGAGAAATCTAATGTGTTAACCCTGTTTCTCAGAGAACATTATCCAAGTTTCTCTACTTGGAATAAGGTTTTACATGGCATTACAGAAACTATGTTTCTACAAATAATGAAGTTATTAAAGTGCATGTAAACCTTTTTGTTGTTTCTCAAGAGGATGGAGAACCAAAAACATTTTGGCTTGAGAAACCAGTCTACAAACCAGTCTCTCTATTTATGAAAAGTGTTTATTTGAAATCAATTAAAAAATAGCAAACAAAAAATAAAAAAGACCATCCACAACAAACAAATCCTTATCCAAAGTTAAACAATCATAAATTCAAGACAGAAACAACAATTCAAAAGCAAGAAAAATACAATTATTGAAAGACAACCACAATTAACCACAATGTTCCACTGAAGGACCTGATTGTCTTGCTCATAATATATACCGTATAGGCTGAGGGAGGACCTTGCGATGTGATGTCAGGGTGGCCCTGGCTCTTAATATTCTATCCATAATGGGCAAAGATGAACAAGTATTACATGGATAATAACTAATAATTAAACTGAACAATGGTTGTAAAGAATATGATTATAATAAATGCATACATAATACTCTAAAATAAACAAAGAAAACACCTAAAATAAACAAAAGCCAGAGAACACATACTGGCTGAAACATGACAAATTGTGCCTTTTTGTGTAGCATAACAAAAATGTAATCTATAGTTGAATGAAAGCTCCAGTTTTCTTGTTATTATTGTAATTTGATCTGTGTAAAATTCTGCCAAATTCCATGATGGAGCTGGTATATTTTCACTTTTAAAGAGGTTCACTATAAGTATTGTTTACTAATTCATTATACTCCAACTTCCTTCCATAAACAACTAATATCTGGAAACCCAGTCATAAACTGGTTAAGAACTTTCTTTCTGTGGGACAAGCTAACCAAATAAATGTGTTATTTCAAAGTACTGAGATTTTATATTGACATTCCTGTAATGATAGAAGCCAGACATTAAAGCAGTCAATGTACATCAATGTACGTCAATCCTTCTTGCAAATGAGAAAATGTAAAACTTAAACTCAATTTCAGATATCATGTCCCAGATCTTCCTTTCAAATGAAAAGAGCCTTCTAGCAAAACCAAAATGATTCTATATTGTCTAAATTAACAAAAACCATGTCCATGTCACCAAAGAAAGAACATATAACATCTGGGTACTATGTTATGAAAGAAATTAAACTCTTTCCACCTGACTAGTTTTTCAGTAAAAAGTACTATTGTCAAACACAATATCTATAATACTTTTGTAAAGGAACAGACAAGCACAATGATACAGGTTATCCTGAAACATCCTCATGAATTAAGGAATCCTGTAAATTCCCAAATGTGAGTCTGCTTGTGTTATAGTTTATCAAAACCTATTTGGCAGAAGAACATCTGAAATGTAGACACTGGTTTTGACCCAGTCATTAGGCATTCTGTGGCATGCATATTCATTGTGGTTCCTAAAGGAACTGGGCTGTTCATCACACTGTTGGCACCATTGCTGATAATTACTTCCATTTGTAATGGCCGACCCCTTACCCAGCCGGTAACTACACTTCCAAGACCTGTGGCCTGTATAAATTACTGAGATTGAAACTTATATATCAAGCCGTACCTCTAACAAATACAATTTTCCCCACAATTGACGGATTAAACATAGGCACACTAAAGCAGATATGTAAAAATAAGTGATTAATTATATTAAATGCAATAACAAAAAATACAAATTTCACACGTAGAAAATATATATGTATAAACCACCAAAGCAATAACGTGACAATACCATATATTTACACAACAAACCCTCCCTTGCCCCTGTAACATATAACAAACAACACGAATAACAACAATGAATGAATACGGAATGAATGATCATGAACTTGAGTCCGATTATATAACTGTCCTGAATGCGGATGACTGGTCAACAGATATGTGATGTGTTTGTATTTCCCAGAACAAATGGAACAACCTCACCGTGAATCCTCGGCATGTGATGGATGATGTAATCCGACCATGGGGTCTCTGGCAATAAGGGAATTGAAGTAAGTCTGGTGGAATGAAAACAAACTGTATCCAAAGCACGATGTGGAAAAACAACAGGTAAACTTGGTTCGTAGTTGTAAAGTGAAATCTCCGCCTTTCTCATCCTCCTCTTCTCTTTCCTTCTTTGTTCCCTCCTGATTGTTTAAATAATTAGATGTAACTGATTGAGATTGAAAACAGGTGCTTTCCATCTTGGGGCTGTGGTCTCTTTCCATTATCCGTCCCCCCTGTATTTACGGGGACGACATTCACTGACGCACACAAACAATAAACGGGATGATGGAAACAAAATGCACTTAGTACTAACATTGACAACACTATTACTATGTAGCCCTGCTTCAGCTCTGACATTCTCTCCCTCTTCATATTAGGTGTTTAAGCCAGCATTATCAAGTTTGCCTTCACCACTGCACAAAAGCTCTTCATTACCTTATTTAATCATTTATTTATTTGAGTTTTAAGTTTTACTTATTATTACGGTTTTATTTTTTTTTTATTTATTTGCATTTCTTTTCTATTTTATTTTTCACTTGCAACCATCATTCCATCTATGCAGTCAGGGGTGCAGTTATTTAAGCATAAACATTTTCTGAATCAAATCACTCACACAGAAATATTACATTTTTGTCAAATTTAGTTAATTTAGACAAATCTAAATTTTGTTTCAAAAATTAGCATATCCTCTACTATTTTGAAAATAATATACTTGGGGACATATCTATGTACTATTTTGAGGAATGAGGTGACCATGAGTAAAAGCAAATTAATTCTGATTTCTCTGTATATTTTTTTAATATATGTATAAGAAAAAAGGTGATTACAGATTTATATAAGTATTATTCTGAAAATGTTTCAAAGTCAATACGTCCAATAAGCCCAAGTAGGATTGTGGTTTACTTTTATATGTATCATTGTGAAAGCTGTGACATTACTTGCATCATCTGCCACAAAGCAAATGGATTTCAGGGTTGATTCAAAGCAGGACTAATTAAAACATCTTATTAAAAAATGTTTAAAAAAATCTCTCCTAGCATCATTGATAAGTTGTACAATCAATGCCTCAGAAGAATAAAGATACAAAGTGATCCCTATAAAAATCAAAGGATAAAGGCTGAATTGTCTCAAAGGAAATCAATGATGCTTGATGATGTAAACATTCCAATTGACAACATCCTTATTAAAAATTGTTAATGTTATCAGTACAGGAGGTCTGCAATCAAAATGCAAAGTATTTTAAAACTGCAGAAAACCAAAGAACCAAAAATAATGCATTTGACTTTGTTGAATGCATAAATTATGTTTTAAATAGAAATTGCTAAATCATTGGCAAAGATATGCTTTCCACATTCTGATCACCAATGTACTGACATTTCTAGGAGCACAGAACTAATTTTTTGTGAAATAGTACTCTTATGCAGAAATATACACGCTCACAGTTGGTTACAATTCCACTATTATAGCAGGAATCAAATAACTTGAAAAAAACAGTGTCTTGTTAAATTTTCCATTTTTCAGCAGGACTCCACAAACTAATAGCATTGCTTCAGTCACAAGCTGACACTGCAGCAGTTGTTCATTTTGGGGTAGCATTGTTTGTGATAACTGATAGGAAACCCCTAATGATACTTCAGAAAATTAACAAGATTTATGTTTTGAAAAAGAATATATATTTTTTATCAAAATATAACTCCTTGATCAATATGTTAGATGTAATTTTTTAGGCATATTTGCTAATTCATGATATTACTCGGGCGGCACGGTGGCGCAGTGGGTAGCGCTGCTGCCTGGCAGTTAGGAGAACTGGGCTCGCTTCCAAAAGTCCTCCCTGCATGGAGTTTGCATGTTCTCTCTGTGTCTGTGTGGGTTTCCTCAGGGTGTTCCGGTTTCCACCCACAGTGCAAAGACATGCAGGTTAGGTGCATCGGCGATCCTAAATTTCCCAAGTGTGTGCTTGGTGTGTGGGTGTGTGTGTGCGTGCCCTGCCCGGGGTTTGTTTCCTGCCTTGTGCCCTGTGTTGGCTGGGATTAGCGCCAGCAGACTCCCGTGACCCTGTAAGTTAGGATAAAGTGAGTTGGATAATGGATGGATGGATTGATGATATTACTCTCCCAGACCACTGAAATGTGTGTTTGGTTAAGTGGTAAATCTAAACTGGTCCATTATAAATGTGTATGTGATGGACTGGGGCACTATGATGTGATGGACTGACTCCTGCAATGTGTCCTTAGCTGCTAGGATAAGGTACGGCTTCAGGGTCTGACCCTGAAATGAATAAACAGGCTAGAAAATGGATGCATTAATAGGCTGTCGATTGAGGTACAGTATAATACTCAATATTAATAATATAAAAAACAGTACAAAACAATATATCCATATAAATGAAAAATAATTTATTGAACTTACTATGTAACTTGGGCGGCATCGTGGCGCAGTAGTAGCGATGCTGCCTTTGAGTAAGGAGACGTGGGTTCATTTCCTAGGTACTCCCTGCGTGGAGTTTGCATGTTCTCCCCGTGTCTGCATGGGTTTCCTCCAGATGCTCCGGTTTCCTCCATAGTCCAAAGACATGCAGGTTAGGTGCATTGGCGATCCTAAATTGTGCTTAGTGTGTGTGTCCTGCGGTGGGCTGGCACCCTGCCCAGGATTTGTTCCTGCCTTGCGCCCTGTGCTGGCTGGGATTGGCTCCAGCAGACCCCCGTGACTCTGTGTTAGGATATAGCGGGATGGATAATGGATGGATGGATGGATGGATATACTGTGTAACTCTGATTCATTAAATTATTTTTTTCGAGATTATAACTTTACATCCAAAACCAATTTTGGCACATAGGTTGAAATATTTGCCCAAAATGCACAAATATTAGAGGAATCTTCGTTTGTTGCAATTGTAGTGTATCTTATGTCTTTTTTAAAATTTCTTTTAAGTGTACTGAAGGGGCGCAGAAATAAAATCAAATAAACATATTTAAATAAAATACATTATTATTTTTGTTTATGTATTTGTTTGTTTGATATTAGCAAATAAATAATAAAAAATACTACCTGAATATAATTTATGATCAAAGATTGTTCTCAATTTAGTTGACAAACCCCTATATAATTGCCTCAAAGAATTGGAGAACATGCTGTTTTCGTTGCAGTATGACATATTTTATTTTTCCACTGAGATGTTCTTGTGTTATGTGCTTGTGCCATTTTTTCACTTTTGATTCTGATAACTGTTTTTTTCTCTCCATTGCTTTTTGTTCTGTGAGAATGAGGATGAAGAAGAGTTGTCTGATTGTTTGTTTTGGTTATTTTCCTTTATGTTTGTTTTGAGACATTGAAAATACTGTACATATTCACCATTGCTTATTTTTGTTTATTGTTGTATATATATTAATTCTATGACATTGCAGAATACTGCATTTAATTTAAAGTGAATGACATGAGAGTTTTTGTCTTGCTGACACTATAATAAAAGCTGTTTTCTTTTAGAATATTATCGTTGATTCTGTGCTTCCACTTTTCCACAACTCGTCCGTTCAGGTACATTACAGATACCCCATGTTTCAGTAAGTGCAGAAATGCCAGTGCATGGGGTGTCACATTCTATAAATGAAGTCGCACAGAATTTTTCTCTGATTGTTTTAAGGATAGGTGACATGAAAGAGAATTGTTTAGGGTGGGATAGTTTTTAATTATCATATTATCCTATGCATTATAATTAATATTAGCTGTGACCAAAAAATAAACTTTTTAAAGAAAACAATCCACTTCATTGCAGAATTATTTTAGAAATACAGTGCATCTGGCCAAACCTTAAACTCCACCCATGGGTTTCAGTAAGTTAAAGACCGATGCACACCATATAAATTAAGTGACTAGATTTCTTGATCTTATGGAAGTAACCCCTGAGGAAGACAGGAATAGTTCAATCTTTATTCAGGCACCAGTGAGTACATAGGATTCATGCGTTGCAAGGTAGAAGAGCTAAGTTCAACTTTTCAGTCAGCTCTTTCGTATTTTCTCACTCCCCCTTCCCCTTACTTATAAGAAAACATAATATCATTTACCTAAGCATTTCATTTTATATTGTGCAAATTGTCCAACCATTTCTGTTTTGTGTATAAATTAGAGGGGCCCTAAAGAAGGAAAGATCATCTTTCCTGTGTCTAACAGACATGTTCCTAAAAAGGAACTTGTCCTTGGTCAGCTTACTGCACCCTGTCTTATGATAGACGCCTGTATAAATATCCTGCTGTTACAGCAAAACAGCTTTGTCAACTTTTAACCCTCAGTAGCTTGCAAGCAGTTTTCTTTCACATTCTTCAGGTATTTGCACATTTTGCACACAGGACCACTATATTGTATTTGAGCCATTTCCTGCATTTCCTGGGTGTCAGTCTATCACAGTGCTTCTACTCATACTCATAGTCAGACAAAGCCAATTTGGAATCACTACCACAATCAATACATCTTTTGAGGGGTATGAGAATAAAACCCAGGCAAACATTGGGAAAACATACAATCACCACACAGACAACAATTGGGCTTGGGAACTGAATGAGAATGCAAGATCCATGAGGCATCAGGGCTAACCAATGCATACCCCTGCCACCTACTAAATAGAGCATTGTTTAATTTAGGAAACTACTACTAACTTTAGCAGGATTTAGGAGGGTTAGTGAGCTGTCCAAGCTGCCAAAAGATGGCTTTCAGGCAGAGATTGGCACCCATATTCCAGGAAAGCCAGAATATTTTGGGAAGCACTAGACAACAATTCTTCTTTTCTTCTTTGGTCCCTAGCTGGCGTTTGGTCTGGACCTGGTCCTAAGCCCGTACGCTGCTGTGGGTGCCAATGGTTGTCGGATTTCATTTTGCAGGCGTTTCCATGCAAGGCGATCCATGGCGGCTGTTCTGGCCTCGTCGAGGTTGAGTCGACGGTTTTTGATGTCGTCTTCGACCTGCTTGAGCCACGTTTTCTTTGGTGCCGTTCTTTGGATTCTCCACTGGGTGGGTCAATCGCACCAGAGGAGTTTGTGTGGTAACCGGCTGCCTTCCATTCTGCAGACGTGGCCAAACCACTGTAGTCGTCGTTGTTGGATTTGCTCCTCGATTGTTGGCTGTTGATCACACCAGCGACGGATTTCTTCATTTCGTATGTGGTCTCGGAGTGAGATTCGTAGGATTTGTCGCAGGCATCGCATTTGGAAGACCTCAAGTTTGTTGAGATCTTGCTTGAGCAGTGTCCACGTCTCGGATCCATAGAGGAGAATTGGCAGAATCAGAGTTCTGAAGAGTCGAATTTTAGTCTTGTTGGAAATATTGGTTTGCTTCCACAGGCACCACTTTAGGGAAGCAAATGCCGCGGTTGCTTGACCGATTCGACTGTGGACCTCTACTGTGGACGCCACTTTCTTCTCCTGGACCAGCGACCCAAGGTATTTAAATTCTTGGACCTGCTCGATCTGCACACCATCGAGTTGCACGTTGGTCTGTGATCCGTCTGTTGTCAGCACTTTCGTCTTGTCTGTGTATATTTTCAATCCATATGGCTGGGCGATGTTGTAGAGAATGTCCGTGGCCTCCGTGTCGTCACCGGCCAGGATGCCACTGTCGTCTGCGAACATGAGATCAGTCAGAAAGCCATCCTCACCATACTGGATTCCTTGTCTGCCTTCGAAGACCTTTCTCATGATGGCGTCGACTACGACGTTGAAGAGCAATGGAGAAACAACATCTCCCTGACGGACACCAGTTCGGATGGTAAACTCCTCAGATAATTTATTTCGGATGCGTACTTGGCTGGAGGACCCAGCGTAGCTTTCCTGGAGGAGTTTGATGACTTTCTGAGGCACAAGTTCGGTCTCCAGTACTTTCCACAGTGCTGGCCAGTGGACGCAGTCAAAGGCAGATCGAAAGTCAATGAAGACAATGACTGCTCTTTTCCCGCATCGGATTCTTTCCTCCATCAGTTGACGGAGGGTGAAGATCTGGTCACTGCAGCCGCGGTTTGGCCTGAATCCGGCTTGCTCCTCCCGACTGGTCTGTTCGCGGTACCGCTGCAGCCTTAATTGTATGATCTTCATGAAGACCTTTCCAACAATGGAGAGCAAGCTGATGCCTCGGTAGTTCTTGCAGTCTCGATTGTCGCCTTTTTTGTGAATTGGCACAATGGTGGCCTTCTTCCATGATTGTGGTATTTGTTCAGTACGCCAGATGGTTTGGATGAGCAGGAGCAATCGATGGAGTAATGGATCCCCACCAGCCTTGATCGCTTCGGCTGTGACCTGGTCCTGTCCTGGTGCCTTGCCATTTTTCAGAGTTCGAACGGCAGTCCGGACCTCTTCCATAGTTGGCTCAGCGTCAGACATTTGGACCTCTGGTGGGTCGATGCTTGGTGGTTTCAATGGTGCGCCTTGTGGTGGGGGGTGATTGTAGAGCTCCTCAAAGAATTGTTTCCATCGTTGAAGGCGCTCTGTTAGTGATCGAACGAAGGTTCCATCAGCATTTCGGATGTTGTCATTTGTTGACTTGGCCTTTCCACTCAGTCGTCGAAGAGTTCGATAGAGCGTGTGGTACTCGTGTTTGGAGGCTGCCTGTTCCAGTTCGGCCGCCACTTGGTTCCAGTAGGCCTCTCACTCTTCTTTCATCTGACGGCGGATTTTTCTGTTGAGCTGCCGATATCGTTCGAAATTGGACAGTTTGACTAGCTTTCGTTCGTTTACCATATCCAAGCATTCATCAGATATCCATGGCTGTGTTCGATGGCGAGTTGGCGGACACATTTCCTTGGCGCAGTCCATGATGGTGTTCGAAATTTGTCTTTCTTCGACGTTGACATCCTCTGATTGTGCCATTGCTGCTAAGCGATTGGATAGCTGGAGTTGGAATTCGGCCTTGCGGACAGGGTCTACGAGACTTTCCCATTCCAATTTGATCAGAGGACGTGATTTGCATTTGGCCTGTTGCAGTCGAAGTTGGAGCTTGGCGCGTACAAGGTAATGGTCTGATCCACAGTCTGGACCACGCATCGCCCGGACGTCCTTGAGCGACGATCGAAACCGGGAGTTGACCAAAATGTAGTCCAAAACTGCAGAGTCCTTGCCAGCTGGGTTTCGCCATGTGAGTTGATGTTTCAGAGGATGCTGGAAGTGGCTGTTTCCCACAAGGAGGTCGTTGGCGCTGGCAATGGATAGAAGACGCAATCCATTGTCATTGATATGTCCATGTCCGAACCGGCCCATCGAGTTTTCCCATCCCGTTCGATCTGTGCCGATGTGCGCATTGAAATCACCAGCCAGGAGAATCACATCAGTCTGTGGGAGGGAATCCAGCGTTTGTTGTAGTTGGTTGTAGAAATCATCTTTGACTGGATCCTGACAGGTCTCTGTTGGAGCGTAGACGGAGATGATGTGGGTTTTGATAGTGCCTTTAATGGTGAGGACTGCTAGGCGGTTGGATATTGGTTGGAATGCAATCACACTCCTGGCTGCGTGACTGGTAACCATAAATCCGACACCTGCCTCTCTTTTCTCTCCACCTGAGTAAAAAAGTGTCATTTGATCGTCGATGGCCGGTGGTTGGACGACCATCGTCCCTGATCCTGTGAGTCGTAATTCCGACATCGCTGCGATGGTGATTTTGCAGGTTGTCAATTCCTTCGCGATGATTTCCTTTTGTCCGACGTGGTGACCAGTTCGGACATTCCATGCGCTGATGCGAAGTTCTGTTTTCGGCGTGGAAAGTTTGGGTCTTCGGCTAGTAGCCCACTTCACACCAGTACCCTGGCTCCTCAACACTGGCGCATCGGCTGCCCCGGATGCGGTAGCATGAATCGCAATACTTGAATTTCGATTATCCATTGGTTACGTGCCTAGTTTCCCCGGTTTCCCGGTTCTGGCCACCTCAGCAGGGCGACCACCTTCCTCCTTTTGCAGCCGGGCTTAGGACCGTCCTTGACGGAGTTAGACAACAATTAACTCATAGAAACATATCAAATTGATAGAGATGTAATAATATCTGTAACAAATATTGTGCATGAAGTGATCGCTCTATTTATGAGAAGAATCAATGTGCCATCAGCTGAAATTAAAGTGCTGGTCAAGTAAACTTTTTCACCACAGAGAAAATGCAGCTTAGCAATGATTTAATAATGTCACAACTAACCATTTCTCGAATTTTGCACCAAACTTCGAATGCCACAACACATGAAGGAAATATGCAGATTAATACATTTTCCCACCACTGTTAAAACATGTTAAAACAAGCTGCTTTTACAAAAATAGCTGGTTCCCTTGGATTCATTGGTGTGATTTGATGGACCACACATCGTGATTATTATCCTAAGTGTGGGGAGCACACATGTGTGAATCACAAGCAGTGGATGAAAACTGTAGTGTCTAGCCAGCATATTACCCTGAAGAAGGTGGGGCTGAATGGGTGATTGACATAGAAGTGTCACTCAGGTACACTGAGCTTTGCATTCCATAATCCTCTGGAATATTTGTGTTACGTTTTACTAGCCCAGGAATGTTCAAGAAGGCAGGCACGGACTCCAGGGGCACTGGATAAATAGAGCCTTGCAGAAGATAAGGGGGAATCACAGAAATAAACAGAAATGCCATCCAACTGTAGAAGATGATCAGGACCACTGGAAGAGTGATTGTGAATTCAGTTACAATGCAGAAATAGCCGTGACTAGTTTCACTATAACGGTTACTTTATGAGGCAGTTCCAATGTCCATAACAGCAAAAAGATGATTCTTCTGAAATTACAGCTGTGAATCATTCATGTTAAATTAGCATGCCTTGAATGTAAACATGTCCCTTTGAATAATATTATTATCAATGTGGTGACTTCTTAGGGTTAGCATCAGAAAACTCCAAAGTATCATCATGATTTCCAAGGAAATTTAAAAATGTCATCATAAGTACCTCTTTATAGCTCAGGGTGCCATAAAATCACAACATCATTCATTGTCAATTGTCATTGATCTCCTATTCATAGCTGGGGGTAAGCATAGGATGCCCCTTAACAACTCCTTATGTCCTACTCTGTGGGAGAACTAATTCTTATCCTCATCAGACTTTAAGTGCAATTCCTAGGAGTAATTCTCAGATGCTTGATAAATACGGGCCGAGGACCACAACAATGTGCACTGAACAGATGAAAAAGAGACATAGAGTTTTTTGGCCATTTTGCCAGATGACATATTTGGTGAAAGCCAATACAACATTTTACTGGAAAACCTGATACCAACTGTGAAGCATAATGGGAGAAATGCTAAAGTTTGGGGCTGCTTTTCTGCATCAGGGCCTGGGCAGCTTACCATCCTAGAATCCTCTCTGAATTCTTCATTATACTAGAACATGCTTGAGGTTAATGTCAGGCTATCTTTCTGAAGGTTGAAGTCCAAAGGAAAGTGGAACTTGCACAATGAAAATGACCTTAAACATACTAGTAAATCTGAGATGACTGGAAAGAATGGAATGGAGGAATCTGGAATGGCCAAGTCACAACCTGGATCTGAATCATATCAATGTGCTGTGCGGGAACCTGACATGTGCTGTGCATGCAAACATCACATGGCTGGAAGAGTTCTCCATGGAGAAGTAGGAAAAAATCTCTCTGGTCAATGTTAGAGTCTGCTAGACAGTTATAAGATATGCCGACTTGAAGTTATTACTACCAGAGGTGTCAATAACAGCTAATAGAGCCACAAGTGTACTTTTTTTTCCACATATATAAATGGAATATCTGTTCATTTTTGTTTGAATAGTTATTTCAAAGCCAGATTTTTTTTTTCATTACATCACCTTCATCTAAAGATGCTGTTTAAATGAAGTTAAGTCCATACATGTTAAAGAAGACAAAAAAAACATTACATTGGGTGTACTTAATTTTTCAGATGACTGTGTATGTGTTTTAATTTGTGTAATGTAATCTTTTTTTATTTTTTTAAATTAATTAATCTATTCCTCAAGGTCTTTATCCTGAATATGCACTACCTGTATATTCAAGTAAAGTAGTTATTCCTAGCCTGATCATTTAACTTAATGACACAATATATTAGGGTAAATAGTATGAGTATCATCACCATTTGTGAACAGTAAAAGTGAATTTTATGGTTTCTAACTATATCTCAAAGGCGTAGCATATAAGTGAAAACAGTAACAGTCTCAGTACCCTAGAGGTATACACAATTGAGTAATACAATTCCACTAAACACAGATGTGCTAAAGTAGTTCATTATTGTTATGATGCACTGTCCTAGAAGATAGGAGTGTCCACAATCTTTCTAATCTCTCAGTTGGTAGTGTACAATACTGGTACATGTTGCATGATAGCTCATGAAATATCAGCAATACTACTGAAAGAAAATGACCATATATTTGAATAGCATATGCAAGTAGGGATTTCACTGTACCCTGTGCATATGACAATATCAAAACTATAGTATTAACCTATTTTATAAAACACAGTCAGAGAAAAACACATTTTAGATCAATTTGTTTCTTTATTATTTAATTCCTCCAAAAGTCATTGTTTCTCTAATTTGGCACACTGATATTCATATATACATACTGTACATAAACATTTCCTAAAAATATACAGTAAGTTAATTGAAAATGTGTTACATTATACACATCACAAGGCATTAGAATGAGCCATATTTTTTGAAAACATTGGGAAAACCGACTGTACTTGTTCTCTGATTGTTACTGTGATGGAGTACTTCTTTAGGATATTAGTTATTTTCACTTCCAGTACAAATAGATATACCACTATTGCTTTGTTTTACATCACAGTTCTTCAGGGTAATCATCCAACTAGCTGACCTAAACAGGATTTCCATACAGTAACATCTGAATACCAGTGCTGGTGTTTCTTTGGGTTTCCCAGTCAAGCCATTTACAGGTAATTTGGTGTTATTTTTCTTATGTATGGTTCTGAAAAAGGAATTCCTGTAGAGGAGAGATATGTGGGAGCTTGCAGAACCGGAAAGCTGCATTGAAAAATAAAAAATATGTTCTTTGTCTGAAGAAAGAGGATAAACCAAGGCAAGGGAAAAACAGAGTGTGAAATTTATGTATACAATTCAGTCAACCATTTTCTGGGGGTTGTTTTCTTGGTGTTTATCAGTGATGGGAAAGGAATCAACTCTGCTGGACTGTGTCAGGTCCTCTAAATGCTGATTCTTTCATAAAAGGAAGCAACAGGAAAGCAACATCTCGTTTAATCCTCATTTGTAGCGTATTCTTTCAGTTAGCATTAAAGGCATAATAAATGCCCCAGCCAGAAAAACATGTAATCACCTTTAACCACGTCCATCATTCTTTTTCTCCAATCCCATTTCCTGTCCGACCTGACCTCTAGTGTGGCTTCTTAAGTTTAAAGTTGCTGTGATAAATGTGGTCGTAGTACAAAAGCCTATCAAACAATTTCAATAAACAATTTGTAATAATTTCCAGTTTTACTGGTGCACCTAAATGTCATATTTATGCTGGTGAGTGATGCTGAAAGTACTCTTCTTCCTTGGCCAGATACAGAAAATGTCAACCATTCTAAACAAGGTCTTGAGGCATTCGCTTGCAGCAAAAAACACCCAGTCAGTTTCTTTGGACTTGTTTCTACTCTTTCTTAAATTGGGTCTGATCAGGTTTCTTTTAGGTATGTTACACATTATAAAGTGCATTCTCAGTGCTTATTTTATGGCAAGAAATAGAGCTTACAATACGAAAAGAAAATGTTGCTTTTAGTCATTGTTTCCTTCTTTCTTTTAAACACATGATGAATAATGCCAAGTATGAAAAGGGCATGAACAAAAGCATACTTTCTTTATAACCAAATGTGCATTAATTTAATGTTGCCTACAGTAGGGCACTTTTTAAAAGTTAAATTAAAGTGTTAGGTCCCATGGTTCATAAAGACACAAAGAACACTTGTGTACTAGTGGCACAGTAGGCAATGTGCTATAGCTATATATTGCATTCAACTGTTTCAAAACTATTTGTATTTTATAACATACATTAGGATGTTTTTTCAGCACCATCATCTAAGAGCTTCTGGGTAAGAGGTTCAAATTCTGAGACAGCCAAAGCCAGTTTAGTATTTACATGCTCTCCACATGTTTGTGTTGCCTTTTAATTTCTGGTTCTCAAATTTTCAGCATGATGATCATCTTCCTTTGCTGTCGGAGGAGCCGAGTAAACTCTGCATTTCACTGGCTGCACTATCTGAGGTGCGCAGACCTAGGACTGTCCATAGCTCTGTAGGTGGATACACCTTTAATTGGTCTGGTCACTCTGATGGCTGTCGTACTGAGGGAGTAGCTGTTGCTGCAGCTGATTGACTCCTTTCAATGGTGTCCGATGTCACTCCTTTCAGTGAGCATATTATGAGGCTCAGATTACGGCACTTTTTTTACGGTTCCTTGTCTGTTGTCTCAGTGTATGCTCCGATTGCAGTGAGTGATGTCTCAGTGAGGAAGACATTTTATTTGCAAGTTCGCTCTGTAGTTGATGGATGCCCACAAGTCATGGGTGACTTCATTGTGACCACTGGCACTGACAGGGCTGGCTATGAGGATTGTATCGGACCCCATGAGCCTGGTGACTGTGGTGAAAGTGGCTCCATGTTCCTTGACTTTGCAAAAGGTCAGGGGCTACAGATCCCTTGATCCTGTTTATAGCGCCCTGAGCCGTATCATTGGACTTGGTAATCCAATACTGGTGATTCAATGAAGGAGATCGATCACATCCTTGTGGGTAGATGCTGGTGGCTTTTACAAAACTGCAGGGTCTACAGAAGTGCCCAATTTGTGAATTCTGACCACAGACTTGTTGTTGCTATTTTGAAGATCCAGCTCAGGTCCAGTAGACTACCACGTACCAGGAAAATGAGGCTGGACCTAGCCAGATTCCAAGATCAGGCTATTTCTGACAAGTCTGCATGCAGTTTGTATAAGGAACTTACGGACTTTGGTGCAACTGCCAATCCTAATGTAATGTGGGAGATTTTCCGTGACAAGACCCTGAAGGTTGCTAAGGGTTGTGTTGGTGTTACCAGTGTTTCCAGAAGAAGGTGTTTCATCTTGCAGGGCATTTTGGATATCAACCAGAGGAGTTGCAATACACAGCTTGATGGCAACTCCAGTCTGTACCAGGAACTGAGAAGGACGTATTTGAGGGCTCTGAGAGCAAATAAGGAGGTGTTTGTTAGAGGAATCTGTGAGCAAGTGACACACCATAGATGGTCTAGTGACCCACGCCCTAGGAATCGCAGCATTACATGCATCCAAATCTGTTTCTTGGAGAGTCGCAGTCGGGGCGGCTGATAGAATAGTCCTTACAGATGAGACTGCAGTTGATACCCGCTGGTCTGGCTACTTCGAGAAGCTGTTTAAAGCTGATGCTAGGATGTTGGATATCTCTGGGTCCACTATTCTTGAGGCTGATCCTCCAATTAGCTGTGAACTACCAATCTCACTGAGATTGCGCAGGTGGTGAACCAGAAAAAGGGTAGGAAAGGCTGCAAGATCTGTGGCATCTGGGTGTACTTCTCCAGGCTGGTGGTAAGGCTGTCCTCCTAGCTTTGCAAGCAATCTTTGCTTCCATTTGGGAGACAAGCATCATCTCAACTAACTGGAAAATGGGACTCATCATCCCTATCTGGAAAGGGAAGGGTGATCACCTGGATGGCGGCAACTACAGGAGAAAAAAACTGCTCTTGGTGACGGGTAAAGTCCCTGCTAGGGTCATCCTCAATAGGATCCGTGATCACTTGCTCACCTACCAGTGACCAGAAAAGTCTGGTTTAACACCTAAAAAGTGTGCCATCAGCCACATCCTGGCACTGAGGGTTCTCATGGAGTGCAAACATGAATATCGACAGAGTTTCTTTGCAGTCTTTGTCAATTTTCGTAAACCATTCGACTTGGTTGATCGAGATGCCCTGTGGGACATCCTGAGACTTTGCAGGATCCCCTCAGTCTTGCTGGATATCATAGCCGGCCTATACACTGGTGCTGTGAGTGCTGTGCAGAGTGGAGGCAGAACCTCTGCATTTTTCCCACTTGATTGTAGGGTTCATCAAGTGTGTATTCTTGTTCCTACTCTGTTCAGTGCTTGCATGGCCTGGGGGTTGGGCAAGGTCGTGGTGTACAGCAGCTGTGGGGCAGCTTTTGCTAAAGAAAGATTCACTGATCTTGACTTTACTCACAATGCTGTGATCTTCGCGGAGTCAATGGTGGCTCTGTTTGGAGCTCTTGAGAGACTGAGTGAGGAATCTGAGTGAGTGTCTGGGCTTGTGAGTGTCCTGGATTAAAATCAATCCAGGCCTTGAATAACTTCTTAAGGACAGCCATCAACAGTGTGTCTGTGTGCGGAGAGAGTGTCGACCTAGTTGAGAGGTTAACTTGCCTCTTTGGAGAATACTTGGGTAACATTGGTTTGTCTTTGTGTTGAATGAGCAGTTGCTTGAATGAGGCACATTCCTCATTCCTTGTGAGGGAGCATCAGTTACGGCACTATGGCTATGTAGCGCAATTCCCTGAGGGAGATCCAGCTCACAAGATTCTCATTGTTGAGGACCCGAGTGGTTGCACCAGGCCAAGGGGACACCCACGTAACATCTGGCTGCGGCAGATAAATAGTCATTTCCACAGTGGGGGACTGGACTGCGTATCTGCCTGGAGGTTTGCCAACTAGAATCTCAAGCTGTTTCGTCATATGGTTGGTGTGGCAACAAGCTGTACCAGTGCATTCTCCCCTACCTCACCTGACCTGTTCACCAATTTCTCTCCCACATTCCAAAAATGTGTGTTTGGTTAACACTAGAATTACCAGAGCCTACGAAAAAACTCGTAGATCCGGCCCACCTTAAATCCGTTCGCACCTCTCCGTCAGTGTCTTTTGTCCTATAAATGTGCCGGTAAAGACAAGCAGCCTGCTATTCCATCCCCCCACAGCTGCAGAACGTGCACAAACTTCTCCCAGCTCATGCCTTTATTGATTATCTGGGAGTGAAGTGATGGGGTTTTAGAGTGGAAATAATAGATTGTTATTTAGAACACATGCATTTAATGTGTGTTCCGTTTCTACAATAATCTGTGTAAACACATTGTTAAAACAGAACTATTTTTCATATTTTAGTAATAAATGACAAAATGTACAAATAAACTATATAATGTGTGAAGCCTGCAGTCCAAAGATCAAATAAACACTTTTACAAAAGGTTCAAGGATAAGACAACAGCTTCCGTGGTGTAGCAGTGAGATTTACTGACTTGTAATCAAGAGTCCCAGGTTCGATCCTGACTGCCTCCTATATTTGCTGTTTTCAGTAGGGAGCTGCTCTTATTGTTAACTAGCAGAATACCAATTCGCAGCGGAGAAGTAGTGTGTTAAAAAAGGTATGAAAAAGAAAAGGAAAAATTTTAAAAATAACGTAACATGATTGTTAATGTAATTGTTTTGTCATTGATATGAGTGTTGTTCTCATATCTATATATATATGTGTATATATATCTATGTATATATCTGTATATATATATATATATATCTGTATGTATATATATATATATATATATATATCTATATCTATATCTCTCTCTCTCTATATATATATATATATATATATATATATAGCAAAATACCCGCGCTTGGCAGCGGAAAAGTAGTGTGTTAAAGAAGGAAAGAGAAACAAAAGGAAACATTTTGAAAATAACGTAACATGATTGTCAATGTAATTGTTTTGTCACTGTAACATCAGAAATATGCAGAGGAAGATGAGATGGTCAGGGTGGTGTTTGGCACAAACTCAGCGAAACTGCGAGAGAAAGTTTTAAGTGCTGGGACTTCGGTAACATTAGATACAGCCATGGACATAGCACGACATGGCAGCAGCACAGCTGGGAAACTTCGATGCATGTACACCAAGCAGCTCACGTGAACTGACGCAGTGCACAGACAAAAAGCAACAGTTCCAAAGAGCGCTGAACAAAAACCGAATTACACAATTGAAAAGGCAGCAAAAAAATATGAAGCGTCTGATACATACAAGCATATTCATAAATGCAGCTACTGCGGAAGCAAAGCACACGGTGGAAAAAGTCAATGTCCCGCTAAAGGAAGACAGTGTAAAAAAAAAAACCCGTGCATGCAGTGTGTGAGGTCTCAGATAAAGAAGACGAGCTGTTTATTGATGCAGTAAGAAACAAATCGATAAATGAAACCTCTTATCTTTACAACGATTGACAAACACGGAATGTAACTTGAACACAACACATCCTACAAATACGAACCTGATTGAAAGAAATAATGATAATCAAATCCTTGATGACAGCAACACTCAGTAACACTCACAAAACAATTACTGTATATTGACAGTCATGTTACGTTATTTTTAAAATGTTCCCTTTTCTTTTTCATAGCTTCTTTAACACACTACTTCTCCGCTGCGATACACGGGTATATATATGTATATATATACCCCGATCTACATACTCGAATAATGGATACTTTATTCGCCATCAATGATTGTTTTGGTAAAGCCATACTCAGTGTATTCATTAGATGAACGGTAAAAAAGTAAGAGCGAGGGGAGGATGACTTATTGAGGCACGCAGGCAAAACCACAATAGCACACAGGCTCGATGTACTGTAGTGCGCTTCAACTCTATCTGAATTGCGCGATCACATTTGAAAAAATATATCTTTTCAAGTTCTATTTAGTCCATATGTGTCAAACTCAAGGCCCGCAGGCCACATCCGGCCCGGCGTGTAATTATATCCAGCCCGCGAGATCATTTTATATACTGTATTATTGTTATTAATGGCCCGGGGATATGAAGCGCTGGTAACACAATAAACTACAGATCCCATAATGCAGCGCTTCAGTTGCCTTGCTGAACACTTACCACGTTAATCAAGTCTAGCTTATGATGCTGCAAGTTATTGCGAAGCTAGCCCACACGATGCCGAAGAGAAAAGGTGATTCTGAACATAGAGACTTTAAAAACCGATGGGAGGCTGAGTATATGTTTACTGACATTGCCGGTAAACCCGTGTGTCTCATTTCTGGAGCAAATGTGGATGTAATTACAGAATTTAATCTAAGACGGCACTATGAGACAAAACATCAAGATAACCTGAAAGACCTGAATGCAATGCACAAGATGCAGAAAGCAGAAAAGTTAAAGAAGAATCTGACACTTCAGCAGACGTTTTTACCCGTGCAAAATCACAAAGTGATTTCAAGTGAAGCTGCTTTTATGGGAGACACAAATGCACCAGTGCAACTTGCCCCACTTTCCCTGTTGCCAAGTAATGTTGAACCAAGTCGACACTACGGTGTTCCCAAATACGCACTTTGTTCATAAACTGAGCGCACTGAGTTCGCACGCCGCTTTGGTGACTTTGAAGAACAAAAAAAGAATTTTTAGTTGTTTCACAACCCATTTCCTGTCGATGTGGAAACTGCACCTGTGCAAATTCAGATGGAGGTGATTGAGCTGCAGTGTAATGGCACACTGAAGGCAAAGTACAATACTGCACGGCCCGCACAGTTTATTCACTCCATTCCCGCACAAATGCTCCAGCTCCGTCTACATGCGGCTCGAACCTTGTGCATGTTTGGTAGCACATATCTGTGTGAGAAGCTCTTCTCAGTCATAAAGACTAACAAAACAGCACACAGGAGTCGCCTCACTGATGAGCACCTGCAGTCCATCCTAAGAATCTCCACAACACAGAACCTCACACCAAACATAAACGAACTTGTTGCCAAAAAAAGATGCCAGGCTTCCAAATCTGATAAAATGACATAAGAGCAAAGACAACTGAATGATTTGATTTGTTATTGCTGAAAAGAACAAATTTTATTTATGTTTCCAGGCTTTGTTATGCACCATGTTCATATTTGAATTTGTATAATTTTGACAGGATATATTTTTATGGAGAGCAAAATCTTTTGGGATATTTAAAATTTAAGTTTATTTTTTATATAAAATTACATAAGAGTAAAGAAATTTCAATGTTTGTTCTTTTAACATTTACTTTATTTCTAACTTGTATAATTTAGACAGGATATATTTTTATGGAGAGCAAAATATTATAAGTTATTTAAGGCTTGAGTTGATTTATTCCGGAATAATATTCTGTCGACTAAATAAAAATTCCTTCTATTTAAAATTTAAATAGAACTTCAACATATACGATAGTTGTGTGTGTGTGTGTGTATGTATATATGTAGCTATGTACAGTATGTATATATATGTTTATATATATGTGTGGCAGACGGACAACATAGTTTACCCAACACACGTTTATTTAGAAATTATTTACAGTGCACGAACCCCAGTGCCTCTTGCACCGATTCCCCCAATGTCCAGGCCTCACAAGTCCAATGCCTTTCTCCTGGCCACCTCCCGTCCTCTCTCTCTCAGCTCCATCCTCTTACACCCGACTCTCGCCCATGACTGGAGGGAGGCGGCCCCTTTTATAGGAACCCGGATGGGCTCCAGCTGCTTCCCGGCCATCTCCCGCAGACACACCCCCGTGTGGCGGAAGTGCCGGCTGCGCATCCGGAAGCCGTCCGGGTGTCCCCTGTCGTCTTCCCCCCGGGATAATCAGGCACTGGGGCGCCGCCTGGCGGTGGCCACGGGTCCCTACAGGGCTGGACTTCCAAGCCCTTTACCCGAGGCCCCCAACATAACCAGGACAGACACCCCCTCGCGGTCTGGAGGAGGCACAAGCCCTCCTCTGGTCCTCCTGGGTGTCCCGGCCGGGCTCCAGCCCCGGCCGGGGACCACAGTATGTATATATATATGTATTTGTGTGTATATATGTGTGTGTATGTATATGTATGTGTGTATATGTAGATATATATATATATGTGGATGAATGTGTATATATGTATGTATATATGTGTATATGTGTGTATATATATATATATATATATATATATATATATATGACAGCAACACTCATCACTCATAACAGTGACAAAACAATTACATTGACAATCATGTTCTTTTTCATTGCTTCTTTAACACACTACTTCTCCGCTGCGAAGCGCAGGTATTTTGCTATATATATATATATATATATATATATATATATGTA
>JANRMT010062819.1:11124923-11221032 GCA_026402145.1 Polypterus bichir lapradei
TATCTATCTATCTATCTATCTATCTATCTATCTATCTATCTATCTATAGCTGTTTGGACAATAATGCAAATGTTGATGAAATACAAAGGAAAAATGAACGAAACAGCTTGATTTCCATGTATGCAGATAATGCCATTTTACATTTGAACTGACATCTGAAGATTTGAAGGTTTAAAATCAATTTAGGTAAAGTACTTCCATTGAACAATACAGTATGTATATCTATTTGTCTAATTGATTTTGAGCAATTTCCTTTCACTGTGCCACACAAAGTTACAAGCCATATATCACAATACCTAAATTTGAAATCCTGCTGTAGCAAACTTGCCCATAAGGAGAACTGTTCCAACATATACATATCACAGGTTCAAAGAAATTAGTGAAACTAAAATGAATAGGAGTAACAGCATTTTTTGCTGGATTATCATGCCTTAGAGGGTCTTATATTTAAAATTATACAACATGAATAAAATTCCATTCTTATATATTCTTAAGAATATATCATTTATCAATGTATGTTAAAATGGATTAAACCAATTTCAAATTGTACATTTGGAGAGTTTTAAGATCACAATCTCCTAAATTTCTCCCAAAGACTGGACACCTCTTTGCTACCAGGTACAAATCTTTCTTGGGCACATTTTACCCGTACCAGCAACTCAGAATGTACTGGACAACTATTTACAGTACAATCTGCTTTTGGGGAGATTTGGAATTTCAGTATACCCTTGCCATCCTATTGCTCTGTTTGGGTGATGCATGACCTACCCTTAATGACTGCAGCACTTTATATTAACTTTTTTTATATTACATGCTCATGTAGAAAATGCAAACATTATCTAAAACTGAAAAAAATACTTTCAATCAATTTGACTCAATTCAACTATTATGAAAAATACACACACAATGTATACTGTATAAGAGATAAAATGCATTATTTTATAGTTCTGCTTTTTAAAATAATGTGGTTTAGTGATTTTAAGATGAATTGAAAGTGTCACTATACTTTTCAGTATTTTATTTAAGAAATATTAATATTTTTAGATCCCTCACTTTCAATGGAAAAACACAATCAAGAGTAATTAATCTTGCAGAGATTTTATAGGAAGTTTAACATATGGAAAAAGGTTGCAGCAAAACAGAATTTGATTCAGAATCAGACACTCAAGTATAAATGTCCTTATCTTTGTTTTATTTTTAATTTACATCAAGATAATGGAAGCAAGTAAAGGACAACACAAAAATACACTTTTATTAGAAATACAGTTGATTAAGTTGAAAACATCTCATGAAGGAACAAAAAGACCTAATTGAAAATTTAGAAAGATAAAGGAACACATACTTATGCTGCATATCATGGGTAATTGTCTCCTTTTTTCATAACTGAAATTAGTAAGAATTCCAGTCAGGCATTTTTTTTGTAAAATCAATTGTCCAACATAAAAAGTAGAGATTAACACTTACATGGATTTAATTCAGTGTAGATATCATTTTTAAATAATTATAGTATCTTCTACTATTAAAGTTCAACTGGTAAAGAATTACCAGTGGCCTGCAGATGGGCTCACTGAACCCCAAACCATAGACACAAGTACACCAACACATTTCCAGGATTCAAATAAAGAAATCTTATTTCAGCAAATACATTTTTACAAGCTCTTCATCACCAAGTCTCCTTCTTTATTAATTGTTGGTCTTTTTCTTTCTCTTTCTCTTCTGTGACTCACCTTGCAGAGGCCGGGCAGATTCTTTTATATTCAACAACAACAACAACATTTATTTATATAGCACATTTTCATACAAGTAATGTACCTCAAAGTGCTTTACATGATGAAGAAAAGAGAAATAAAAGACAAAATAAGAATTAAAATAAGACAACACTCATTAACATAGAATAATAGTAAGGTCCGATGGCCAGGGAGGACAGGAAAAGCAAAAAAAAAAAAAACTTCAGACGGCTGGAGAGAAAAAATAAAATCTGCAGGGGTTCTAAACCATGAGACTGTCCAGCCCCCTCTGGGCATTCTACCTAACATAAATGAAACAGTCCTCATTGTATTCAGGGTTCTCATGGAAGGACTTGATGATGATGGTCATGTAGACTTCTGGCTTTTAATCCATCAATGTACGAACATCATGGTGCTTTGATTAGGTGGAGGTGGCGCAGGTCGCCACCACAGAAAACTGGGAAAAGAAACAGAAGAGAGAGTAGGGGTTAGTATGGATTTTAGAGCCACCATGAATAGTTATGATAATAAATTGAATATACAGAGTATCAGGATTAAATTAAAGTGAAGTTATGAGAAGGCCATGTTAAAGTAATGTGTTTTCAGCAGTGTTTTTAAAGTGTTCCACTGTATTAGCCTGGCGAATTCCTATTGGCAGGCTATTCCAGATTTTAGATGCATAACAGCAGAAGGCCGCCTCACCAATTCTTTTAAGTTTCTCTCTTGGAATTCTAAGCAGACAGTCATTTGAGGGTCTAAGGTTACGATTTGGAATATAAGGTGTCAGACATTCCGATATATAAGATAGAGTGAGATTATGTAAGGCTTTGTAAACCATAAGCAGTATTTTAAAGTCAATTCTGAATGACACAGGTAACCAGTGTAGTGACATCAAAACTGAAGAAATGTGCTCGGATTTTCTTTTCCTAGTTAGGATTCTAGCAGCTGCATTCTGCACTAGTTGCAAATGATTTATGTCTTTTTTGGGTAGTCCTGAGAGGAGTGCGTTACAGTAATCTAGTCGACTCAAAACAAAAGTGTGAACTAATTTCTCAGCATCTTTCAATGATGTAAGAGGTCAAACTTTTGCTATGTTTCTTAAGTGAAAAAATGCTGTCCTAGTGGTCTGATTAATATGCGATTTAAAATTCAGGTCACAGTCAATCGTTACTTCTAAGTTCTTTACCTCCGTCTTGACTTTTAATCCTAATGCATCAAGTTTATTTCTAATAACCTCATTATATCTATTATTGCTTATCACTAAAATTTCTGTTTTCTTTTTATTTAGCTTTAGAAAATTACTATTCATCCATTTAGAAACACAAGTAAGACATTGTGTTAGTGAAACAACAGCGTCGGGGTCATCAGGTGCTATTGATAAATACAGCTGTGTGTCATCAGAATAGCTATGGTAACTCATGTTGTGCCCCGAGATAATCTGACCTAACAGAAGCATGTAGATTGAGAAGAGCAGCGGACCCAGGATAGAGCCTTGTGGAACACCATATAGGATATCATGTGTCTTTGAGTTGTAATTACCACAACTAACAAAGAATTTTCTACCTGCCAGGTAGGATTCAAACCAATTTTAGGCACTACCAGAGAGGCCCACCCATTGACTAAGGCGATTTCTAAGAATGTTGTGATCAATGGTGTCAAATGCGGCACTCAGATCTAAGATAAGATAAGATAAGATCTAGGATAAGAACAGATAAATGGCCTCTGTCTGCATTTACCTGCAAGTCATTTACTACTTTAACAAGTGCAGTTTCTGTGCTGTGATTTGTTCTAAAACCTGACTGAAATTTATCAAGAATAGCATGTTTATTGAGGTGTTCATTTAACTGCATAATGACTGCCTTCTCTAGGATTTTACTTAAGGCAGGTTAGAAATAGGTCTAAAATTTTCAAAAGAAGAGTGGTCAAGATTATTTTTCTTGAGTAGGGGTTTAACTACAGCAGTCTTAAGACAGTCTGGGAGGACCCCCATATCTAATGACAAGTTTACTATGTCAAGAATACTATCAATTAGCACGCTCGATACTTCTTTGAAAAAACTTGTTGGTATTGGGTCAAGGACGCAGGTGGAAGGTCTCAGCTGAGAAATTATTCTATATAAATCAGGTAAATCTATCCTTGTGAAAGAACTTATTTTGTTTATAATGGAGTACTGAGGTTTAGGAGGATCTGCAGTGTTGGGGAGATATACTGTACTATATTATTTCTAATATCATTTATTTTTTGATTGAAAAATACAGCAATAGCCTCACAGGTTTCACTGGAAGTATTTTGGAGGCATTCCTTTGCGTTACCTGGGTTTAGCAGATGATCAATTGTAGAGAATAAGATTCTGGGATTACTAACATTGTTATTTATAATCTTAGAGAAATAGCAGCGCCTCTCAAGATGGACTGTGTTAATGTATTCTGTTATTTTAACCTTCAATATTTCATAGTGGATAGTTAGTTTAGTTTTTCTCCATTTACGCTCAGCTCTACAGCATGTTCTCTTTAAATCAGACATTCTTTGGGTCTTCCATGGTATAACAATACTAGAAGATTTTTTAAATGTCTTTTCAGGTGCAATTATGTCAACAGCAGCTCTCACCTTAGTATTAAATTTTTCCACCTTACTATTTACATTATCCTTGCTATTATAATTAGCACTATAAACGGACTGATTGCTTAGAATGTTTATAAGTTTTAAAGCTGCTGATGAATCAAAGAAGCGTTTTTTAACAATATGCTTCTCATGAATGTTTTCTATCAATAGTTCAATATTAAACATTAAAAGAAAATGGTCTGATAGACCAATATCAATGATCTGCTTTACATCAACTTTTAGTCCTTTGGTATTTACAAAGTCTAACGTATGACCTGCTTTATGTGTAGGCTGATTAACGAGCTGTCTCAAATCAAAAGAGTCCAGGAGGTTCATGAATTCTTTTACTTTTTGGACACACTGACTATCGATATGAAAGTTAAAGTCGCTGACTATTAAGAGTGTGTCATAGTTCGTAATTATAATTGACAAAGAAAGACGCATTAAATTTAGGAGGTCTATACATGGATAATACTAGAAAGTGAGAATCTCTGAATAAAAAAGGGCAAGATACTCAAAGGACTTAAATTTACCAAAACTGACCTCTTTACATTTTATTCAACCTAGTAGTAATTGTGGTGCTAGTACATTGCATCCAAGAAGCACTTCAGGGTCTCCTGTGCCTGCAGCTCCCCCTGATGACCCCCAAGAAACCCAACAGTTCTCCCTTGATGAACTACAAGTTCAATACATCCCTGTGGGTGTCCAAACTGGAGCTAGACCAGAGGAGCATTTGGAACCTATAGTATGGTGGGAACGACTGTTCCCCCAAGTCCATGCACCACACTTTCTCCTCAACTGGTAGAGGAAACAGGACCCTTCCATAATAGCTTCCCAGGAGGTTGGGGAAGCACCCTCCATCCCAGTCACGATGCCAGTCCATCCATTAGAGCTACTATAGTCTACAAAAAAATAATAGATCAATAAAATCAATGAAGTTTTCCATTTGTTACAAATTAGTTACAGTCAACTGAAAAAACAAAACATAATTCAATACCATGCTAAATTACCTCTGTGAACACAGATAATATATATGTATCACAAAGTTGTTTCCTGAAGGAAGGTACAGCATGTAAAAATAACCTTTGCTTGGTGTCAGTGAATGTATCAGGAAGACTGATTTTCTGATTAGTGCAAATTCCCAGCCTAAAGTATGCTCTATCATTGTTTAACTATGTCCTTTGGGAAATGCTAGTTTTTAAAGATAACAAAGCTCTAAACATATGGTGGGAAAATGTTGTTTAAATCCAGAATTGTGTAGCCAAAGCTCCAGAATCCACATTAATAAATACATTTTAAAATCAAATTTAAAAACATCTTTTTTTGTTTGTTTTGGCCTTCAGTGCCCTTCTGGGGCAGCCACCTGTATACTTGAATCAGGCTGCCAAACAGTTTGATTCCAAATGACATGTCCCAACAGACTTCAGTCCAACAATAGAACAACAACAATAGGCAAACATTTAAAGGTGCATGGTCTGTAACCAAGGTGAACTAGCTACCCAGGAGGCAATATCACACCTTTGTAATTGGCCACTTGATTGCCAAGGCTTCCTGCTCCACCGCTGCATACCTGGTTTCCTATTCCAGCAATTTCCAGCATAGGAACATGATGGGGTGTTCAACACCACTGATGCTCTGGCTTAGTACAGCTTCAAGGCCTGTGTCCGAAGCATCCGTCTGGAGTATAAAAGGCAAAATTTGGTGCAATCAAAATAGTTGCAGATATAAGGGCCTGTTTTAAGCCACTAAATGCAGCTTCCGTGTCCTCATCCCGTACCACATTGTTTGGGGCCATCTTCTTTGTGAGGTTAGTCAAGGGCGCTGCTCTCTTAGAAAATAGGGGTATGAACCAGCGGTAATACAAAGCTGAGCTGAGAAAGGCTTGGACCTGCCTCTTGGTCTTTGGACAGGGCCAATTCAAAATGGCTTGTACTTTGGTACACTGTGGCCTCACAGTGCCCCGGCCCACCAGATAGCCTAAATATTTGGCTTTGTTCATCCCAAAGAAACATTTCTTTGGATTAATAAAGACCGGTTTCTCTGGGTGCCTGCAATACTGCTTTGACCTGCTGTAGGTGTTCCTTCCATGTGCTGGAATAAATGATAACTTCATTTAGTTAGGCAGTACAAGAGTTATGGAGACAGAGCACTTTATCCACCAGATGCTGGAAGGTTGTGGGTGCCCCATGTAACCCAAATAGAAGGATACAATATTGCCAGTGACCGCTAGGGGTGCTAAACGTAGTCTCAGCCTTCACGGTGTCCATTAAAGGAACCTGCTAGTACCCCTTATGTCATGTCAATAGTGGTCAGAAATTCAGCCTGTCCCAGTCACACGAGGAGGTCATCTAGTCATAGCATTAGGTAGGTGTCAAACTGAGAAACTTGATTAAACCACCGGAAGTCATTGCAAAACCTTCAACTTAGGCTTAGAGACAAAGTCTATAAGACTGGACCAGGGACTATAACTCTCCTATCTCACACCTAGCTCAAACACATTTGGTAGTAGGTGACTGTTTTCTCTCAGTGAATAGCACAATGTTCATGTACTGCCGTTACAACATTTGTGACAAATCAATGTCTTTTGATTAAGAAACACATTTCTTGGCAGCGATCAGCATCAGTGCCAGAGCATGCATGTTCCACACAATCCAATCAAAAATCTCGATCACTGTTATTATCATCAAAATATTCATCGTGCAATAAATCTAGTTGTTTCAAAACATCAGCAGCTTTGTACCTTTTTCACAACAACATAATTATGAGCTGTCTACTTATATCACTATTTTCTGCAAACTGGCTATCCACTAGATGGCATCACTATAGCAGATAACTGATGAGGCAGCAAAGCTTACCAGCAAGCTGGCTACATCTATAGTGGTTGTATACTAAGATACAGCTTCAATTGAATGTCGTGTTTTGATAGACTCAATGAGATACAACTTAATTTGTATCTTGCATTCAAAGTGTCAAGCACAATAGGTGACATGCTTGAAGTGTTTGAAATTCTGACAGGAATTAGTACAGTGGATCCAGGCTCTTACTTTGAATTGAGTTCAACAAGAACACAGGAACACATTTGGAAACTTAACACTAGAATCCCTGAAGCCTATGATAAAACTTGGAATCCCGGGCCAGCTTAAATTCCTTTGCACCACTCCATCAGCGTCTTTTGTTTTGTAAATGTGTCGATCAGCACAAGCAGCAAGCAGCCTGCTTTCCTATCCCCCCACCTTGACAGATCTCAACTTGGCAAAAAGTTATCCCACCTCAAGCCAAGGCTACTTATCTGCGTGTGAGGTTCCTGGAGTTGTATAGGGTAAATAATACAGTATATCATTATTTGGAATAGATGCATATCATGTGTGTTCCATGTCCACAACGATCTGGGTAAATGTAGAATGAAAGGAAATGCAAGGCAAGAAATGCTGAACTCAAACCTAAAGTAGAAATTATACAAATAATGACGTGAACTGTATAATGTGTAAAGACTTTAGTCCAAATATCAAATAAACACGTGAGCTTTTATTCAAGAATATAACCAAAGAACAAAAAGCATAACTTAATGACAAAATATATATTCAATTTAAATTAACAACAAAGGTACAGCCGCAAAAAGCTATTGTAACAGAATCTAAACATGAAACGCTTAACAAAAGTGAAAGGTAATTTAGCAATTATAAACAACTAGCAGAATACCCGCGCTTCGCAGCGGAGAAGTACTGTGTTAAAGAAGTTATGAAAAAGAAAAGGAAAAATTTTAAAAATAACGTAACTTGATTGTTAATGTACAGTAATTGTTTTGTCATTGATATGAGTGTTGTTGTCATATCTATCTATATATATATATATAGCAGAATACCCGCGCTTCGCAGCGGAGAAGTAGTGTGTTAAAGAAGGTATGAAAAAGAAAAGGAAAATTTGTAAAAATAACGTAACATGATTGTTAATGTAATTGTTGTGTATATATATATATATCAAAATACATATCTATATACATATCTACATATACATATATATATATGCATACCTATCTACATCATATATACACACACATATACATACATACATACACAGACACACACATATATATAATTTGTGTGTGTGTATGTATGTGTGTGTGTGTGTGTGTATACACATACATACAAACATACACACAGGTATATATAAATATATGTGTATATATATATATATGTATGTGTCTATATGTGTGTGTATAGCTTTGATCACTGAGTGCAAGGGAAAAATAATAAAATGTAGTCTATAAGTTATTAAACAGTAAAACATTAACGTTTTAAGAAGTAAAGGTACATTGAGCACTACTGGAGTGGTTGCGGGTAAACTACATTTTAAAGACGGTATAACAGAAGAGGTAAGTAGTACTAACAGCAGCTAAAATGTATATGGATCATCTCTCGGTAGTAGATCCCTTTTGAAAGGCGCTACACGACGGCTGTGGTATAGAAATTACATTTTCTATGTGAAAGTCCAAATTTCTGCCTCTGGTAATGTGCCTTACCAGCAATTAAAGAAAATTAGTTTTGTGTCCTCTGCAGTGTTAAGAGAGAAAGGCTTTGGTTTGGGATAAAAGGAAAAAAGGTGTAAAGAAAGGAAAGTTGCCTTTTTCTTTTATATAGTATAGAGAGATGTGTTCGCTGACGATATGAGCGCCTTTTGGGGACAGTCGCGGTGGGTCTTGTGCAGACTGGTGAGACGTCCCAGCTATTAATCGGCTGTGATGGCACTGTCAGTCCTTCACTCCTGTGCGTGTCTTCATAAGAGCTGACGACCTCATAATCGTATACGTGCAAAATAAAGTGCGAAGCGCCTTAATATTATTTTGCCGCAGAAGCGCAGTCAGCGTGTGAAAGGCCGGCACAGCTATGCGCGCGCGCCGGCTGCTCGACTTTTGCTGGGCAGGAGACGCCAGTTTTTGCAGACACGTTCACATGATCAAAAGTCTCCGCGCTCTTTGGAGGTCATTCATATACAAAATACCCGCGCCTCGCAGCGGAGAAGGTAGTGGGTTAAAGAAGTAATGAAAAAGAAAAGGAAACATTTTAATAATAACATAACATGATTGTCATGAGTGTTGCTGTCATATATATGCCTGCCTAAATAAGTCACCCTCGCTTCGCTCTTACTTTTTTACCGTTCATTTAATCATGGCTAGTGGCGGAAAAATTATAAAATGGAAGGAGGATTACACTGAGTATGGCTTTACCAAAACAATTATTGATGGCGAATCGATTATTCATAAAGCTTGAATTGGTGATCTGTTTTTGTGTGTTAACCTCATATTTTTTCATACTTCTTCTCAAACCAAGGTGGTGCGAGGCTAAAATGAATTGGGATGCGCTGATCAATGTAATCGGTGTACCAGGAAATCATGCATTGACAAAAGTTCCCCTTTGATTGTAATGCAAAGTGTGATTAAATGCATTATTTTTTAACGCGTTATGGAGCACATGCATCGAAGCTTCTCAGCTGTGCTTGTGCTAAGAAAATTAAACATTTTAAAAATAACGTTACACGATTGTCAATGTAACCTTTTGTAAGTAGTGCCTGGAGGATTCAGTGTGGAGAAAGTCTAGAGGCAGCGTGTGTTTTAACTTGTGGATTTCTCTGTACTGTATTTGGTGGCAGTGTGACGAAGTTGCTTCGGAAGACGGCGTTAGCCGCGGAGCTCAGCTCAGAGCGAAATGAGGTAAATGGGAGGGGAGTTTCCGAAGTAGCTGTACTGATGAATATGGTAGTATGTCACTCGCTCGCTTCTTATTGTTTCGCTGCCTTCTCAATTATATAATGCATGTTTTGTTCAGCGTATTTTTGAGCTCTTTCTGGTTTTCTACATAGTCCGTTGACAGTCAGTTCACGTGATTACGTGGGCGGCGTGATGATGTCACATGAAACTCCGCCCCCACGGCGGTCAAGCTCAACTCCATTACAGTAAATGGAGAAAAATACCTTCCAGTTATGACCATTACGCGTAGAATTTCTAAATGAAACCTGCCCAACTTTTGTAAGGAAGCTGTAAGGAATAAGCCTGCCAAATTTCAGCCTTCTACCTACACGGGAAGTTGGAGAATTAGTGATGAGTCATCAGTCAGTCAGTCAGTCAGTCAGTCAGTGAGTGAGTGAGTCAGTGAGGGCTTTGCCTTTTATTAGTATAGATAATTATCAATACCAATTTCCAGAACTTAACAAGATTTGAATTCTAGAAACTCAAGGAATTAGGAAACTTAATTACTTGCAAGAAAATCTCAATTGATCAAATAATAATTACTACTTAACAACTGAAAAACAGAGAGAGAGGGATAAGAGAGACCTAAAGCCATTTCAATGAGAAGAATTTAACTTTAATTAGCAAAGAATTAAAGATTGTGAAATACTTCAAAACAAACTTAAAAGGCTAAACCAAAGAAATCCAATCACAACTTCATTAATCTTGATTAGTAATTTTAAATTATTAAGGAGAGTGTTTTATCTTGGTAGAGTAATATACTGCTATATTATATATTATTATATATATATATATTATATATTGCTCTACTTTCCCCTATTGTATTATTAATATGTAGCCTTAGAATGCCTAATCTCACAGACTTACCACTGTATATAACTTATCCCCACCTTCCCTTCTATATCTATAACCTCAGGCAATTAGATGTAGTAAAAAGACAAGCAGGAGTTAAGTTACACATAAAATAATGTATTACTGATAATATTCATAAAGTACATTTGAATATTGGCAACCATACAACCTGATAAAATGGTGGTGTGTAACTCAGGTGGCACACAGATTTGTAGTTACTTAATGTCTCTAGTTAAGGCATCATTGGTGCTCAGCTTTTAGCCACATGTCTGTTCAAAATGGCTGAAGCTGTGCTCATCATTGTGTTGTCTTCAGTTCATGATGTGATGGTCTTCTTCAGTTGTTAGCAAGAGAAAGATACTTCTACATCATCACAGGTTAGCAAGAGAGATGCTTCTTTTCAGATGTTAGTAAGAGAGAGAATGTGGTTGAGCAAGCAAATTTATAGGTTATCTGTCCAACCCCTACAGCCAATCCAGACAGCCATATCTCAGACCAATGGGGGAAATAGTACATCTTAACACCTGCAACCCCCCAAGACCATATGTTAAGCTAACCTGGCTTTGTGTGGGGGATGAGAGAAAGACTTTAGCAAAGAAATACTCATCAAACTGGTTTAAGACACATCCCCCAAATCCTGTTGTAAAATTACAAAGAAAAGTCATAAGCGGGGGGCAAACACGAATACCTCTCACCAAAGTAACACTAAATTACAATGCTTTGCCTAAATTACAAATAAAGACATACAAAACATTTATCAAGTTATATGCAAAATCTTACATCACAATAGAGAGGATCTCAAGAACATGGCTAAAATTTAAAAACGATAAATTTAATAAATGAAGGCCGCAGCAAAGTAAAAGCAGAGCAGAGAAGTGTGGAGTTAGGAAACCTTAGGACCACAAGACAAACCCTGAGCATTGCCCTGCTGTATTACACTTTGTTGTATCACCCAGGTTCCAGTTACATGCAATAAGTGATTGCCTATAACTGCTGTCAAATGAGCATACCTGATTAAGGAGTGGAAATAAGAGGCCAAAGCACAAAATGAGAACTGCACTTAAGCAATAATTTTAATGGTTTACTAAAGCAGTGACAAAAACAATAAGCTCATGAATTCCGTAAAGGAAGAAGAAAAGGTCAAAAAGGTGTAAAACACTGAATACATATGGGCAGAGTGCAGAGCAAAATGTGGCATACATTAATGATACTCTGATACTGTAATAGATTAATGAAATAACACAACAAATGTATGTCAAAATCAATTCTAGCAACAATAGGAAAAGTCATTTTACTGGATTGGGCAAGAATGAATTTCAAGTTTAACCAATCATATTTATAAAAGATCTGATTTTACAATAGAGACTAATGATATAATTTGCTATGTCAGATATTTTTTATTGGCTATCAATAACAAATGTCAGAGCTTTTGTCAGCTTTTCTATATAATAAATGATCACTGTGCTTACATATTTAAGCAGAAGAAACAATCTACATAGGGATATTCAGTACAGAATAGCTTAGCTGGCATTAAACACTGAGACAGTGAATCCTCTGATAATACTGCTGAAGCCATGATGTGGACCTAACATTTTAAAAACAGCTTTCAACATTAATCATGTGTGGCAAGCGGCTGGTGGTGGTACCCAGCCGGGACGCCCAAAAGGACTAGAGGAGGGCTTACGCATCCTCCAGACCACGAGGGGGTGACTGCCCTGGTGGCTTTGGGGGACACGGGAAAGGAGCATGGACGCTCAATTCTATAGGGGCCCGTGGTCACCGCCAGGGGGCGCCCAGGTGCCTGAGGAGCCCTGGCCCTCAGCACTTCCGCCACACCCGGAAGTGCTGGAGGGAAGAAGACCAGGGACACCCAGAGTGCTTCCGGGTGCACAGCCAGCACTTCTGCCACACCTGGGAGGGCCGGCAGAAGGTTATCATGGGGCACCTGGAGCATGTTCGGGTGAGCTTAAAAGGGGCTGTCTCCCTCCATTTGATGGCTGGAGTCAGGTGTAAGAAGGACAGAGCTTGGGAGGAGAGGAGTGGAGGCGGACCAGAGCAAGAGAGGCATTGTGGTGAGGCCTGGACTTTGGGGGTAAAAGTGGTTTGTGTGCTGCTTCACTTTGTAAATATTATGTAAATAAACGTGTGTTGGGTGCTTAAACAATGTCTACCTGTCTGTGTCCAGGCTGCTTCCCACTCATGTTAGCTCCCCTTAGAGTTCACTGAGACCTTTACTGGGTTTTCTGTTTTGCACTTCTGGTACACCCACACAATAAGAGTTCTTTCTGGAAATTTTAGGAAGTGAAAAAATGTTTCTGTCTGTAGTTTAACTACAGTGTGGGCTTTCCTATTTACAAATCTGTAGCTGTAATTGCAAACGTGTAAATCCAAAGTGTAGTGCACAGCATGCTGAGATATTTTACATTTTAGTAGCAGATCATTCCTGAAAACTGTTAATGAAAGTTTGGAAGCTCCACTCAATGTCTCTGATCTTCAAAATTCAGTTGTATACACTGATACCTTTTCTTGCAAATGTGAAATAAATAATTTAAGGTAATATATCAGTGTATCAGAAGGTGAAAAAAATTATATATATATATATTAGGGTGCCAGTGAAAATCAAAGTTTTTATTTTCTCATGTCTTAGCCCCCAGTTTTGGTTTCTCTAGTTACCATGATAAATTACACAAAGTTTTATCACAATCAAACAATATTTACTGGTGGCCACCCCTCTCTCCACTGCATCATTGACCACTTTCAGGTGTTTGACATTGCACTGAGCTAAAATATATGCTTCATTACAGTCCCATGAATCAGGATCGTCCACGAGGAAATCCTGTGAAATCTCCATCCTGGACTGTTTTCTTCTCAACAGTATGCAAATGAAAAAATCGACTTAGCACTTGTCTGTTAGAAGGTAGCTTACAGCCAGTAATGGTCTCAGAGAGTCCTCCTATAAGCCATACACCATGTCGTGATTGCCTTGACTTTTTATTTACAACTGATGTCATCTTGCTTAAATCCTTCACCTATACTTGTTATGCAAATATAACAGTGTTGAGTAAGTTTATAATTTTGGTACAGCTTTGTAGCAATCTAAAGATGCAGATAAAAATAAGAAATAATCCCATCCGGCTTATAGGACTATCTTATGCAAACAGTCTAACAGCACTGTAACATTTTCTTCTTGTTGTCTCACAGTTCCTCTATTATCACTCGCAAGGAGTATGTATGCCTGTTACCAATAAAATACTGGAATCACACAGGTTATTAACCTTTAACTTTGGGAACTGTGAATGAAATCTGTCTGTATGACCATATAAAAAATACCCGTTTTTTCATTTATTGCATTATTTTACGTTTCTTACACAAGTGTCACAGCAACAAAAGTAAACACTAGGCATAGAAAAACAAACTAGGCATAGATAAAAACAACACAAATTTATTTTAAAAGCTCAGTTATGCTGAATATTCCAAGTACAATACCTGTCAATAACAAGCATAATAGTTAAATGAAAAGGGTATTTTACAATAAATACTGATGACTTCAGAAGCATTGTGCCACCAGTAAATGTTGATATATTCATCTCAATTTTTTTTCATGTATCATTTTTATGAAAAGGAACATTTTTACAGGGTAAGACTTCACAAAATAGATACGTCACTTTTTCACATATTGTTCATTGGCACCCTAATAGTATATACAGTCGACCCTTGACATACGACCGGCCTCACATACGAACAACTTGATTTACGACCAAAATTTTTGTTTTGATTTACGGCCAACATCTTGCATTATGACCCGAATGCGGTCACGTGTTTCCGCTTTTGCGATTGTAAACAAACAGCCGAGAGCGTTCGTAAGCGTCAGTCGGAGCCCAGATACATGTGTTTGTGGACGTAATTTCGGTCAGTGCAGTGATTTATCTATTGTGGAAGTTGACCCGGACACAGACAGGCGGACATGTTGTTAAATCACCACCACACGTTTATTTACAATATTTACAACAATAGTTATGGTCACACAGACCCAGTCACGTGCACAAACCCCAATTCACAGTCCTGGCCTCACAATGCCTTTCTTCGGGCCGCCTCCACACCTCCTCTGTGCTTCGTCCTTCCTCCTCCCGACTCCAGCCTCGAATGAATGGAGACGGCCCCTTTTATTCAGTACCCGGATGAGCACCAGGTGTTCCCGGCATTCCTCCCTTGGCCACGCCCCAGCGTGGCGGAAGTGCCGGCTGTCCTCCCGGCAGCTCTCCGGGTAACGTCCAAAGTCTTCCCCCCAGCACTTCCTGGTGTGGCGGAAGTGCTGGGGTAACAGGTCCCCAAGGCATTGGGGCGCCTCCTGGCGGTGACCACGGGCCCCTACAGGGTGGAGCTTCCATGCCCTGTACCCGTGGCCCCCAAAGCAACCAGGAAGGCGATCCCCACGTGATCCAGGGTGGGCACAGACCCACATCCGGTCCCTCATGGCGTCCCGGCCGGGTCATGGCCCCTGGCATCCCTGACACTATATATACTGTATAATTCACTAAGACCATGGCAAGCAAGACGCATAATTGCTAAGGAAGGAAGAGAAGGTAACAAAGGTAAAGAAAGCGATTGTTAAGGGATGTTAGCTAGTGGGCTGGCGCGGCACATGATGATGTCATCAGGCTGAGTCAGCACCGGCTTGCTTTGGAGTGTATTACTACAGCAGTTCACAACATGACCAGCTTTGAACTGAGTGCTCGACTACTGTCATTATTAACTTGAGAAACAGCGATCACAATCGAAACGAAGAAGGAAATTGTGAGGAAATATGAGAGTGGCGTTCGTGACCGATCTCGCTAATATGTACAGCATGTCAAAATCCACCATCTCGACAATTTTACAAAGAAAAGATTTGCATAAGGAAGCTCCTTCTAAACAATAACCACCTTCCGTTTCATTCTCCTCCTCCTCCCTTCCTGCAGCCCAAAGATGTCAAATTAAATGGTGAGTACAATATGAAATTGTTGTTTCTGGTAGGCTAGGCACTTTTTGTAACTTTTTGGTTAGTACATTAGAAAAATTATTGGTGTTTTGGTAAATTATGCACATTATACAACACTTTTTTATTATGAAAAGGTTAAGTAAGTGTTGCTGTGGGAGGTTCGGAGCGCATTATGGGTATTTCCATTATTTATTATGGGAAAAATAGTCTTGACTTACAACCAACTTGAGTTACAACCAGCCCTCGTGAACGAATTGAGTTCGTAAGTCAAGGGTCCACTGTATATATATATATACATATATTCTGACGGAATGCCGGGCCCCTGCCTGGCCGGGACACCCCTGCAACATATGTTCCAGGGGAGCAAGCATGGGAAACACAATATCTCCCCATGGACGACAGATGGCAGCCTCCCTGGGTTGCAGCAGTGCCTCGGACTCCCGCAGGGCTTTATGGGAGTTGGAGTTTGGTGCAACCCTGTTGGGTTCCGCAAGTGCCGCTACAGGGTCCTTCAGCAGGAGCTGCTAGCCCCTTTTGGGCACTAGTTTCGCCACACCTGGAAGTGCAGCTAGATGCCTAATAACAGAAGCCAGCTCCACCACTCATTGGCCAGAGTCAGGTGGGTGAGAACGAAGCTTAGAGGAGGAGTGGTGGTGCAGGAAAAGAGAGGTGTGTAGTGTGTTTTTGAAGTGCTTGCTTGTAAATTTGGGACTTTGTTGTGTCTTTGGGGATTACGGGGAAGATGTTTTTTTGGTTTTTATACGTGCCTGTGTGTCCATGTGTGTCGGGTCAGGCGCCTATATAGCACCTTTCTTACAATATATATATATATATATATATATATACAGTATATACAGGTCACATTCCATTACAATGAAGTGCCAGGGACCTAAAAATATTTCTTTGTAATGAAAATTTCATAGTAATGAGATTCTGTATTTGTCGCTATAGTGCTTTCTTTAACTTGCATTCAGGCATTTGCAATCATTTCATTAGCTTATTTCATGTTATTTTTCATCTCCTCCTGTCTACAAGTAATGCTGACAAGAATTTTCTCAGCATGTCCTTGCAATAATACACTTTCAGGTTGTGAAAGATGCCCAAATCCAATGGCTGAAGCACTGCTGTGCAATTTGGTGGAAATGCAAACATTATCTAAATGTGGAAGCATGATGCGGGCTGCACAGTTATCAATCAGAAGCAGAATCTTACTTTTCTTCTTCTTCATATTGTGAGGTTTCTGAACTGTTTTGGGCCCCCTCCCCCCCCAAACGGGATGACACACTGAAGTGCAAAATTGCCGCGTCTATGGAAGATTGCTTGTCCATCGTCTGCCATATAAGCAAATCCGACTTGATTGTGGTCGCGCTATAAGCGCCTGTTGTTGATTGGTGATGCAAGGAACATTATAAATGCAGGGAACGGTATTAATTGGCCACTAACCTGGCCACGACCCTACCTGACTGCTGTGACTGTGTATAGGAAAGTGGTAGATCCCACTACAATAAATAACCGTGCTGTTCATGTTTTCAAACTGAATAAAGCTGGTTTCGCTAAAATATTGAGACCCAGCCTTGTGATTTGGGGTGCAAGACAGTGACTCACGCATCACAATATCTTTGTCAAGTAGTTGCAGCCAGTTTCCCAAAATATCTTGAGTCATCCAAGCTTGCTGGTTTGCTTTATACTCACAGGGAAGGAATGTAACGCACTTAAAACACCGAGGATTGGTCAACTTGCCAATGATGAGAGGAATAACTTTGTGGGTGCCAGCAAAGTAAAGCTGTCAACCTTTGTTTAGATTTTTTACCTCCTTGGCATGGATCACCTTTGAGTGCTAAAGTGCGATGCGGTAACAGCTGCTAGAAGATTTGAGTCTCATCAGCACTGTAGATGTCTTCAGGCTCATAAGCTGAAATGACTTCCCTGATTTCACCTATATGCCATTCAATTGCTTATTCAATTGGAACTGAATATTTTTCTCCACAGATTGCTTTGGCAGCAATTCCAAAATGATCCTGAAAGCGAATTAAAGGAGATATACAGTGACTTTGCATTTTCTTGAATGAGTGGCCCACTAATAGAAATGTTTCTTGACAATATGGGGCATTTTGTACATCACTGTGACAAAATTAAGTTGGAAATTAACAATCTAGAATGTAGCGATGGAAAAGCTTGAAACCAGAGGACTGTGGTACAAAGAAATGGTTACATCCATGGGCTACCTGTCTAGCTCAAAGTGGCGCTAATGTCTCAAACAATCATGTACCTCGGCCAATGGTTTGATTCCAGTGTGATGCATAAGTAGCTTCAACCCATTACTAGGTAACAGGTCAAAACAGTTCTATGCTCTTTCTGCTCATTTTAGTCTTTGATGCCTCAGTCGAAGAAACAGTGTGCAGGTGCAGAAACAGTAAATGTTTATCCCTTGTTGAGTAGCAAGTTATGTTATGTGTGCATCAGAACTTTTCTGGAAAATGATTGTCGCTTTCAGAATTGATTAATATGGATATGGTCTTGAAAGACATAAAACATAAACAAGATTGGAATAAAACAAAGTTTTCTATATAAACAAACAAAACAATACAGGATATATTGTATACTCAAATGAAGTATGAAAGACACATATAAAGAAAAGCCTAAGTCCAATAATAAATATTAAAAAAAGATGAATGACTCAGAAGAGATCTCCACAAGCAAACACCTTTAAACCTAAGAGGTAGCATACTGCATGTAATTTACTATTTCTAAACTAGAGGAAACACAGCAGTCCAAAAAAGTTGTACTTATCAAAGAATTAGCATGAACAAAAAGTACAGCTATAATGAAGTGACATGGGTATTTAACCAAAGTGGTACATGTAGAATCCTAGAGATTCATTTCTTGTCTAGAGAAGGGAATTTTGTTCCCCTCTTGTCTATAACCCTTAACGCTAGAATCCCTAAAGCTCATGAAAAACTCGGAATCCCAGCCCACCCTCCTTTGTACCTCACCATCAGTGTCTTTTGTTTTGCAAATGTGTCGATCAGCACAAGCACCAAGTAGCCGGCTGTCCCAATGATGGAGCTCAACACAGGCAAAAAGTCCTTCCAGCTCAAACCAAGGCTCCTTATCTGCGTGTAATAATATAGTATATCATTATTTGGAATACATGCATTTCATGTATGTTCTGTGTCTACAAAGATCTGGGTAAGTGTAGGTTGAAAGGAAATGCGAGGCAAGAAATGCCAAACACATACCTAAAGCAGAAACTTTTTCCATGTTATACTAATAATGACATGAAATGTATAATGTGTGAAGACTTTATTCCAAATATCAAATAAATCTGTGCGCTTTTATTCAAGAATATAACCAAAGTAAAAAAATAAAAAATCATTCAATTTACGTGTTGTTGCCAATGAGTTACAAACCTAAGCTCAAATGTCAATCGACAGAAAGCTAATATGTATTCTTGGATGGTACAGAAAGAAGAACTGCTGCCTTATAACCAAAAGGTTGCCGGTTTGAGACCCAGTGCTCCGCAATTTGAGTAGTGAGCTGCTATTATTATTATTACTATAATATAATAAAAACATACATTTGATTTAGTGCTGGGAGGTATACCAGTTCATACCGAAAACCGTTTTTTATTTTTGTTATGATATGGATTTTTCTTATACTGCATCATCGGTTTAAATTGCCTAAACAACGTTCAGAACGTGGCACAGCAGGAAACTGTTTAAGGGGGGACCTTTTTCACTGCTGCACCACTACAAATGCATGCAACAGAGTACATGCGTTAGTGGAGGTATTGCACGGTGAAAATGGACAGAGAACATTCCGAAACTGAAGCTATAGCAGACAATAAAGTTGAACATGATAACACAGAAGAACTTTTGCCGAAAAAAAGGAGTCACATCCGTTGCCTGGAGATACTTTGGTTTTAAATGGTCGGATGTGGACCATTATGTTAAAATCTGTGAATACTGTTTCTATACTACGGGATAATACTGCAAATTAAGTTGTACTTGTTTTATTTTTTTTTCAATACTGTGTAATGTACCTGGGTGCTGTGTAATAGTATGACGACATGTTGACTTTATTCTCAACATTTCCACTTTAATCTCGACGCTTATGACGAGAATAAAGTCGACATGTTGACTTTATTCTCGACATTTCTACTTTATTCTCGCCGTTTATGTCGAGATTAAAGTGGATATTTTGACTTTATTCTCGTAATTTGTCACTAAAGTAGAACATGATAAACTAAACATCACCTTAAAATGAATATTTAATTTACTAGATTTTCTCAAACCTCGTCATAAGTTATGTAGCACATTAAATGCTTTGTGTTGTGTTCCCTGAGCCATGTTAATCAATATGAGCTTCTTAAACTGACTTCCTCTTGCACTAAGAGGAGACGCAGGCAGCACACAGAATACATTAATTTCATGATATTCCTGCTCCCTGAACATTTAGAATGCTAAGATAAATACTAAAGCATGTATTAATCATGTGTGGGCATGGTGGTGTGGAGGTTGCACTGCTGTCTCGCAGCAAGGGGGTCTCGGATGTTCGATGCCTTCAATTTGCATGTTTTTCTGGTGGGTTTACTCAGCGTGCTTCAGTTTCCGTTCAAAGTCATGTAAGATGTGGGGTTTTGTTATGCTATATTGACTCTGCTAGTGTATGTATTGCTCGTACCAGCACTACCGCCACACTACAGTGCATGTTTAATACCTGCTGTAATGCATTTCATCCTGAAAATGCTATCAAGTATATATCATAGCATTCCAAATTTTCAGAGAGCAGGAATATCATGAAGTGAATGTATAATGTGCGGTGATCGCTGCCTGCGCCTCCTCTTAGTGTAGAGGAAGTCAGTTTAAGAAGTGCGTAGTGATTAATAAGTGGGTCAGGGAACACTTAACACAAAGCATTTAATGTGCTACATTAATTTATGACGGGGTTTGATAAAATCTAGTAAATTAAACATTGATTTTAGGATGAAGTTTAGTTTACAACATTCTACTTTAATTATAAAATAAACTATGAGAATAAAGTGGAAATGTCGACTTTAATCTCGACATAAACAGCGAGAATAAAGTGGAAATGTTGAGAATAAAGTCGACATGTTGACTTTATTCTCGACATATTGTTTTTTTTTTTTCTTCCGTGTTCATATTTTTTTTCTTCACCGTGGCCCTAATACGATTCCGTAGGGCTATACCACAAATAGCATTATAAATGCAAGTTGCAGTTTTATTATTTATGTATATAGCTTTCCTGGGTCTTCCCAGCATGGATTTTGCATGTTTTCCCCGTGTCTGTGTGGGTTTTCTCCGGGTACTCCGGTTTCCTCCCACAGTCCAAATACATGCAGGTTAGGTGCATTGGCTGTTCTAACTTGTCCCTAGTGTGTGCTTGGTGTGTGTGTGTGTGTGTGTGTGCGCTCCCTGCCCAGGGTTTGTTTCCTGCCTTGTGCCCTGTGTTGGCTGGGATTGGCTCCAGCAGACACCCGTGACACTGTGTTCAGATTCAGCGGGTTGGATAATGGATGGATGGATGTATATAGCTTAGCTTGAAGCAAGGTCCATATTAATGCCTTTTGCCTAAATGATGGTTCAGTTGGTAAAGATGTCATCACAAAGTTGCACTTGTTTTATTTTATTTTTATTTGGTGAATACTGTATAATGCACCTGGGCTTGAAGTCTTGAAGTAATAGTATTATTACTGGAAGCTGCACTATTATTTATTTTATTGTGATTATTTATTATTTTAAATATTATGCAGTTTAATGATGGGAAAGTTGTTTAAAAAGTCATTGTTTAACATTAACAGAAAGTGTAGTGGGTTTACAAAAAATATTTACTATTTATTCCTTTTCTAAGACATGTTCAGTGCAATACAACTTTTGACAGGCACCTCTGGATATTTTACTAAGTCTAAATGCCTCTTTGGATGGTTGAAAATATGTTGTCACAATTTTAGTTTAAGTTGTTTGCTAAATTTGTTCAATAAAAATGTTTTATATTTTGACTGCAAATGTCATGCAATGTGATTCCTTCTCTTCATTAGTGCCACTCCCTTGAAAACTGTCACTTTATGGGGCCACGTAAACCTGTATTAATACTTGTGTGCACATTAAAATGTTTTTTTGTACAATGTACAATTCTCATGACAGTGGGATAGTTTATTCTTAGCCAGTCTACTGCAGTAATTGCAGTGGAAAATGTGGTTAACATCCACTCATGCATGGGAAAAAAATACCGTTGAATACCGTGAAACCGGTATAATTTTGAGAAATACAGTGATATAGAATTTTGGTCATACCGCCCAGCACTAATTTGATTTGAGTCTGTAAACTCTGGTGTAAATTTTAGCTACTTGTAAAAGTTAGCACTTTTTTTTATTGTTCAGTTATATTGTCTCAATGACGTTCATGTGGTACAATGAACTTGCCTCTCCCTTTCTTAGTTGATGCCCTTTATCTACACTCTTTTCAGAAGAGCAGCAATGACCACAGCTGGTACTGTGCTTGATACCTGGTCAGAGTTATTTGTTGTACTGGCTATCAGAGATGCAATGTCCCGTAACCGCTATCAGACTGGACAAAGGCAGGACCGTAACAACAGACAGCTTCTTCACAGTGCTTTTGCTGGCTAATCGACTGCTGCACCACAATGCAAGTCTGCTTGGCACCATAAGTAAAATGGGACTACCATCTGAAGCTATAGTCACTTTAGTATGTGAGCAATTCACCATGATAGTTTTTAGATCTGAAAGTGCTATGCTGATGGTGTATGCACCCAAAAAGAAGAAGCCTTTGATTTCATTCTGTACGTGAGTAAGCTGCCACACTAGCATCATTGAGGCCATGTTATAAAAGATGGCTGCAAGGTTTAAATGCATTTGTCGTAAGATAAAGAAACTAATTTGTAAAAAATCTACAGAATGTTTGTTATCTTTTGCACTTTCTGGTTATCAATCTCAATTTAGTGACATTGATTAATGACCTACTAATCTTTAATGTTTCCACACAGGCAATGTCCCTCTCCCATCTGTAATATTCCAAAAATTTCTGCCACTCAATTAATTCTTTCTATATTGTTATGATTTTTGGTACAGGAACAGTCACAGGGAAATTAAATTGTATGGACTGGGAAAATAACATTCAATGAATGGGACAGAAAGAATAGTTGCAAAAAATTAGCTGAAAACCACAAAAGTGCCAAAACCACAAAAAAATTATCCAAAAATCAAACCTAGAATTCTTAGTCCTACTGTTTGTCCTTTTTCTGATTTCTATAAAATATACTTCACTAAAAATTTTTTATCTTCAGTCCAATACGTTGATGATTTTTTTTTTAGGTACGCTAAAAGATGTCATACATTAGAATACTGGTAAACACGACTAGCATTTGAATGTCTTTACTATCAACAACATGGTGGCAATCACCAATAAAACTAAAACACAATGTCATAATGATAAAAAATATTAACCATAGTAAAAACTAGCCCAAAGCAGCAAAACCAAACATAAATTAGACCTTAATGGATATAAAAACAGAATTACTACACACACAGGCATTTGTATAACACTTCTTTGGTCATAACACTTGCCTTCAAGTGTTCAAGATACAGTGCAATCGGAAAGTATTCGCAGCGCATCACGTTTTCCACATTTTGTTATGTTACAGCCTTATTCCAAAATGGATTAAATTCATTTTTTTCCTCAGAATTCTACATACAACACCCCATAATGACAATGTGAAAAAAGTTTACTTGAGGTTTTTGCAAATTTATTAAAAATAAAAAAACTGAGAAATCACATGTAGATAAGTATTCACAGCCTTTGCTCAATACTTTGTCGATGCACCTTTGGCAGCAATTACAGCCTCAAGTCTTTTTGAATATGATGCCACAAGCTTGGCACACCTATCCTTGGCCAGTTTCGCCCATTCCTCTTTGCAGCACCTCTCAGGCTCCATCAGGTTGGATGGGAAGCGTCGGTGCACAGCCATTTTAAGATCTCTCCAGAGATGTTCAATCGGATTCAAGTCTGAGCTCTGGCTGGGCCACACAAGGACATTCACAGAGTTGTCCTGAAGCCACTCCTTTAATATCTTGGCTGTGTGCTTAGGGTTGTTGTCCTGCTGAAAGATGAACCGTCTCCCCAGTCTGAGGTCAAGAGTGCTCTGGAGCAGGTTTTCATCCAGGATGCCTCTGTACATTGCTACAGTCATCTTTCCCTTTCTCCTGACTAGTCTCCCAGTTCCTGCCGCTGAAAAACATCCCCATAGCATGATGCTGCCACCACCATGCTTCATTGTAGGGATGGTATTGGCCTGGTGATGAGCGGTGCCTGGCTTCCTCCAAACGTGACGCCTGGCATTCACACCAAAGAGTTCAATCTTTGTCTCATCAGACCAGAGAATTTTGTTTCTCATGGTCTGAGAGTCCTTCAGGTGCCTTTTGGCAAACTCCAGGCGGGCTGCCATGTCCCTTTTACTAAGGAGTGGCTTCTGTCTGGCCACTCTACCATACAGGCCTGATTGGTGGATTGCTGCAGAGATGGTTGTCCTTCTGGAAGGTTCTCCTTCTCTCCACAGAGGACCTCTGGAGCTCTGACAGAGTGACCATCGGGTTCTTGGTCACCTCCCTGACTAAGGCCCTTCTCCCCCGATCGCTCAGTTTAGATGGCTGGCCAGCTGTAGAAAGAGTCCTGGTGGTTTCGAACTTCTTCCACTTACGGATGATGGAGGCCACTGTGCTCATGGGGACCTTCAAAGCAGCAGAAATTTTTCTGTAACCTTCCCCAGATTTGTGCCTCGAGACAATCCTGTCTCGGAGGTCTATAGACAATTCCTTTGACTTCATGCTTGGTTTGTGCTCTGACATGAACTGTCAACTGTGGGACCTTATATAGACAGGTGTGTGCCTTTCCAAATCATGTCCAATCAACTGAATTTACCATTGGTGGACTCTAATTAAGCTGCCGAAACATCTCAAGGAAGATCAGGGGAAACAGGATGCACCTGAGCTCAATTTTGAGCTTAATGGCAAAGGCTGTGAATACTTATGTACATGTGCTTTCTCAGTTTTTTTATTTTTAATAAATTTGCAAAAACCTCAAGTAAACTTTTTTCACATTGTCATTATGGGGTGTTGTGTGTAGAATTCTGAGGAAAAAAATGAATTTAATCAATTTTGGAATAAGGCTGTAACATAAAAACCTGTGGAAAAAGTGAATACTTTCCGGATGCACTGTAGGTGCTTTGTCATTAAATGTGAAAATTACCTTCTGTTTTCATTATGCCTGTTTGTTTACATGAACCAATGTGATTTAAGTTACATTTGGTGCAATTATTCTTTACAAAAATATTCAGAAAAGTGTGATTTCTTTGAAGTATCTCAAATGGAGTGTGCTATACACATTTTTGAGACTGAAAAAACTCCCATTTAAAAGCACTATGAAATTTTGAAACTCTTCATCTCAACTCTAACCCTAACCCAATATCAACTCTTCATAACTTTCTTTGCAATGTTAATTACTAATTAATGAAAATAGGCTATTTCAACTAGTATCCTTTCTTCTGTTACTTATACAATATTTACTCCAGATGGTGATTGCCAATACAAACACTGTAGGGTAGGGAACAAGGTGTCAAATCAAGTGCTCACACAAACCTCTATCACACCAACTCACTTCTCCTTCTGTTTGTAATCATACCAGGTAAGTTAAAGATCTTTGTTTTTTTTGTTTTTTTTTACATTTTTGCACAATGTTTAAGTGAACAATGTTCAAGGGCAAAAAATGCTTTGGCAGAATTAGTTGCTATTTTTTCTTTAGAAAATCAAATCAATGAAATAAGATTAAAAACAAGTTTAATTTAAGCAGAAAACTTTTAATTTTGAGTAAAGTGGACAGGCAACTCTGCTTTTCTTTGTGCACTTTCTATAAAGCCAAATCACTGGAAAGCTTAGGTTGGGCAAAGACAATGTGGAAGAAGCACCAGTAGCTATGCATGAATGAGATAGAGAGAACTTTATTTGTCTCTAGGGGGAAAATTGACTTTTCACAGAAGGTCGTTAAATAAATAAATGCATGAATAGATAGATATTTAAATATTTATACACACACTACAGTTGTGCTTGAAAGTTTGTGAACCCTTTTGAATTTTCTATATTTCTGCATAAATATGACCTAAAACATCATCAGATTTTTCACTCAAGTCCTAAAAGTAGATAAAGAAAAACCAGTTAAACAAATGAGACAAAAATATTATACTTGGTCATTTATTTATAAAGGAAAATGATCGAATATTACATACTTGTGAGTGGCAAAAGTATGTGAACCTTTGTTTTTAGTATCTGGTGTGACCAACCCTTTGCAGCAATAACTGCAACTAAACGTTTCCGGTAACTTTTGATCATTCCTGCACACCGGCTTGGAGGAATTTTAGCCCATTCTTCTGTACAGAACAGCTTCAACTCTGAGATGTTGGTGGGTTTCATCACATTGACTGCTTGCTTCAGGTCCTTCCACAACATTTCGATTGGATTAAGGTCAGGACTTTGACTTGGCCATTCCAAAACATTAACTTTATTCTTCTTTAACCATTCTTTGGTCGAACGACTTGTGTGCTTAGGGTCGTTGTCTTTCTGCATGACCCACCTTCTCTTGAAATTCAGTTCATGGACAGATGTCCTGACATTTTCCTTTAAAATTCTCTGATATACTTCAGAATTCATTGCTCCATCAATGAAGGCAAGCCGTCCTGGCCCAGATGCTGCAAAACAGGCCCAAACCATGATACAACCACCACCATGTTTCACAGATGGGATAAGGTTCTTATGCTGGAATGCAGTGTTTTCCTTTCTCCAAACATAACGCTTTTCATTTAAACCAAAAATTTCTATTGTGGTCTCATCTGTCCACAAAATATTCTTCTAATAGCCTTCTGGTTTGTCCACATGATCTTTAGCAAACTGCAGATGAGCAGCAATGTTTTTTTTGGAGAGCAATGGCTTTCTTCTTGCAACCCTGCCATGCGCACCATTGTTGTTCAGTGTTCTCCTAATGGTGGACTCATGAACATGAACTTTAGCCAATGTGAGAGAGGCCTTCAATTACTTAGAAGTTGCTCTGGGGTCCTTTGTGAGCTCGCCAACTATTACAAGCCTTGCTCTTGGAGTGATCTTTGTTGGTCGACCACTCCTGGGGAGGGTAACAGTGATCTTGAATTTCCTCCATTTGTACACAATCTGTCTGACTGTGGATTGATGGAGTCTCTTTTTTTGAGGTCCTCAGAAATCTCCTTTGTTTGTGCCATGATACACATCCACAAACATGTGTTGTGAAGAGCTGACTTTGAGAGATCCCTGTCCTTTAAATAACACAGTGTGCCCAATCACACTTGATTGTCATCCCATTGATTGAAAACACCTGACTAACTTCACCTTCAAACTAACTGCTAATCCTAGAGGTTCACATACTTTTGCCACTCACAAATATGTAATATTCGATCATTTTCCTCAATAAATAAATTACCAAGTATAATATTTGTGTCCCATTTGTTTAACTGGTTTCTCTTTATCTACTTTTAGGACTTGAGTGAAAATCTGATGATGTTTTAGATCATATTTATGCAGAAATATAGAAAATTCTAAAGGGTTCACAAACTTTCAAGCACAACTGTATGGTCTAAATGCACACCAGGATGACTAAAAAGGAAGAAAATTTAAAAAGAAAAAAACTTTTGGCTTGGTAGTCCCAGTCACAGGGTGGCATTATATGGACATATTGCTGTTGGTATTAAGGAGGTCCAGTAGTGTTTCTTGACACGCTTTTGCTGAAAGTACTCAGTGACTCAGTGTGTTAGAGAGAGGATGTGCAGCATTGTTCATAATGGCACTCAGTTTTGTTTTAATTCTTTCATTTGCTTCTACCTCCAGGGAGTCCAGAGTGCATCCCATAATTGAGCAAAAAGATCAGTCCGACCTGTCATTGAAGCAGACCCCCAAATACTTGTAGAAGCACACCACCTCTACGCCCACTTCTGAACACGGAGGTTCTTTGGTGTCACCAAAGTCAATAACCAGTTTCTTGGTTTTGCTGATGTTAAGATGCAGACAATTCTCTTTACCCCAAGAATGAAGAATTATTGCTTTTACAGTATCTCCATTTCATGCATTTTATTTTGACCTAACTAAAAATGGAATGAAGGGAGGAGGGATAAAGTAAAAATCTATGACTGTATGATTCTAACTAAATTACCATACATGCAAAATGCCATGTTATATAATATTGATGCATTTTTGTTAAAGAAGAGGAGCAAATGAATGGCAGCTTTCTTTAAGTTGAATATTCCAACAGGCAGAATTCAGTTGTGCAAATTAAAATTGTTGAACAGCTTAAGCTTTTTATATGCCTTAATTGGCATATAAAATGATAAGACCACTACAGGTATCTATACCGAGCACAACATAACTTAGAGTGCTGAGCTGAATGGCAAGTATCAAACTTGGCACAAACCTCACAAAAATAATTATTTGTTATACATGTGTATGTTTTTTTTTTCTTTCAAGGGTAGATAGGGATTCTGACAGCAAACAATAAAGCTGGGCAAGTGCCATGTGATATCATTTGGATCTCCCCTGAATTCTGTTTGTAGAATAATGTGACTTGAATGCAAGTGTGCTGTGCTATTAAATGCAATGCACACACAAATATATTCCATTAGACAGTGATGACTTTTAATTACAAGGAAAGTCCAGATTTTTACCAGGCACTCAAACATGTATCTATTCCAATTTTGTTTAATCTGCCTAAGGGAAAGGCATCTGCTAAATAAAGTACAATAACAGTTAAAATAACATGCCAGTGAAATACACGCAGCCTTAAAACAAGCCAATAAGATAGTTCATATTATGTGAAAAGAGGTTCACCAGATATTTAAAATATACACTAAACATATGTACAAATTTCCCAATGCTCTATACCCCAAAGAATAGGCTTAGTGTATACTTTTGTACTGTGTAATTTGATACTGCAAAGAAGGTAATCTAATAACAGATGGGTATATATCATTATTAAAACAATAAACAGAAGTAACCCAGTGCTTTTTGGAAATTTGATTTTCAATTTATTGTGCTTGAAAAATAATAAAATATAAAATATACTGTGCATTCATCATTTTGATGTTGCTTATATGCAAGTTAGCTATTCCAATAAATGAAGCAACCAACCTTTATTTTTACAGCACTATTTATAGCATGTGCCATTCATACTGAATACAGTTCAATTTATAAAACTCCTACGTAAAGTAAAAAATACTTATAAAACATCTAGTTGGTCTTATCCTTTATCAGACAGGGATGTTGAGGCCACCTCTCCACTGATGGCAGTGTTTTTAACTGTGTTGTTTTAATTTCCAAGCTCCCTGCATGAAAGATCCTTGGTAAGCCTCTACCTAGCTCAAGACATAATACTGTCATGCTCATGCGGAAGGGAGACAGCTTAAAGGCTTGAACAATAGTAATGGTGAGTCCGGAGGTGATGTGGTATAATAATGATCTTATTTGAACCAAATAAGAAGAGAAGACTTGTTTTGCATTTTACATGTGTTTTCTTTCAAAATCATTTTTCAGTCATGTGGGGTTGGCCACAAGCTTCCCTAAAACACTCAAATTGTGTGGCTTTCTCCTTTCATATGTTATTAAAAAATCAAGTTTAAAAAAAAAAGTGTCAGAAGAACACCAACAGAAGGGAAAGTTAATGTATTATCAACAACAACAACAACATTTATTTATATAGTACGTTTATGTAGCTTAAAGTACTTTACAAGATGAAGAATATAAAAATAAGATTAAGCAATACTAAGTAATAAAGAATAAAGTAAGGTCTGATGGCCAGGAGGACAGAAAGAACAAACAAACAAAAGAAAAAAAAAACTCCAGAGGGCTGGAGAGAAAAAAAAAAAAAAATCTGCAGGGGTTCTGAGGCCACAAGACCACCCAGCCCCCACTAGGCATTCTACCCAACATAAATGATCTAAGTCAGTCCTCATGGTTTTCAGGCTTCACAAGGAAGAATTAGATGATGATGGTATGTTGGACATCTGGCCTTCTGTACATCATTGTAAGGACTGCATAGTGCCTTGAGCAGTTGGTGGTGGCACAGATTGCCACCACAGAAAAACGGAAAAAGAGTCACACTACGAATAATCACAGTTTACAGTGGTGAACTCCTGGTGGTAAGCCACAATGTCTGAAGCAATCTCCTTACAGAGTAAGCTAATGTGAGAACTCCTCAGCCGTGTAGATACAACTTCTGAACTTTACAACAAGAGTGCTACGTGATGACATCAGCTGAGCTCTCTCTCTCTCTCAACACCAACCTTTAATGTGCAACACCACCACTACAGCTGATAACGTGATATGGGTTGATACAGGCTGCTGTGGAAAAGGAGAGGGAAAACGCTGGCCATGATCTGTCAGGTACTGAAGTAACCCCATTAGGTCATCATTCTTGTGCCTCTAGACAGACAAAAGTAAAACTAGAAGCAACGATTCAAACAAACAAACTAGTAACAACGATACAAACACTTAGTAAAACAAAATCAGGACATTTTTCTAAACACTGCTGAAAAGAATACATAGAAAATGCTATGGATTTAAGGACACTAATAATCATATTATCATAGAATGTTAGCAACATTCAGCAGGAAATGAAGGATGAAATGATATGTTCAAGTAAGCAGTATGAATACTATAAGCGTATGTTGGTGAAAATGGCAAAAATAGTATTGGGAAAATGAAATGAAGAAAATTAATGGGGAATGAAATTAACTGTCTTGATGATGTGATAATGTGAAATGTATGCTAACATCCCGTATTGAAGGCCTGGAACAAATGATGAGTACTGTGGATGAAATGATGGTTACCCTAAAAAACAAATGTAAATCTCTTTGTAAAAGTTATTACGTATACCAGAGAATTTGGATTCTGCATTTGGAAGCCCAACAAAGTTCATGTTGAATTTTTATTTAATAAACCTGTTAAATGTTTTTTAAAAGCTTTCATTGGTAATGTTGATAATTTTAGGGAGAAAGAAACTAGCAGGATGTGGAGGAGCTCATAGAAAATGATAGTGTTATGGAAACGTAAAAGGAGATGGAATAGGTTAAAAGGTAAGGATAAGTCAAAGTCAGAGAACAAACTGGTATAAAAGATCATAATAAGATATCAGTTCCAAAATTTAAAGCCAAAATCCTAAATTAAAAATGCTGTTGAACAATGATATCTCCATGTTTTAAATAAAGTGGAAAAAAGTTATTATAAACTTGAAATAAGTCAGACAACCGTCTTTCTGCATGTGAGTCACAGTACAATCTTTAAAGTATGAGCCAAATAACTGCAACTTGAAGCACGAGTGGATATCTTAATGGTTTCATCCTAATTCCATGGAGAAGATCCTAACAGGGACACATGCAGTATTCCTCCTCTTTAAGAAGGAGTTAATCTGTTCCTGAAAACCCCATTGTAAAGTGAATTTACAACAAGCAAGTTATATACTAATACCTACAACTACATGAAAATTGTTAGACGTAGATTAATATTAACAGGAATCATCAAAACAAGCCCTAATAACTTATTGGCCTTTATTAAATAATGTTTAATAAAACACTTTACCTAGATTTTTCCACTTTTAGTTTCATATGGCCTTTCAGTTTTTGTTGAGCTTTTCCAAATGTTCCATGATCTGTTTTAGAGCTGCGATACCCAAGGTAATGTGAGAAGACATATTAGGAGCACACATTACAAGGTGAATGAACTGCAGCAGGTGAACGTGCAAGTGCACCTCGATGCAGCCTTAGAATCAGCCCCACCTCATATATCAGGCTGTAGTGAGGACAGTGTCTGATGCTTGCAGCATCAGATGTGGAAATAACAAAATGCATGCCTCCAATATCCAGCAGTGAGAGCTGCATGTAATTTTAATATCTGCTCTGAGAAAGACTGAGACTCGGACTGCTTCACCAGCATTCAGCTCTGTCCCTTTCCGTGGGCTGCAGTGAGGTGTACTTGGAATGATGATGATTGGGTGTTAGCACAAGCAGTGCCCATTTGAAAAGTAGGGAAAGATCATATTTTATATAATTGACTAAGCAAAACATTGTATTTATGTAGCCCTTTTGTTTTTTTGTTCAATATTGCAATGACAAATTTGTTTAGGAAAATATATGGAAATTTTTGCATTGGAAAATGTACTGACGTAAAATACACTGAAAATTACTTACCGTAGATCCCGGAATACAAGCCGAGAATTTCGTCCTAGATTTTTGACTTGGAGTTTGGGGTTCGGTTTATACAACGAGTATCATTTCAGATTCAAGATTTCCAGCGCAATGCCGGTTTTGCCGATGAATACGGAAGTAAATAATGACAAAACCACAGAGCCATCTTTCAGATGAAGAAGTAACTTTGCATGCCGGTACTTTAAATTAAATAAAGAATTTATTCGAAAAAGTGTTTTAGTTGTTGATTTTATTAATAAAATTTATAATAAATTATCGGGAAGTTTAAAATAAAATTTTTTATTTTGATTTACAATCCACATCTTGCGTTACGAAACGGATGCGGTCATGTGTATCCGCTTGCGCGATTGTAAACAAACAACCGAGAGCGTTAGTAGCGTCAGTCGGAGCCCAGATACATGTGTTTGTGGATGTAATTTCGAAACGAAGATGGACATTGTGTGGAAATATCTCCTCCTCCTCCCTTCCTGCAGCCCAAAGATGTCAAATTAAATGGTGAGTACAGTATGAAATTGTTTCTAGAATAGAATGCCTTTTACTGTTACTATACGCATCTACAATGAGATTAAAAGCAGCTCCTTCAGTGCAGAAAAAAGTTCTGTATAGGGCTTGTATGGTTGTTTTTTAGCCTTAGCATAACGGCGTATCTGCGGCCCCGCTTCTGCTTTCTTTCCCTCCTCCGTCTGTGTCATCTCCTAGACCCAACAACAAACCACGGAGAGCCCGCTGGTCTCGCTATGTTGTCTGGGATGTTGTGCTTGTGATGAAAAACACTCAAAACAGATGTCTGGCTCTGGACACCGATGTCTATAAGGTTCTGAATGGTGTAGCGGATGTTCGCCGAACCGATCGTGCACAAACAAGGACAAAAAAAAAAGTACAAAAACAACAAAAAAGTGCACTGAAAAGGAGAGCCCTGAGCCGCTGCGCGCCGCCATGCTCCTAGCCTAATTGAAGTAGGCTAGGCACTTTTTATAACTTTTTGGTTAGTACATTAGAAAAAATATTGGTGTTTTTTATTATTAAAAGGTTAAGTAAGTGTTGTAGTGGGAGGTTTGGAACGCATTATGGGTTAGCCTTTGCGAACGAATTAAGTTCGTAAGTCAAGGGTCCACTGTATTGCGTATTTAAGTTAATCAAATTTATAAGAAGTCTCCGGAAATCCACCTGCCGATGTACCGTATTTGCGTATATAGTTTCAACACAAAGGTTCCAATTTACCAAACTTCTCCGCAATCACTTCCTAGTTTCCATCAAAAATGCCGGCAGTCTCAAATTCTCGTCGATAAACATTATAAATATACCCGAAGAGACACTTTTAAGGAAATTTAGAAAATTTTGCTTGGAGAAGGGGGTCGGCTTAAATACCGGTCATCGGCAAATACATGTAATTTAGTCTGTAGAGAAGGGGATCGGCTAATATACCGGGTCGGCTTGTATTCCGGGATCTACGGTAAGTAAAATAGAAATATTCTCCACGTATACAACACTGGTTCAAACTAAGAAACTATTGTACAACAATGCAGGTTTCCTGACACCCAGAATGTTTTAATAATGAGAGATCATTTTTAAATGATACTCCAATCATATAGTTTATTGGAAAAAACATAATAGTTGCAAACTTAAAAAAAAAATAGTGCAGCCCTTTTAAAGAAATTGAAATTAGCTGAGTGTGTCAGTGTGTGTGAACTGAATGGCTTAAGTGTTCGCTATTGTCAGACATATAAAACCCAGGGCAGATTTTACTAGATGTAGCCAGGTAAGCTTAAGGACAAGAGTGTGAATGCAGGTGGAAAACCTGGAAGAACACTACATCATGCTTTCAGAAAGGGTAACCCTTCTGGTCGTTTGACTATTTAAGGAACATGATCAGTAGAAGTCGGCATTCATTTCCGAACTAGCTTCTGAAGAGTATGGAACCTCCTGCAAAAAAGCTATATTTCTGACTGAGAAAACTCATTTTGTGTTAAACCAATGGTTCATTTCATTTTTCTAAAGATTTGTGTCAATATACTGCAGAAACCTGCCTCTACGTAAATAGGATATCCAGTCTGCAGCCCTGACATTGTCTCCTTCTTGAGTACTACACTGTAAAATGATAGAGATGCTTTATGCTTCTGCAGAGTGAGCTGTATGACTTATGTAAACATTGCCTGGAAGAAGCTGAATCAATGTCTACTGTTATTCAGTTTTAGTAGTTTGATAAGTGAAAGAATATTGCACAGCAGAATAAAAGTAATGCAATAGAAATATATATTATTTTTACTTTAACGAACAAGGCTTATAAATGGTAAACAGTATCCAAACAAGAATTGCAACATGTTTATGAAGGAGTGAGTTTTTATTTTAATTTATTTTTAATTAAATGTATTTTTATTTTTTTTGAGTGACATGTTTTGTTATTTATTGGTAACACACATGAACACATTACATTTATTTCAGTGAAACTATCTTTCAGGGGAATAATTTTTGAAATGAATTTAATCTTAACTTCAGAGATCATACAATTAAAAAAAATTAAATTATTACAGAAAGCATTTTAAGTTGTGTTTCAAATCAAGCCATAGATATTCAAAACTTCTTGCAAACTTCTAGTAACAGAGAAAATCAAAACAAAAGTGAGTGTCATTACAATACAACTACAACTTGCAACACACTGTCTTTCTGACACACTAATGCTGAGTACTTACAGCCAATGAATTATTCAGCATAACGGTGTCAAGAAACACTGCTGGGGCTCCTTTATACAAGCAGCAATATGCCTCACTGACACTTTTTATTCATTCTGGTGTGTGTTTAGACCATATTGTGTATATACTGTACTAGCAAAATACCCTCGCTTCGCAGCGGCGAAGTACTGCCTTAAAATTTTTATTAAGAAGAAAAGTAAACCTTTTTAAACTGAGGGAAAATATAGCAATAATTATTTGTTAAGGATCTCTTTGTATGCCATGTTGTCAGTTCGGCCCTCCGGTTGTAATATGACCAAGCTGTGTGCTGAGATTACTCTTGAGCATGCAATTTACAGTTGGCCATGTGAAAAGCAATCTTGCCTCAAATCTCACAGCTTGGATTACTGCTGTCATAATCGGTTTGAGTTTCATGGTTTGTTTCAATTATGTTAGTATTTGCAGAACTTGTTGTGCTGAAGTGACATTCGGCATCTGTCAAGCGTTGTAAGCATACAACCGGTTTCATCGATAACTTTGCCTCCAGCTTTTGAGAGTTTAAACATTCATAAACATCAAAGTGTCCACTACTCAAATCGTCACCTTTGAATCTAAGGTGTTTAAGAGGCATTGGCGGTTGTCCAAAGGTGTAAAATATTTGGCCATTTCGGTACACTTGAAAGCAAAAACCGAACAATTCAGCAGCAGCCATCAACTCACATGCAGACAAAGGGCTTAAGCATTTCACTCTTATAGTGCTCCTGTGTAGTATAATTATCTCCTGTATCGTCATCAGTCCACACCTTGAATCTGTCCCAGTCATTCAATACATAAGACACAATGTTCCTCCGGATATCAAGAGTGAGCCTGATATAGCCGTGCAATATGTAACACAGAGAATGGAAAAGGCAGGCACCTTCGGGCATGGAAACCACTCGGTAAGTGACAGTTCTTTGATCGATGGTGATCACCTCGATAGATATGTTAATGGGGGTACGGTTGGAACGATAAAAGGAGGGAATGGGTGCCTGAACAATGTAAACTAAGTCTAAAATACCTATACAATAACTATAATCGTAATAAACGAACAATAAAACAGTGGAGAAGCCATGGATTAAATAAAAAGGCTGCAGTTATCAGCAGGGAAACGTGAATACCGTGGTGAAGCAAGGAAGGGAATCAAGAGACCAGAGCGATGGACGGCCTTATATAGGCAGACAGCCAACAATGTGGGAGGCGTGGGGATGGTGGACCTAATGCCACCTCACACAGCGACCGAGCTGCAGGCTATGGACGTATATATGTACGTAAGTAGGATTCAGTTAGCGTTGGGAACCCGCGTACCAAATTTCTTGAACTGTTGGAAAGTTCAATATGGTGGCCGACAGTGGCGTCTTACCACCGAAATAAGTACGTACATCGGTTTCGGTTAGCGCAGGGAAGCTGCCTACCAAATTTCGTGAAGATTAGGCCATAAATAAGAAGGTTTAACATGGCGGATGTTGTCGACTGTTATCACCATTACGCGTAGAATTTCTAAATGAAACCTGCTTAACTTTTGTAAGTAAGCTGTAAGGAATGAGCCTGCCAAATTTCAGCCTTCTACCTACACGGGAAGTTGGAGAATTAGTGATGTTGGAAAGTTCAATATGGCGGCCGACGTTGGCGTCATACCACCGAAATAAGTACGTACATCGGTTTCGATTAGCGCAGGGAAGCAGCCTACCAAATTTCGTGAAGATGGGGCCATAAATAAGAAAGTTTAACATGGCGGACGTTATCGACCATTATCACCATTACGCGTAGAATTTCGAAATGAAACCTGCTTAACATTTGTAAGTAAGCTGTAAGGAATGAGCCTGCCAAATTTCAGCCTTCTACCTACACGTGAAGTTAGAGAATTAGTGATGAGTGAGTCAGTGAGTCAGTGAGGGCAACAAAGACCGATGGAAAGTTCAATATGGCGGTCAAAAGTGGCGTCATATCACCGAAATAAGTACGTACATCAGTTTTGGTTAGCACAGGGAAGCCGCCTACCAAATTTCGTGAAGATGGGGCCATAAATAAGAAAGTTTAACATGGCGGACGTTGTCGACCGTTATGACCATTACTCGTAGAATTTCAAAATGAAACCTGCTTAACTTTTGTAAGTAAGCTGTAAGGAACGAGCCTGCCAAATTTCAGCCTTCTACCTACATGGGAAGTTGGAGAATTAGTGATGAGTAAGTGGGTGTGTGAGTCAGTCAGTCAGTGAATCAGTGAGGGCTTTGCCTTTTATTAGTATAGATATATTTGTATGGGGACAAATAAAGTTCTGTCTATCTATCTATCTATCTATCTATCTATCTATCTATCTATCTATCTATCTATCTATCTATCTATCTAAGTTGACTTTATACTGGAATTACTTCTCTTTTTTTTACATGCCTGTTGGAAAACTGAGAATATTTGTCCACTTTTTCCACTTTTGTTTGCACTGCTTAATGCTTAATTAGTAACTGAAACTAAATAATCCTTCCTCTAACAGCGGCCATTCATTTTACCTGAATAAATTTCTAATTAACCTATAGGTGTCTGAAACTTGAACACACACTTTATTGGACAGAATGTAGGAGTCACAGTGAACCATATCAAGATAGTGTTGAGAATTGATTTATAGGATTCTAAGTAATACAGAAAAGCACGTAGAGTACCAGTCAAGGTAAGCTATCTTAGGCTGGTTAATGCACTTGTGAGGACACTGCATGCACTTTTCATTCCCACACTACAAAAAAGACATTGCAGCTCTACAGAAAGTCCGGAGAAGAATGACTAGACTCATTCCAGGACAGCAGAGGTATCTAAAGATTTGAACCTTTTAAGTTTATTCAAACAGAGTTTTTGAATTGACATGATAGAAACGCTAAAAATTAGTACTTGGGAATTTTTACAGTGATCTCAGCTGTTTTGAAATAGTTCTTCAACAAGTACCAAGGCCCATAAAAAGAAAAAGGTTACAGGAAATTTTCTTTCCATCATTTGAAAGGGTTTCTACACACAGAAAATCATAGATATTTAGAATTAGCTTCTTGGTAATGTAGTGGACAATAAGGCTTTGAGGACCTTCAAAACTCAACTTGATGTTTTACAAATGTTAGGTGAATAAAGATTGACAAGCTATGTTGGCCTGAATGGCCTGTCATCATTGTAATTATTTTAATATTCTAATTACCTCTCAGTGATGAATATCATCAAATGATTTCTGAACAGAGGGGATCGTTCATGAAAAACATCAAATAATTTATCAGCTGGCTATACTTTAAAGTAAGAAAAAAATTGCATTGATTTGTAAAGTATGAAAATGAATAAAAACAAAGATGTAAAACTTTATTTTCTCTTTTGAACAAGGTTCTTTAATAAGATTAACCTCCTTCCTCCAGATCTCATTTTTCCATTGAGGGGAACTTGTGTCAATAATAGCAGCATCAGACATGAACATGGAACAAGTACTGAGAAATTTCGTAAATAATTTAGGTCCATCTTTAGGAACTGGAAGAAAACCTAAGTTTCCAAACAAAACCAACATGAACACTGTTCTGCCATGAATAGGAATGATATGACAGGCCACAAGGGCTAATATTTAGAATAACCAGGAGAATATTGTAGACAAAAAACAGGCGAAGGTCAAAATCAGAAAGTCAAAGAGCACTAGCATCAAAATCAAAATGTGAGACAGAAAGTGAAGTCAGAAATTAAGCAAGGAGTCTGTTTGCCGGGAAACTTGTCGAGTGAATTGTTTATGTAATATCCACAATCTTGGTTTCCACAAAGAATGAAACTTCAGCTTTTAAAGTGTCATGTGAATGATGTCATGTCTTTCAACCTTTGGGGAAATGCTCCTCACTATAGATAGTTGTTTTCTAATAACAAAACACAAAATCTGATAAATAAAAGTGATCTTGTAAACAAATTATAAAAGGGAAATGCAGATCCTTTTAGAAGCAACATTTTTCAAACCCCCACAAAACTCATTAAGAACCTCAGGACAAAAAAAAATCTCTTAAAAAGAAATACATTTTAAAGTCCTAACACACAGTAACAGAACATTGGGATTACAGAAAGTGAAAAGTCTTGGAATCAAAGAAATGCCCCTGGAGGTTTATATCAGCATCACTTACCACTGAACAAGCCTATCACACTTAGTAGAACACGTTATGGTTCCTCCATAAATTATTGCTTATCATCAGCTAGTGACGTCCTGCTATGTAACACAACTGGTGGCTTTGGAGACATACTGATGCTCTGACGTCATCTTTGCAAATGAGAGGGAAGAAGTTGAGAGTTGGTAAGAGTTGTTTTCTGTGTTGTGAGACTTAATTAAAATACATTTTGCTCCTAACAATGTGGTTTGGTTGCTGCTAAGGAGCCATGCAGGAATTTTTAAAGATTTTTTTCCTGTAGAGGATTTTTTCTTTTTTTTGCCAGCATAGGAGCAAAAGCAGGTGGTGTTTGGGGGTGGGTTTGGAAAAGTTTCTTGTAACTGGAACAGTAATTCCTTAGTGGGGAAAAAAAGGAAAGGCAGTGTAAGACTTCAACAGCAGGTGCCCAACTTTAAAATGCTGATCACGCACAAGTGGCTATAGGACAAGTAATCAGCTAGTAGTGGATAATCATTAAGCAAGGTTTTCTTGATTCAACAGTTCTTAGTGGTAAGGAAATTGGAGCAGTTAAGATGGGGACAGAGTAAGGTTCATTACTACAAAAGGGTACAAATGGTGCGAGTGAAGAGTTTTAAAGTAAGGAATACAAGGAGCACAAAGTTAGGAGAGCAGACAGAGAAAAGTAAACTTACCCTCATAGAAATAAAAAAAACAGCAGGCAGTAGGATGGGGAGAATATTACAGGAGCAAAAGGGGCTAGAAGGTGTAAAATAGCTGTAGCAGTTCTTTAATTTCTTTGTCTTAAATTTTTTGTAGTTTTATCATTTAAGTTAAATCATATAATTTTAATAAAACAAAATAAAATGCTAAGGCAGTTTAATATTCCTAAGTCAAATTTTAATAATGAGGCTAGTGCAAAGTCCTGTTGGATGTTGGACTTTTTATACGACGGTTTGCAGGAGCCAGTCTTCTATGAGGGCTACTTGTGCAGGAGATGCCAGCTGATCCAGTACCTCGAGCTCAGGATTGCTGAACTAGAGGGGAAATAGATGGCTTGTAGTAGAGAATTGTCAGACCTGGGGCCTCATGTATGAACGGTGCGTATGCACAGAAATGTTGCGTAAGAACTTTTCCACGTTCAAATTGCCATGTATAAAACCTACACTTGGCGTAAAGCCATGCACTTTTCCACGGTACTTCATACCTTGTCGTACGCAAGTTCTCCACTTGGTTTTGCAGACTGGAGGCACCCAGTGTCAAAGCAGTGCTACTGTTCCTGTGTGGTTACTCTTTATTTTCCTGATGCGGCTTTATAAATACACTGAAACTAACCGCATATTGTTTATTAGTGTAATGCATCTGATTGTAATTAACTTGTAACAATATGATGGTCCAGGGAATAGGCATAGTATTTCAAATACCATAACTGCTTTAGCGTTGTTTCTCTCACTGCGCCTTCTACTTCTTCTACTTTTTCTTCTTTCAGCTGCTCTCTTTAAGGGTTGCCACAGCGGATCATCTTTTTCCATATTACTCTCACTGCACCACTCGTAGTATTTATATCACTGTATCTGAGTGTGAGTCACAGCAGCAGCTGATCGGAAAGAGAATTATCGGTATACAGCATCAAGTCCACGCTGCCTCAGCCACGGCAAAACGTTTCGAAGCCTTTCTTGTACGGACCTCACGGTTCAGAAACAGTTTCATCCCAAGAACTATAAACACACTCAATCAATTGCTCCTTGTAGAACTGTTTGTACTTATAAGTACAATTACCCTACTGTAAAGTTGCACTACAGTTACAATATTACACAACCTGCGCCACTTTATAAAGCGCGTATTTACATATGATGACGGTATCATTTGTAAGATGAAATGCAGCAAAATATGTTGATTATATTATACTGATAAAACTTTAAGTTAATTTAAATAATCTGTATTGTTAATAATTAAACATGTGAGGACACAGTGCCGCAGCGCTTGCATTGTTCCTGCCTCGTGCTGTATATTTGCTGAGACTGTCGTGACACTGGAAGGATAGATATATAGAATAATTAAACACGTACTATGAAGATATTTCAATGTTCCTTAAAAGTTTTGAAGAATCATCGTTGTAAGCTTACAGATGGCTTAACGTCTATTACAGAGCTGATTGTGTGGCCATTGGGTATTTGGGGAAAGAAAAGTAAGGACAAGAATTGAAGGTTAGTACGTTTGAAACAGACAGTACTGCTACAATAAATTATTTCATCGAAGGTCGCGCATGGCGCAGCAGCATCTTGTATGAGACATGAACAATCACTGCACCATCGTGTTCTTAATAACATTCTTTCATTCCAATCACCATGAAAATGATATCACGAGCACGTTCGTTAGTTTTCACGCTGATCGGGATTTATGGAGTGGAAGAACGCGGAAGTTGGAGTATGCACAGATTCCTGCACCTGGAATTTTCTGTGCGTAAGCACATTTCGGATTTTGTGCTTATGTAATGTTATAGTGCGAATTCTACGCATGGCATTATACATGAGGCCCCTGGCCTTTAGAAAGACATTGTGCACCCCTAACGTGGTGCAGGAGGAGAATCCAGGCCAGAAAGGTAGAGGTAGGTGGGTCACGATCACAAGGCGCAAGGTTAAGAGTGCACAGTGTCTGGGGGCATCAACCCCAGAATTGTAAGTGTCAAACTATTTTAGGTCCTTGTGGAGCTGGACAGTGTCTCTGAAGATTCTGGGGTGGTAGGCAGGCATGAGGAGCCACAACAGGTTATGCTACTTGTAAAAGATGTTACTTTTTCTTGCATACAGACATTCATATCAACATGTCATTTAAAAGAATTTTTTAATTTGAATTTGAGCAATTTTTTATTCAGTTTTATTCCATCCATCCATCCATTATCCAACCTGCTGAATCTGAACACCGGGTCACGGGGGTCTGCTGGAGCTGATCCCAGCCAACACAGTGCACAAGGCAGGAACTAGTCCTGGGCAGGGTGCCAACCCACCGCAGATTTAGTTTTATTCTTGATTAAAACTTAATTTGAACAATTATTATTCAGTTTTATTACTGGATTCTTGAATAAAAAATCGTTCAAATAATATGTTGATGTGAATGTCTGTGTGTGAGGAGAAGTAACATTCACCATAGACGCTGCGGTGTCTGTTTGCTCAACAAGAGACCAGGAAGAAATGATTGAGCTGCATTTGTATGTCTGCTTTTATACCTTCTGCTCTTAACTTTTACAAATACCATAAATTTACAACGGCTATTACAGACTCAAATCAAATGTATGTTTTAATTATATAATAGTAACAATAATAGCAGCTCACTACTCAAAATGGTAAATGCGAGAAGGACTCGGGATCAAACCCGCAACCTCTTGATTAAGAAGCAGCAGTCCTTACCTCTGGATCAGCAAGCAGACATGTCTTTTTGTATCGATTGATAGTTGGGCTTCAGTTTTTACGAATTGCCAGCAACATTTAAATTGAATGATGTATTTTTCTTTGGTTATATTCTTGAATAAAAGCACATGTTTATTTGATATTTGTACTAAAGTCTTCACACATTATACACTTCACGTCAACATTTTGTCAGTTATTACTATAACATGAAAAAAGTTTCTGTTTTAGTTGTGTTCAACATTTCTTGCCTTGCATTTCCTGTCATCCTACATTTACACAGTTCGTTGTAGACACGGAACACTCATGAAATGTACTGTATGTATTCCAAATCACGATATATTATTTACAATATACTCCAGACACCTTACTCCCAGATAAACAGATTTCAGTTCTGGGTGATGGGTGAGCAGGTTTCCTGCTGCTTGTGCTGATTAACACATTTGCAAAACAAAGATGCTGATGACGAGGTGTGGGAGAATTTAAGGTGGCCCAGGATTACGAATATTTTTGTAGGCTTCAGGGAATCTAGTGTTAAAGCACCAATGTGGGGTAAATCCTGTCTAGTTTTAGTATTTTGCAATAATCAGGATAGAATTGAGGGTGTAAAGGTGATTGAACCACTAGGGTGACCATAATATAATACAATTCTCAGTGTTTTGGAAGAGTGTGGATGCAATGACTAAAACTTTTACGTTTAATTTTGGTAGGGCAAATGTTGAACAGATAGGGGCAAAGTCTAAGGAGGAAGGACTGGGATAAGCTTTTTAAGTGTGGAGACAGTCAAGGAGCAGTGGGGTAGTTTTAAAAATGTTTACATCTAGTGCAGGACAGGTACATACCTAAATTTGAAATTAGCAGGAAATTTAAAATAACTCCACACTGGATTAATAAACAGCTAAAAAAAGAATCTTCAATCATAGGGCATATGAGAGTACGTTGGCAAACTTTAAGAAGGATATTAGGGAGGCTAAAAGACAGAGAGGAATATAGCAGTTAAGGCAAAAAATGACACTAAGAAATTCTTTCAGCATTTTAGTAGTAAAAAAACAGTCAAGGAGGAGGTGAAGTACATCAGGAATAGTAAAGGAGAATTAAAAAATACAGACTCTGAAATATCAGAGGTTCTAAACTCGCATTTTTCTGAGGTGTTCACAAGTGAGGAAGTAGATAACATCTCAGCGGTAAAAGGGACTACTAAGGAAGTACTGAGTGATTTTGAAATTGTAAAGGGAGAAGTACTGCTTAGATTAAATAGTCTTAAATCAAACAAATCTCCAGGACCAGATAATATTTAATCTTGAGTTCTTAAGAATATTAGCAAGTACATATATAAAGACTTCATGCATAATTTTAGGAAGTCACTGCGTGCTGGGGAAATTCTGAAGGACTGGAAAATGGTAAATATTATCCCGTTATATAAAAAGGGTGATTGGGCAGGTCCAACTATAGGCCAGTAAGATTAAGGTGCATCACAGGAAAATTAATGGAGGGAATCATTAAGGATAAGATTGAGCAACACATGGCAAAAACAGAAAACTTACTGAACAGTCAGCATTGGTTCAGAACAACAACAACAACATTTATTTATATATCACATTTTCATACAAACAGTAGCTCAAAGTGCTTTACATAATAAAGAATAAAAAAATAAAAGACACAATAAGAAAACAAAATAAGTCAACATTAATTAACATAGAATAAGAGTAAGGTCCAATGGCCAGGGGGGACAGAAAAAACAAAAAAAAAAACTCCAGACGGCTGGAGAAAAAAATAAAATCTGTAGGGATTCCAGACCATGAGACCGCCCAGTCCCCTCTGGGCAAAGAAGAGGGAGGTCATGTTTTACTAACATGCTGGAATTCTAACATGAGGAAGCAACAAAAGGGTATAATCAAAGCATATGATATTATTTATCTGGACTTTCAGAATGCATTTGATAAGGTGCCACAGGAGATATTGAGTATCAAAATAAAAGAAGTAAGAGTTCAGAGTGAAGTTTGTAAATGGGTGCATGCAAAATTGGCTCAGAGCTAGGAAGCAGAAGCTTATGGTGCGACAAACCTTATCAGAACCGGCTGATGTCAAGAGTCAGTGCTAGGGCTGCTGCTACTTTTAAAGTATATACATGATTTGGATTGGAACATAAGTAACAAGCTGGTTAATTCTGCAGATGATACCAGATAGGTGGATTGGCATATAACATAGAATCCATTGAATCATTACAAAGGGACTTTGGATAGATTTATGGCAGATGAAATTTAGTGTCAGTAAATGTAAAGTATTACATGTACGGAGTAAAAATGTTAGGTTTGAATACACAATGGGAGGTCTGAAAATCGAAAGTACACCTTATGAGAAGGATTTAGGAGTCATAGTGGACTCTACAGTATGAACAGCCAGACAATGTTCAGAAGCCTTTAAGAATGTTAACAGAATGTTAAGTTATATAGCACAATGTGTAGAGTACAAATCCAAGGAAGTTATGCTCAAACTTTATAATGCATTAGTTAGGCCTCATCTGTCAAGTACTGTGTACAGTTTTGGTCTCAGGGCTACAAAAAGGACATACAGTATCAGCGCTAGAAAAAGTCCTGAGAACAGCAGCTAGGTTTATTCCAGGGCTACACCAGAAGAATTGTGCAGAAAGGTTAAAAGAGCTGAGTCTTTCAAGTTTAAACAAAAGAAGATTATGAGGTGACATGACTGTGTTTAAAATTATGAAGGGAATTAGTACAGTGTATCGAGACTGTTATTTTAAAATTAGTTCATCAAGAACACAGCGACACAGTAGGAAATTTGTTAGGAGTAAATTTTGCAGAAACATTCTAAAACACAAAAGGATATTTTGCTTTGTGTAGTGTGACAAGAGTTCAAAAACTAAAATAATGTACTGTGTTCTGCTGTGATGAACAACCTTAATTTTCATTACTTTGATTTTGTTTAAAAAATCTTTTAAAGTTTTTATCGCTTTCCAATTCACTAAAGTCATGAACAGCCTATTGCAGTTTTCCCCATAGACTGACTGTTTATTGAACCTGTTTGTAAGCTTACAACTTAATCGGAGTTGTTCCATTTCCTTGTCATTGAATAAAGTGTGCTTAGCAGGAACTCTTCTTCCTCTGCACTGACAAGTGAAAAACAAAGTGCTTTTATATAAAAACCTTTAGTAACCACAGCTTTTAATGCTTGATTTTTATTGAATCCAACAGGTGATGGCTGACACTCCCTTTCTTTGTGATAAACTGCAGTGTTTTCACCTTTGAACATTTGTACAAAGCTCTTGTTATAAATGTCAACAGCCTGTATTTTTATTATTCATATATGTACATATTCATCTTTGTGTTTATGAAAAAATAAAGCAAAATAAAAACTTCTTTCGAAAAGCATATTTTTCCAGCAGCCTTAATCCTGTTTAATGTCCATCTGAACCTTCATAGATATTTGCTAGAAAACAGATACTGATCTTAATAGTCCTGTCCAGTTCCCTACATGTTTTATTCATTGAGTCTGGGTTTTGTGGCAAAGTATTTAACACTGCTACCTCATAGCTCCAAACTGCTAGGTTCAAATTCTGTTTCAAGATTTCATGTCCTTCCTGTGTTTGCTCTGGTTTTCCTCTGGGTAGATTGGCATTTTTAAATTGACAAAGTGTGAATAAATGTATATGAGTGTGCCCCCGATATACTGTAACCCTGTCAAGGGTTGTTTCCCACCATGCACACAGTGTTGCCGGGATAGTCTGGCACCTCACAAACCTAAATAGGATATACAGGTTAGAAAATGGATGGATGGATAATGCTAACCCTTAAGAAAATTATCAGCCAAAACTGTGATGACCTTGCTAGTTTTTCTCTCTTCATTTTGGACATAAATGTATTCTATATATGGCCTACTTTATTTCTGAATCTAACCCAAACCACAGTATATCATATATTTTCACTGCTAATCTGTCATTTCAATTCAAGATTTCTGCCCTATTTCTTTAAATCTGCATATTTTAACAATGTATGACACAAGTAGCTGTTATGGTGAGATGGCAGGAGTCCTCAGATAACAGGAAAGGTGTCCTCCTTAGCTACAAAATATCTTTTTATGGTCAGACAATTATGTTGTTCACAATGTGATGGAGAAACAGTGCCCACCAAAATGTTTGGGATTAAGACACATTTTTCCTTGATTTACCGCTTTACTTCATAGTTTAAAAAAAAAGCAAATCAAACAATTCAGATGTGATTAAGGTTCACATTATAGACTTTAATACAGGGGTATTTGCATACATTTCGGTCACACCATGTAGAAATGACAACACTTTTTTCTACATGGACCCCCATTTCAGGGCACCATAATGTTTGGGACATAGCTATATTAAACCAGTTTAGGATTTTGCTGCATATCCCTTGCTTTGCTGCCAAGCCTCTAATGCAGCCATCTTCAGCTCCTTGTTTTGGGGGCTTGTCCCCTTAAGTTTCCAGGCTCAATTTGATTTAAATTGGTTGACTGGCTTGACCATTGAAGAATTTTCTATTGTTGTAACTTTGACTCCTTTGTTGACTTACCAGTATGTTTGAGACAGTTATCTTGTTGTAGGATGAAGCACCGTCCAATGAGCTTGCAGGAATTTACTGGAACTTGATTACATAAGATACTTCTGTACATCTCAGAATTCATTGTGCTGCTGTTTCATCATCAATGAAGAGAAGTGTGCAAGTACCTGTGACAGCCATACATGCCCAAGCCATAACATGCCCACCATCATGTTTAACAAATGAGGTGATATGTTTTGGATCTTGAACAGTTCTTTTTTGTTGACACTCTGATACAAGTTCATCTTTGTCTTGTCTGTCCACAATACCTTTTTCCAGAATTCTACAGGCTATTTTAAAACCTTTTATACAAACGTACTATTCTGTTTTTGTGGCTAACTAGTGGTTTGCATCTTGCATTGTGGTCTCCGTATTTCTGTTCATGAATTCTTCTGTTGTTAATTGTCCCTGACACATACACATCTGCCTCATGAAGACTGTTTCTGAAGCACAAAATCATACGGCAAATATTTTGTGCTTTTTCTTTACCATGGTGAGGATTCTTTTTTCATCAGCAGTGGCCAAATAATCCTTTTGTGTTTACTGAGCTCACCAGTGCACTTTTCTTCTTAATGATATTACAGACAGTTGATTTAGGTAATCCTAAGTTTTTATCAAAGTCTAAAATGGTTTTATTCTTGTTTTTCAGCCACATAATGGCTTGACTTTCATTGGCACAGTGCTTGTCCTCTTGGTGAACAATGGTAAACTGCAGAGTCCAAAGGATAGAAGCAAGCCTAGGTATCTTATGCCTGAACTTAAGAAGCAATGAAACACACCTGAATAACCACAAACACCTGTGATGCCAATTGTCCCAAACATTATGGCATCCTAAAATGGGGGGACAATGTAGAAAAAGTGGTGTAATTTCTACATGGTATGACCAGAATGTATGCAAAAGCCCTTAAGTTAAACTCTGCAATGTGCACTTTAGTCACATCTGAATCATTTGACTTGTAATTTTAAACTGTGGAGCAGAGGGGTAAATCAATGAAAAATTTATCTTTGTCTCAAACATTATGGAGGGCACAATATGAGCATGCGAGCTGAAGTTCAGTCATTAGTGAGAACACATTGCAACAGGTACAGGGTAAACTCGGTTTTGGCCGCAATATTTAAAATTATTTCTTAAAGATACATTATCATCGACTGTGAGAATGTGTTCCTCTTATTATTTCTGACTATTATAATTAATATCATTTTGTGGTTATTATATTTATGTATTTTGTTGTTTCATGCTCTTGCAGGTCTTATAAAGAAAACAAAATTGTCACAAATCGTACTTAAGAATCTATAAAATAATACAGCTTTGTTTGTTACTTTATACCTACCTTTGACTACTGCAGTCTAATTTTTGACAAACTGATGTGTCTCATACTCCCTGCGCACATTTGTCTAATTAAATCATAAAGACTTTCATCTTCATTTGTGTTGCTGCTTGATGGCCTCAAACGTACTTTAAATGTTCATTTCTTTTTATGGAAATCTACCCTCTTGAATTAAATTATTTCACTACCTTCTTTACCTGTTTTGAAATTTTCAGATATAGATTTTTTTTTCTTAGATATAAGGTACACCTCCTTCTTTCCTAACTGGCTTGCCATTCAGAAACAATTAACATCTATTCAGGCTGAATTTGCCTCTGTCCTTTGCTCTGAGCCATGCTTCTGTTATTCCTGTTCTCTGTAATTGGTTTTGGTTGTTTCCATCATTACTGGTGCCATTTGCAGTTACACGGAAAGGACAGATCATTTTAAATTTAAGGTAGCATGGGATTGCGTGCTGAATAAGCTAAATGCCTATGCAAATAAAAATATGTATTTAGCTGAACATAAAGGTGGTATGTTGTTGTTAGAGTTGCCGTTTCATAGCACCAGCACACATAGCTTAAATCCCAGCCTTGGCACTGTCTGTGTGGAAATTATGAATTATGCTCATGTCTGTGTGGCTGCCCACATACAGTTTGACTGGATTTTTTTTCTTGTATGAAAAAACTTGTTTGATTGGCATTTGCTTTGTGATGCACACCCTATATCTATATATAATGGGGTAGCACGGTGACACGCTAAGTAACGCTGCTGACTTGCAGATTCAGTATCTTGGTTCCCAATCCCACACCTACATGTTATATTTTATTTTCATATTCTTACTTTATCTGTGTGGAAGTTCTTATGGGTATTTCTGTTGTCCTCTGTTGTCCTTAATAGTTATGAGCGAAGCCTGCTAAATTCCCTCATCTCAGGCAAAATGTTTGTAAACGTTGCCAATCTCAGATAAATGCATTGAAGTCAATAGGGAAGGAGAAACAATTAGTTTTGAGTGGATCATAATCACATAATGGTCTTTTAAATGTCCCTGAGGGCTAGGGAAATGTCTAACTATGCTGGACCAATTATTGTGGTCAAAAATCTGACCTGAGTTGTGAGGCAGCAGTGCTAACCAATGCAACACTCGGCCTCCTAAACATAAACTTAACTGAATTAAATGTCATAATGGTAACATTTCTTGAAGGCAGTGGCAGATAGGAATCACGAATTCACTAAGGTGTGCCCCCCTTGGATTCAATAGCAGGTGCTCACCTCTCTTGAACTGAAAAGTACAGTTTGTATTGTTTTTCCTGCTGTTTTTGCTTGTTAATTGTCACTTTTATCAAATATACAGTACTCAATAATTAAGCACATGGATTCATTACGCTTTGCTGTTTACATCAGCTGCAGGGCACTGTGGGTAATATTATGAATGGAGTAAGATTACATGTTACATACAACTCCATGTAAAAGACATTACCATTAAGGCACAAATACACTAACACATCTCCAGTTTTCTACTATGTCCGCATTTTATTTTTAAATGTATTCACAGGTTTTCTGCCAATTTTTAGCCCACTACTAGGATCAGAATTAGATACACATGTCCCATGATTGCCTACCACAGCTCTGTGATGTCATGCTGGCCTTACAAATCATCGTGTTTGTGTAAGCCAGTCGGACAGCAAATGTCCAGGAAAATGTTTCTCATACAATGTCGCTAGTGAAACAGCATATTTCTGTGAAAAACACTTTTACGAATTTTGCCAGTAAACACTAGTTCTTACATATCCCTGCCAACTTGTTAATTAGGCTAATTAGTGACCATAAATTTGCAAAATGTTGGCTCTGTAAGTAACCCTTGCCTTATCCATTGCTTTTACCTACATTGTGAACAGTGCTAACAGGATAGACTTGGAGACAATACTTAACCCTCTGGACGACCAAAAAGCCTGAATATCAAAATTGTTTGTGGGGTTGAGGCACCTTGAGAATATAAGAATATTAAAATGTTATACATAATTCAATAATTGGTTTGTGTAGACAGAACAAGACATTCAAGACGGTGTAGGTAGGTAGCTGATACAGGCTGGGTAGGAAGAGATGCTGAGGTCACATTAGCCCATCTAACAAGGAAGAGGAGCACATTCAAGCCCTTAGGGCGTGGTAAGAAAGATACCTTCATAGGAGACAAATAGATAAAACTCAGTGATGATGAAGGATGTGACATCAGTTGCTGATGCCTTAATACAGACAGAAATCAGGGTAGCTCCTAGTTCACATTTGCTGTTCGGGAGGCATTACTCATCGCTGGGGTACTGACAATTTAAAAATGGGGTCATTTTGTTAGGTTGATGTGTTACAGTTGATTATTATTAAATAAACTAGCCCATTATTGGGCTGAACTCTAATTCAGTGTATGCCTCAGTTGATCCATTTTGGTACTCCCTACAGTATGCTTGAATACAAATTCAGAACAAGCAGTTGTAGGGGTGTTTCCTTTAAATTCAAAGCAAGGCAATTGTTAAAGTATATCCTTTTAGTTTAGCCTGCTTCACCCTCTGGATGTCATACTTCTGTGCTATTAACTAAACAGAAAGGTGTTCTGTTCTGAGTGATGCTGGTCATAGTATAAGGTGGCATGGATTTGGTTTTCAATTTGCTAATACGGTACATATCAAAATGATTTCTCTTCTTAAGGTGTGTAAAATCTTAGTGATGGCATTCTCCATGGCTAATTTCCTTTCTCTATTAAATTTCTCTGTTCAGCCAACTAGCCAACTGGAGCACTAACCACACTTCCTAGTTACCAGTGAGGACTTCGCGCACTAGTAATAACTGTAGCGATCACTATTTAGAACTAATAAACATTAAAAGAATGCATATCCTGCTACCTATTGGACTGTTCATATATGGGTACTGATCCCAATCTGTCTTATGTGACAAGAGTTAATTTGCTCGTTAAAGTTAAAAAAAGAATCACTCCTTCTGCCATCTGAGTGGTTGTAATCAAATCTCCTTCAGACTCAATACTCCTTTGGGGTCTTACCAGGCGGAAGCTTTAAACACCTTTCATGGGTAAACTTCATTATGGCTACCCTTGATGAGTTTCCTTACATGCGTTTACAGATTAGAGACTTCTCTTTCTAAAAGGGACATGTGCTAAAGCTCCCCCAGCAACTCTTACCATTTCTATACACGTAACCCTTCTGTTTGCCTCACGTGATAGGTCTGTGTTCTATTGAAGGGATGTAATTGTGTCCAGTTTTGGTCTCTAGGGACCTGTGTCCTCTAATGGTAAAGGGTTATTACTTCTTCATGCATTTCTCCCATCTCCCATGCTAGTGCCTCATTTAAAAAATGACTTACTGTTCCTTGGCTCCTATGCTTGTGTTATGGCATGACAGCTTATATTGCCATAGACCATAGAGGTACTGTGAGGGTCTACACACCCTTGTCTTGTGTGCTTTCTGAGTATAGGTTTTCTACATTACACACAGGGGAAATTAAACTATACCTGATATGATGTGTCTTGATTTCATCCTTTATGCCAACAAAAACTGAAATTGACATTTAATATTCACAATGTGTATATATACTGTATATTTTTGCTGTATATGCTTATCTACAATATTTCAGTTTACTACTGTGCCCATTGTTCTATTTTGAATTATATTATTGGAATTGACTTGTAAAATGCTTTCAGAGAATGTTGCTGAGTAAGACACTATACAAAATAAATACTAACTGGATGATTGATATGTCCTGTATAACCAAGGCAAGCCTAACAACAAAGCAAGTCAGTTATATTATGTAAACAAGAATAAGCATTTCATTTAAAGTTTACTGTTCATCGATGAATTTAGAATTTTCCATCAAAAAATGTGTTTCTATCAGATTATTGTCAGACAGTTTACCCTGGAGAGCTTATGAGTAAAGTGCAGTCTCACAATTTATCCTCTGTTGTCATATCTGCTATGATCTGTCTTCAGATGAATGCACTCCATTTTTCCTGAGCAGTTTCTAAATAAACATAGTTGATATGCAAATTAAGTACACACAAAACTTTCACAATGAAGAAGATGATTGATTGCTGCAGGCCTACAAGCAGAAACACAGAAAGAGCCCAGGTGTGTATGTAAATAGAGTTCTATTGCTCCTTTATAAATCATTGTGCTCTAGCTGTACAGTATTCAATGGGTTAATTATTAGAAAATGTATATTTTATGACAGCATTGCATGCAAAATGTTGATTTCCCTCATTTGGTGCACTGATTGCTCAATTTAGATGGGCATCTTGTTCATTTTTTATCCTGTCACAGTAATTTTACCCAGAGTTATTTGCTGCTGCTTTCTTGCTGTGTGCATGTGAATTCACATTTTCTGTGAAACAGTAGTTTTGTTCTGCTTATTATTTCTGTTGAATGAGCATTCCTGAGCTTGCTTTTACAGGCAATGCAGTGTAATACTGTGTGCACACGCCGGGAATCAGGCTTAACTGTCTGTTAATAAATATATGAAACAATGTTGTGGTACCATGCAATCAAAGAGATTATCTGTTTACTGAATAGCGTTGTGGCTGCCAATGGATTCATTACCCTCCAAATGAAAATGATGTACATTATGAGATGGAAATTGCTAAATTAGCATGCCTAAGGCATGGTTATGTCTCAGAGTTTTAATCAAAGTAGGTTAGCTATGTTGGAGCCTTTCATCATGTCGAGTTAACTAGTCATTAAAGAAATATTTGTAAAGGGTCAGTAAACAGACTGAATGGATTTAAGGCAAAACTTTTGTTTACTCCTTCTTTCAGACAGAAAGGAAAAAAAAAAATAAGCACCCATTCCAGGCAAAATAAGGCTTTGATAGTGGGCATCTCTTTAAGACTTGAGCATTTGAAAAGCTCCTTAATCCACATGCTCCTTATAGCTCCTCTTTTCACAAAGGCACCTCTAAAAATACTAATTAGACCATAATGATTTTAGCCACCATATTAGACAATTGTAAACGGGGCGTGTGGGTTTGTTCAGCTTGCAGAACAGCATCCCGTATTGAAAATGTTTAAATCCCTCTTTTATATTCTACATCTTGGATGAAAAGAAAATAAATAAAATAAAAAAAAGTTTGTTTCCTTCAGACTTTGTCAATATTCTGTTGATTAAAAACTAGCTGGTTGGGGAAATCCTTTTTCACACCAGTAATGATTTATTTACATTATTTTTTGAGCAGTTATTTAGAATTGCATTTCAGTGTTTATTTAGTGGAAACACTAGACAACGCTAGCATTAATGCACTTTTGTACAGCAGAAGAGAAATATTTTGAGAAAATGTAAATAAACTCCTGCGATGGAATGGCACCCTGTCCAGGGGATTGTTCCTGCCTTGCACCCTATGCTAGCATGGATAGAATCTGGTGTCACCCTGTGACCCTGTTCAGGAATAAGCGGGTTAGAAAATGGTGGATGACTTTAAATATATTATGACTGCGGGGTAGCACAGCAGAGCAGTGGTTAGTACAGCAGTACTCTTACAGTACTCTTTAGGCCGAGTCAATATTTTTGTGTAGGCATTCACAGAATACGCTAGTTCATTGTTTATTAAACTTTGTTTTTTCTCACAATCTTTGTCTTTGGGAACCAGTCCATGAAAACCATTAGACCAAGAAGGGAGGGTCTACCTTGTACAATCGCTGCCAACAGTCATAGTAGAGCAATGTCAATTGCTTAAGCTGCATGTGGTGATCAATCATGAGACATTTTGCAAACCATACATGACCCAGTGAGTAACGAGCATGTATAACCCAAAAGGTGACAACCCGTGATGCAAATAATTTAAGAAACTGTACTCTAGTTTTATATAGATAGAAGGTTAACTTGTTATGTTAAAGCCCCTCTTTATTGTTGTTTTTGTTATTTAATTTTTTTTTTTGGCTTTTCATGTATTCATGTGTAATATGCTGCTCATTTATGATTTTGTTTTTTATCTAGAGATATTGTTTTATTACTGTTTTTGTTTGTTTTGAGTTATTACTTTCATGTCTTTATGTTATTTTTATGTGAGTGATTATGTACTGGTGTACTGTCTCTTTAAGTTTGAGTATGCTTCTTCAGGGTGGAACCCCAAGGGGTGGGACCACCTGTCAATCTCTGTTTGGGAAATATAAAGGCTGTGGAGATGGGCAGTTCAGTGGAAAACTTTGTGTTTGTTTAAGGAATCGTAAGCATTGTATCATTCTCTATTGGATTTTCTTGATTTTTCTGCTCTTTCTAAAGGATTCCAATTACTGCAGTGTGTTTTGGGACTTTGGTTGCTTTTGTATTGTCTTTTATGCAACTCTTTTGTGTCTCATTTGTTCTTTTGAGCTGTTCTTGGTATTATTTGATATTTTTGTTAATAAATTCTATTTTTTATAAAGATTCTTTGCTGGCCTATCTGTTCACAAACCAAGGTTTAAAGTAACCCTCCTCTTGTTGAGCTTTTAAAATATTCTTTGGGACAGTAAAGTTTATTATTAAGGCTAAAATCCATTTTTGGGCTGCAAAGCCTGAGGCAGTTTGTAAACTGGGATAAAGCTTGCTGAGGTAAGACTGTTTTTAGGCAGGTTAAGGTGGCCTGGCCTGGCCTGGCCTGTAAACCCTTTTGGAGGGCTCACCTTATTTTGCTGAGGAGGAAACTGTAACTGATAACAATTTTGTTCTTGAGTATTGGATTTTGCTTTGGATTTGTTTGCTGTGTTTTGTCTTTTCAGATGAACTCTGCTGCCTTATTTATGCCATTTTTGCTTTTTTTGGAAATTACAATTAAATAACTTCATTTATAAATATACTGTTTTGCAGTTACCAATTTAAGACAGAGGTTTTGATGGTACCTCACATGAAGGGCATTTTTGATATTTAAATATATATTTTTAGTTATTTTAAAGCTACCTTCCCATTTTGGGTCTATGCAGACTGAAGCATGCCTGAGGAGTTTGAGGTTGGACTGCTGTGTGTGAGACCTATCTTTGGACATGCTAGAGAATGCCTAGGCCTAGTTTTGTAGAGTACTCTGCTAGTTGGGGTACACTAGAATCTTAAGAGAGTGTTTTATTGGCACCCAAGGGATATTTTTTTTTCTGCATCAGTGCCATTCACTCATAAACCATAAAGTGTACATAAACATAGTGCAAAACAGTTAAACAAACTACTATGCAGGTGCAAAATGCAAAACTAAGCATACAGTGTACCCAGTATGCATTTAATATACGGTTTGACAACATATTTTTATATAATACATTTTTATAACAAGAGGTAAAAGAATTTCAAGTTTGATGTATTGTGTGTGCAAAAGACTAAATGGAAGGGGAGTAAGGCCAGGTGGATCGGAGGTGGATTCAAATTGTCCTATCATGGTGTAAATAGGAGGAGAAATGGGGTAGGGGTTATTCTGAAGGAACAGTATGTCAAGAGTGTTTTGGAGGTGAAAAGAGTGTCAGATAGAGTAATGATTATCAAGCTGGAAATTGGAGGTGTGATGATAGATGTTGTTAGTGAGTGTTAGTGAGTTGGATGAAGTGATGAACAGTGTACTCAAGGGACAGAAAGTGGTGATTGGAGTGGATTTCAATGGACATGTTAGTGAAGGGAACAGAGGAGATGAGGAAGTGATGGGTAGGTATGGTGTCAAGGAGAGAAATGAAGAAGGTCAGAGGATAGTGGATTTTGCCAAAAGGATGGACATTGCTGTGGTGAATACGTATTTTAAGAAGAGGGAGGAACATAGGGTTATGTACAAGAGTGGAGGAAATTCAGGTAGATTACATCCTATACAGAAGAGTCAATCTGAAGGAGACTGTAGACTGCAAAGTGGTGGCAGGGGAAAGTGTAGTTAAGCAGCATAGGATCGTGGTCTCTAGGATGACACTGGAGATCAAGAACAGGAAGAGAGTGAGGGCAGAACCAAAGATCAAATGGTGAAAGTTGAAAAAGGAAGACTGCAAGGTTGAGTTTAGGAAGAAGGTAAGACAGGCAATGGATGGTAGTGAAGAGTTACCAGACAGTTGGGAAACTACAGCAGATGTAGTAAGGGTGACAGCAAGAAGGGTGCTTGGCATGACATCTGGACAGAGGAAGGAGGAAAAGGAAACCTGGTGTTGGAATGGGGAAGTACAGGAGAGTATACAGAGGAAAACGATGGCAAATAAAAAGTGGGATAGTCAGAGAGATGCGGAAAGTAGACAAGAGTACAAGGAGATAAGGCGCAAGGTGAAGAGAGAGGTGGAGAAGGCTAAACAAAAAGGCATATGATGAGTTGTATGAAAGGTTGGACACTAAGGAGGGAGAAAAGGACCTGTACCGATTAGCTAGACAGAGTGACTGAGCTGGGAAAGTTGTGCACCAGGTTAGAGTAATAAAGGATAAAGATGGAAACGTACTCACAAGCGAGTAGAGTGTGCTGAGAAGATGGAAAGAGTACTTTGAGAGGCTAATGAATGAAGAGAATGAGAGAGAGAAGAGGTTGGATGATGTGGAAATAGTGAGTCAGGAAGTGCAAGGGATTAGCAAGGAGGAAGTAAGGACAGCTATGAAGAGGATGAAAAATGGAAAGGCCATTGGTCCAGATGACATACCTGTGGAAGCATGGAGGTGTTTAGGAGTGTTGGCAGTGGAGTTTTTAACCAGATTGTTTAATGGAATATTAGAAAGTGAGAGGATGCCTGAGGAGTGAAGAAGAAGTGTACTGGTGCCGATATTTAAGAATAAGGGGGATGTGCAGGACTGTAGTAACTACAGGGGGATAAAATTGATGCGCCACAGCATGAAGTTATGGGTAAGAGTAGTGGAAGTTCACTTAAGAAGTAAGGTGATGATTAGTGAGCAGCAGTATGGTTTAATGCCAAGAAAGAGATCCACAGATGCGATGTTTGCTCTGAGGGTGTTGATGGAGAAGTATAGAGAAGGCCAGAAGGAGTTGCATTGTGTCTTTGTGGACCTGGAGAAAGCATATGACAGGGTGCCTCGAGAGGAGTTGTGGTGTTGTATGAGGAAGTCGGGAGTGGCAGAGAAGTATGTAATATGAGTTATACAGGATATGTACAAGGGAATTGTGACAGTGGTGAGGTGTGCCGTAGAAGTGACAGATGCATTCAAGCTGGAGGTGGAATTACATCAGGGTTTGGCTCTGAGCACTTTCTTATTTGCAATGGTGATGGACAAGTTGACAGATGAGTTTAGACAGAAGTCCCTGTGGACTATGATGTTTGCTGATGACATTGTGATCTATAGCGATAGTAAGGAGCAGGTTGAGGACACCCTGGAGAGGTGGAGATATGCTCTAGAGAGGAGAGGAATGAAGGCCAGTTGGAACAAGACAGAATACATGTGTGTAAATGAGAGGGAGGTCAGTGGAATGGTGAGGATGCAAGGAGTAGAACTGGCGAAGGTGGATGAGTTTAAATACTTGGAATCAACAGCACAGAGTAATGGGGATTGTGGAAGAGAGGTGAAAAAGAGAGTGCAGGCAGGGTGGAATGGGTGGAGAAGAGTGTCAGAAGTGATTTGTGACAGACGGATATCAGCAAAAGTGAAAGGGAAGGTCTAGAGACCAGCTATGTTATATGGGTTGGAGACAGAGCTGGAGGTAGCAGAATTAAAGATGCTAAGATTTGCACTGAGTGTGACGAGGATGGATAGGATTAGAAATGAGTGCATTAGAGGGTCAGCTCATGTTGGATGGTTTGGAGACAAAGTCAGAGAGGCGAGATTGCGTTGGTTTGGACATGTGCAGAGGAGAGATGCTGAGTATATTGGGAGAAGGATGCTAAGGATAGAGCTGCCAGGTAAGAGAAAAAGAGGAAGGCCTAAGAGAAGGTTTATGGATGTAGTTAGAGAGGTATTTCAGGTGATGGGTGTAACAGTACAATATTCAGAGGATAGAAAGATTTGGAAGAAGATGATCTGCTGTGGACACCCCTAACAGAAGCAGCCAAAAGATGAAGAAGGTAAAAGAATTTTAAAAAGAAAGTGGAAAAAAAAATAAAGAACTGCCAATTATAAAAGATTATGTAAGATAGGAGAAATGACAAATAAAATACCAAGCTTAATAAACAACTTAATTTGCTCAGATGGCCAGAGAGGAGAGGAAAACAAAAATACAGCCAACTGGATGCTGGAGAAAATAAATCTCTATGGGTTTGAAGAACAAAAGACTGCCCAGCTACTTCTGAGCATTATGCAGTACATAAGTTTATCATTAATAGTGATGAAAAAAACAATTTGCATGAACCTGGATTTGCAACAAAAGTTAGTGTTTCACTTGCAAAAACTATCTCAAAACCAAAGACGTTTTGTTTCCAGTGGTAGCTTTGCCATTGACACAAGAAGAAAAGCATTTCCTTTCTGGAAGCGTTTTCATACAGTAATTCAGTGTGTGTCTCCCTGTCATTTAGAATTTAAATAAAGATCTCTAGAAAAAAAAATATATGTTACTGGACTCATTTCGTGTCACAAGTGGACATTTTGTTGAGCTGTCAGCTGCTGTGTTCTGTTGGTACAATCTAGGTGAATGTAATCCTAAAAATGCATCAGAGATAAATAAAGTAACTTGAAGCATCATTGCGCTTCAATGTCATCTGTAGGAAGGAAGAAACAAGAAATGGTGGTTGACAGTTAGTAACGGCGGTGGTGTTGGCAGAAGCAGCAGAGGGGTTGACGGGCGTGCAAGATGCTTTTCATGTAGTATGTTTTCTTATGGAGAAAACATAATAGGAACAATGGTACATTTTGGTTTGTGTTCATATAGAAATGCAGCATGACACATTTTGAAAAACACACTATGCTCCTCCATGATGATGCGAAAAAGGAGCATATATAGAGTTGATGTTACTGTTATGCCTCAGATTACATTCATTATGCAGCTGAAGAAAAGATCCCAGATCAACAATGAACAAGACCATAGGGTACAACATACTTTATTTTCCATTCCAAAAAAACTTTCAAACATCAACAACCTCTTTTTAATGAGTTTCATGTTTTGCAATTGCAAATCACGTACAATATGAATTTTCAAGTCTGTTTCACAAAACTGTAATAGAAACATCACAATTTCATTCATCACTAGTCACCAATGTATAGTATTGTGTCCCTGAATAAATTGCACCATGTCTATATTCAGTAGATGTGCATATTAGATTAACTTGTAGCTCTAAACTGTCAAGTATGCCTATGCAACATGCAGCTATTTGTGCAGGTCTACTTTTTCAGACACCACCCTATGAACTACAAAAGTGGTTTCATAATTTTTTTTAATAAAAGCTCTATTAAAAAATATACTATACGTCGTATTCTCAAGAATCCACACATTTTTGACATGGAAAGGTGCTTTTTAATAACTAAAATTACAGCCCATATGTAGTTAGCTATTCTCTATTCATGATATCCAATACACCATGGACTGTTTTACTTTTTAAAGGAAATTTTAGTTTAATGTACTAGAGACATTTGCCCAGTTTAATAGAACTAAATGTCTCTCGCCCATAGGCACTTAGTTTTGTGTCTATAAAGTGCTTAGAAACACTAGTAATTAATAACATGTTGGTGTTTTGATTCCCTGTGACCATCCCAGTTTTTTGTCAGTGGATCGATGGATGGCTCCGTATCTCTGACTTTCACTTTGCCCTTTAAATATTTTGTATGGCAAGGCATCAATGCTTGAGTTTATTAACAGGCAAAAGTTGGAGACAATACATCAATAAACAAGCCAAGGGCGTGAAAGCAAAAATGTAAATCAAAGAACATAGTAAGGGAACTGTAACCAAAGTTGAAAAATGACTATTTGATACTGTGTTGTATGAGCCCAAGTATGTTTAAGATACATACATTTTTCTAGCTAAAACAAAGGCAATTCTGTCAGACAATGACCTTAAGTGATCATAGCAGATGCACTGTTTTGGGGTTTTAGAGCCTAATCCATGCATAGCAAATGCAAATAGCTTACTGAATACAATATGTTGAATTTGTAGTAGTAAAAAGCGAGCACATATAAATTCACCCAGTATGTCTTGAAGCCCGAAACTCCATCAGCACAGATGTGTTGTCAAATTCTGGGCCAAGAACCAGACCTTCACTCTTCCAAAAGATGTAATTGCAACTGTAAAAGACTGAAAGACAATTGCACTGTTCCAATGGCTTCTCTCTGGCACTATTTGTACCTATAAAAAGTATTATACTGCAATGTATATTAGTAGTGCAAGTTGCAATTTCAAACAAGTTAAATATAACATCCTTTCTTTCGGACCATATTTCTCGTAATATTTAATTTATGGTTACTAAAGGGATATATAGTGTTTACGGGTTCAAAACATGAGGTGCATTTCTAAAACACTACAAGCTCAGGAAAACCCAAAATAATTTCACACAAAGAGAGTCAAATTGTATGAACAATGTTGTAGTCAATTAACAAATATTTTTTTTAGCCAAAAATCAGACCAAAACACTAATGAAAACAATTTTCTTTTCTTGTTATAGCCATAATTTTGGAGAAACCATGAATTGCACAATGTTGACACGTGTGATGTTATTTGCTGCACAGTTCCAGTTGACTTTGGGTGACAACCGCTTGGCAACCAGACCAAACAGAAGATTGTGATATGCACTGTCACAAACCGTGTTCACTTTTAAAACCTAATAAGATTACAGTAGTGCCTTGGTTTGTGAACATAATCCGTTTTGGAAACATGCTTGTAATCCAAAGCACTCGTATATCAAAGTGAATTTCCCCATAAGAAATAATGGACACTCAGATGATTTGTTCCACAACCCAAGAATATTTAAATAAAAATGATTAATACAAAATATAAAGTAAAAATACATAAAACAAATTAACCTGCACTTTACCTTTGAAAACAATCATTACGCACACACACGTGGGCACAATGCTTTAGTATACAGTATATGCTTGTATGGCTGTTGACTATACGAGAGAGGCACACCGACTGAGACCAAGCATGGTCTCACAATCCCATAGCAAGAGAGAGAGAGAAGAACCATCAGCTCAGTTGTGATCATGTAACGCTCAGCAAACAAAGTGTATACTGTCATGCTTGGGTCAGAAAGTTGCACAGGTTCATTCAGGGTTTTCAAGAGACAGAAACTTTATTCGAATACAAGTCTCTTTCAGTAGCGATCCGGGTACACTGTCAAAAATGGTCGCCACAGCTCCACTTCTATATCAAAAGAACACAAAGTCTTCCTTCTCAAATGAGCGTGGTGGCTCGGGAGCCCCAACCGGAGCAGAGGATGTCTGGGGGAAGAGAGAAAAGGCAGTGAGACACTAGGATAGCCGTGGTACAGTCTTTTAAATGTTCGAAGCCGCACTCAAGATGCAGATCAAGCAGCAGGCTACCAGCTGATCCCGCAAAGAGGAGATGAAAAGCTGTATTTGTTTCCCATTGTATCACTGTTTAAAAGGGTGTTTTGCAGGAGCAGCCGCGTCCCCTTGGGGCCACGTTCAGAATATGTACTACTCGTATTGCAAGACCTCGCTCGTTTATCAAGTTAACATTTTTGCTCGTCTTGCAAAAACACTTGCAGACCAAGTCACTCACAATCCAAGATTTTACCGTATATCTAAACAAAAAATAAATAAATAAAATCTTTGTGTTCCTTGGCCTTCCAACTTCCTAAAATGATGCCTTGGTTATTTTTCCAAGGCCAAATAATGACAAAAAACTAAAATACAATTCAGATCATGACACCTTAGCAACAGCTCTTTTTAATACTATACTGATTGGATCAAGCCAATGTAATTTCAGCAGCATTTGAATCCTAGGTTTTCTGATGAGCCAATTACAAGTGGTAATTTATAGGTACCGATGTTAAATTCACATGGCACATGAATGCTACTGTTTTAACCACTCTTTGCTCATCACTGTTCTCAAATATGCAAAAGTAATCAAATCATTACATTTGCATATAAAATCGTAATAATTTGATAGATCGAAAATGAGAGTTCATATATGAATAGGACTGTAGATTTGACAAAATGGTGTAGCGCCAAATATATGGTCTTGAATACCATCAAGATAAAAAGTTGTACCCTGTTCAGAAAATTTTCAGTGAGTAATACTCTTGTGTTTTAATTGGTGCACTCTACTAAATGGCCAAAATGGCGGCATCACCATCCAACTTGGCAATGTAAACTACAAATGAACAAGCACAAAAATTCACACAAGTGTAACATTGTTATAAATGATCTACCTGACTATTCATCATTTGAAGAAATTTGTACTAGCCACTGCCAAGATAAGACAAGTGTCATAATAAAGGATAATAACCACACACAGCACATACTCTTCTCGTGTCTTTCTCTAGATCAGATACACTTGTTAACTGGATGCTATTCATTGTCAATGTGATTACTGAATGTTTTATCTTTGCACTGCATACTGCACATTGTTCAACTAAACTCCTTATTTAAAATGCTAATTATACCTTATTTTTTTATACAGTATGTTTCTTTTCATTGCATATTTTAATTGCTTTGTAGCTTGTACATTACTATTGTACTTAGTGCATTTTATTATATTCCTGAGGTGGCAATGACAGATTGACCAACTAGATCTGTGAAGAGGATTACTTGTGTTCTGTTCTGTGTATTTTATTGCATTCACCCCATTTTTGACACCCATTGCACACCCAACCTACTTGGAAAGGCATCTCTCTCTGATTTTCCTTTCCTTCATTTTTTTTCCCTACAAGGGTCTTTTTTTTGGGGGGGAGTTTTTCTCTTGTCTTCTTAGAGAGTCAAGGCTGGGGGTGCTGTCAAAAAACAGGGCCTGTTAAAGCCCATTGCAGCACTCTTTGTGTGATTTTGGGCTATATAAAAATACATTCTTGTTGTTTATTGTATACTAAATCACATCAACATTTTAAACTGTTGAAATATCCTTTAAATGTAATAAAACCTTTTTTCGTATATGTATACAGAGATGGCAAATGTTAATGAGAAATATATGGTATTGGAAATTTAATTTCTATGTTGTAGTTCAGCTATGTCAAAACAATTCAGATAGAATCCTTCCAAGTATATTTTTATCTGCTACCAGCTTTGAACAACTCCGGTATCCTTTTAGTCTTGACGGGCTTCATAATGTTAGGATACAAACGAGGCATAAAACTTGAATGGACCTTTTAAGTAAACTATGGAACTGTAAAACTATAGGATACTTTACAGAAAGACACAAAACATATATTTATCTCTTCAACTTAGGCAGACCTCCTGAAAGAAAGCTTCTGTATTATCTTAGACATATTCTTCTGTGGCTGCTGTTTTCTCTGTTGTGATAGACATGACAAAATGCAGCTCGGACGTGAAACAAAAATATACACCTGCTACCCCACTGACAGGGCATATTTTGACCTTCTGACATTGAGTTGTACAAACAAGTCCAGTGCTTTTTCAGAATCGAGTTTTGATGGGCATTTGAGAGACTAAAGAAGATATTTTATGTGCAGTGGGTGTGCCAAAGGATTGACTGACTGGCAGCAGGTTTTTGAAACAAAAGCTGCAAATGCACCACTTAGCGATAACATCAAAAGAAGAATTAAATAGCCTGGCTATTTATCAAGGCTGTAGATGAAACATTGCAAACAGTTTTTAGAGCCACAAATTATGGAGCTTTAAGGAAAACAGAAAAAATTCTCATCTGCCTTGAGTCTGGGAAAGAGCTCTTACAGAACAAAAAAACAGGATACGCATTAAGCAAAAACATTTTGAGTAGATGGCAAAGTTTATGTTGAATTGCTTAAAAACATGCCTTGCATTCCTGAAGAGCAATCATTCTTATTTTGGATTCTTTACATCCCTTGTGCAACAATCATATAGCACTTACTTGTGGACTGTGATATTTTATGTCCCGGTTGACTTCTAACAAATCAATGTTATCCCTCAATTCCAATGATTATCACGTTCATAATAACAAAAATGCAACCAAATCCAAAAAAAAATGTCACGATCCTCTCTTTATAAACTTTAAATTTAAAGCACTAAAATGTTACATAGGCTCTGTGGTGGACTGACCTTGTTTCTGGTTTGCAGCCACTGTTACTGGGCTAGGCTTCAGCCTGACATAACAATGATAGGAATAAGCAGGTTACAGAATATTACGCTACTACTACTATTACACTAACAGACTGAGGAAAACGTTCCTCCCCCACACTATGTGAGTCTTCAGTTCCACCCAGTGGGGGGTTGGGGGTGTTAAACGTTAACATTATACAAAGTAATTGTCTGTTTTACCTGCATTTTTATCACTCTTTAATTTAATATGGCTTTTTTTATCATCAGTATGCTGCTGCTGAAGTATGTGGATTTCCCCTTGGGATTAATAAAGTTTCTATCTATCTATCTATCTATCTATCTATCTATCTATCTATCTATCTATCTATCTATCTATCTATCTATCTATCTATCTACTATGATACATGCTACTGTAATTGGGGTTTTGTACATTTCTATTTAAGTACAGTATGTTCATGTCTATTTTGTTTTCTGCAATGTTGATAAAGGTTTCAGTACCTTCAAATCTCAGTATAATTTGGGGATATAATGTGTTTGTCACAACCTATTTCAATGAACTACATATTCCTGAAATCTGAGTACCGGCAGATTAAATGACAGTGATGTTTCAAGACCAACTTTTAAAATAGATTTCTGAAAATAAAAAACAGAAATATGCCCATCTTATCAAACAACAGCCCATAATTTGCTAAGATGTGCACTTCTTTCCACACATAAATGCCCTCTTTTAAAATATTGTTAAGCTTTCTCTTTTTTAAGGTAATACTCATTCTTAAATTCCTAGCTGTATATATTTGCGTAGTTTCTCACATCTTGTGTACCTTTGAGCACATTCATTATTATTTTGAGTTTCATTTTTTCTTCCAAATATATTATTATTCTGATCAATTTGCAAACCAAGGGCAACATTTCTGAAAATATCATTAATAAGGGCCTGATCATAAATAATTAGCTATAAAAATTTTTAATACTAAACTCTCAATCTTTGCCCAGGGTTTAAAGACTAGCATTATTTGGGTAGGGCGGCATGGTGGCGCAGTGGTTAGCGCTTCTGCCTCGCAGTTAGGAGACCTGGGTTCATTTCCCAGGTCCTCCCTGTGTGGAGTTTACATGTTCTCCCCATGTCTGCGTGGGTTTCCTCCCACAGTCCAAAGACATGTAGGTTAGGTACATTGGTGATTCTAAATTGTGCTTGGTGTGTGTGTGCGTGCCCTGCAGTGGGCTGGCACCCTGCTTGGGGTTTGCTTCCTGCCTTGCACCCTGTGTTGGCTGGGATTGGCTCCCTGTGACCCTGTAGTTCGGATATAGCGGGTTGTATAATGTATGAATGGATTATATGGATATCACCAGTAGTGCATTTTACTTTAATTACATAGAATTAATGTTTTAATTCATTTACAAGTATTTTTTAACATTGGGTGGCACAGTTCCTTTGTCATGGGTTGTAGATGTCCTGGCTCTGAATTACTTACTCACTTATCATCCGTTAATACGTTTTTCCCCATATGGTCATTTTACTTTTCTGGGTAACCAGGTTTTTCACGCTCTACTGATGAGTGAAACGGTCAAACGTTGATTTGCATACAATCTTGTAAAACTTACAGTAATATTAGTTTTGAAGGCAATTTCACAATTATGAAATGTGAAACTCACTAAAATGAGTTTTTGGGGTGGAGAGCAGGAACACTGCTCCTTAATGCCTCATTCACACTTATCTTTATCTGTATTCTTTGCCGCAGCTGCATAATCCAAATAATTTGTAGCTTAATAGCAAAATCAATTGTATTCATGCCTCTTGTTCAAATGGTCATGGAGGAATGCCTCACATTTTTTAAAATGTGACATGCTGCATATCTTCCACACACAGACATACCAAAATGCTCATCATTCACATTGCTGTGTTCCCTTTTTCCACAAAAAAACTCACCAGAAAACAATGCCATTCCTCCACCCACTCGCTTACATTATACAGTATAACTACACCATTTCTTGTGAGGATATACATCCTCCAAGTGTCAAGAAGTTCAAAGTTTCATTTCTGTCTCCAAAGCCTTTTTAGGATTGCAAACACCATCATAATTGGCAAAGTGAACATCGTACTACCATGTAAATAACTACACACATCTGATGGCTCTATGAAATTTGTACATGTGACAGAAAATAACTCTCCAGTAATTTTTTTTTTAACAAAAATCTTTATTTAATGTAAATACTGAAGGCAGGCAGAAACACAAGAATTTAATGCAGGAAAATGTGTAAAGACAAGCAGTTTGATACCTTTCTTCATTTGTCAAAGACTCATGTTCTTTTGACATGAACCAAAACACAATTTGTTCCGCAGTTTTTTTAATTTTTTTCACTTATCAGTACCTCCCACAATCTGAAAGACATGGATGTTAATTGATAATTGTTTTTGTTTCTCTATCCTGACACCGTATTCTGCATTTTATTCGTTTTGGTAAGGCAGCCTATAGTATAGAATATTTAAAAGATATGCAGGTAAATCTTGAAAAAGCAAATGTCGGCCTTGGTACAGACTTTGATGAGCACCAAATGGGTGGAAAATGCTTCAGAAATGAATTTTTTGTTAAATATGATAATCAGTCTAAAGGAGCAGATCAACCCTGTGAGCAAACACATATGAAGCACAGATCATAACACTGAAATGATAATGAACAAGATGAAACATAAAGTGTAAAATAAATGCACTTTGCACCTAGCTGTATAATGTGAGCTACATTTTATTGTAATTCATATTTGCTTTTGTAGTTTTTATTGTTTGGAACTCATTTGAGAACAACTTGAATTTATTTTATTTTTCCCCTTTATTAATAATGCAACATGTATTATGGGTCACATGACCTTACATTATCTGATGTAACCAGAAGTTCAGGTATAAAAATAGCCATGGCACAAATCAAGATTACCTGTATCTTTCAGTTGGATAAAAAGCATAAATGACAATCTCTAGTGTTTAGTTGGTTTCAGTTCTACTCTTGATTGAATATGAATGGTAAAAAGGAGATAATAACTTGAGCCAAATCAGTAGACAGTGCCAGGCAAGGTTAAAACTGGGGATCAGAAAGTTTATTGAGCATCCACAAAATGCTCGCTAAGGAATTGTCATATACTAGCTGTTCTTTGGTCCTCACCCCTGACTGTTCAGCTTCTTCTATCTCTTTTTTTTTTTTTTTTTTTTTAAATTTTTATTAATTTTATTACAATCCATACAAAGCAATCAAGTTTTTACAAAGAGAAAAATTAAGAACAGATCGATCCCCACCCCTGAGAGAGAGAGCAAGCCAAACGGCGTTAAATTTAAGACTTGGAGACATACCTAAATTAATAAATTCTCTGTGCCTTTTGAACTTATTTTAAAATATTACTGATTAGATCCTGCCATGTTTTGAAAAAAGTCTGTACGGATCCTCTAATTGAATATTTGATTTTTTCCAACTTCAAATAATATAACACATCGGTTTCCCACTGACTTAAAAGAGGAGAGTTTGGGTTCTTCCAGTTTATGAGAATAAGTCTACGTGCCAAAAGTGTAGTGAATGCAATCACAATTTGTTTGTCTTCCTCCGCTTTAAACCCATCTGGAAGAACACCAAACACAGCTGTTAATGGGTTTGGAGGGATTGTAAGTCCAAGGCTATCTGAAAGGTAATTAAAAATGTTTGTCCAGAATAATGTTAATTTGGTGCAGGACCAGAACATGTGACCTAGTGAGGCTGGGACTTGGTTACAACGTTCGCAGGTTGGATTGCAGCTTCTTCTATCTCTAAAGCACTATTATTACAGTTATACAGGACTCTACCTGCTTGGAAAGATGCCTTAAAGAAGAAGAAGAAATCCTCCTGAATCAGTGACTGCTAGCTCTATGAAGAGGTCTCTCAAGACCAGGCATGACCTCACCATGATGGCAGAGTCTGATCGTTCATTCTCAGTAATTACAGAACCAAAATTCTTCAGGGAAGGTTTTTTGGATTTAGATTCCAACTGTAATTCCTTGAAGGCTGAACAGAGCGAACTCTCTAATTCTTTTAACATTTTCCTGGGCTGGCCGGAATGACATGATTCAGACATCTCATCTCTCTGCTCCAAAATGCCTGATTTGAGGCCCAAATTAACAGAACAAGAAGACAATACCAAAAGGGACAATCTTAGAATCCTGGTTTTCCCTTCAGATTCTGAAAAGGTAACATGCTGAATTATCTCAAGTCGCAATGGCCTGGTACCCTGAACTTCCCAAATTCAAGCCTGATGTTATGATAGGCCCACTGTATTTAAAACAAGAAGGATGGTGTAATCTAAATACCCCCCTCCCCCCAGTAATTATAAATATTGTAAAGCAACAAAAACACTGGGACAAACCAAAAATCAAAGGCACTAGTAAAAAGTGCCATGGATGTTCTTGCAGCACCTATTTTAACCATTATCAATAGTTCATTATTGCATGGCACCGTACCTGATGCACTAAAAGTGTCAGTCATTAAACCTTTACTTAAAAAGTCAGACCTAGACCCACACATACTAAATAATTATAGGCCTGTTTCAAATTTACCATTTCTCTCTAAAGTACTAGAAAAGTAGTCGCCAGTCAGCTTCAGTCACACCTTACGCATTACAATTTATTTGAGAAATTCCAGTCTGGTTTTCGCACTGGTCATAGTACAGAAACTGCACTAACACGGGTTGTAAATGACATTCTGATATCCTCTGATGAAGAAAACGCCACTGTAATTATGTTGTTAGATTTAAGTGCAGCATCTGACACCATTGACCATTCTATTTTACTGCACAGGCTAGAAAACGATATTGGGCTTACAGGCCCCGTGCTCGCTTGGTTTAGTTCTTATTCATCAAATCGATTCCAATACGTACAGAAATGTGCTGACAGTACTCCATCATTATACACAGAAGTTCAATATGGTGTCCCGCAGGGCTCAGTACTGGGACCTTTACTGTTTTCACTTTACATGCTTCCACTGGGATCTCTCATTAGGAAACATAATGTTAATTTTCACTCGTATGCAGATGACACCCAGTTATACCTTTCATTTAAATCAAATGAAGTATCTCCGATGTTGTCTTTAATTAGTTGTGTTAGTGAATTAAAGGAGTGGATGAATGAGAACTACTTGTCTTTAAATACAGATAAAACAGAGATGTTAATTGCTGGAGGGAATGACGCTGATCACAGCAATATTTTGTCATCATTTAACTCAGTTGGAATCCCAATTCATTTTACTGAATCAGCCTGCAATCTAGGAGTTATCTTTGATTCTAGCATGTCATTTAAAGCACATATTACAAAGTTGTCCAAAACATGTTTCTTCCATCTTAAAAATGTTAGGAAATTAAGGCGCTTTCTAAATAAACAGGATTGTGAGAAATTAATTCATGCATTTATCTCTAGTAGGATTGACTACTGCAATGCGGTGTTCACTGGCTGTTCAAACTGTTCTTTATACAGCCTCCAGTTAATCCAAAATGCGGCTGCAAGAATTATTACAAGAACAAGAAAATATGAACACATAACTCCAGTTCTTAAATCCTTACACTGGCTTCCGGTTAAGTTTAGGACAGATTTCAAAATCCTCCTTTTAACATATCAAGCATTAAATGGCCAAGGTCCGGCTTACTTGTCTGAACTTATCATGACTTACAAACCTGAGCGCACATTAAGATCTCAAGATGCCGGTCTGCTTATGATTCCAAGGATTAATAAAATAACAGTGGGAGGTCGAGCCTTTAGTTACAGGGCCCCTAAATTGTGGAATGGTTTTCCTGCTTCTATAAGAGATGCCCCCTCGGTCTCAGCCTTTAAATCTCGGCTGAAGACTCACTACTTCAGTTTAGCATATTCTGACTAGAGCTGCTGATTAACTGTACATACTGCATCTCTGTTGTTAGTCATTAACACTAAAACATAAGTAACATGATTGTTATAATTTGTTACTAACCCTCACCTATTCTGTTTCTGTTCTCAGTACTCAAATGTGGCAATTGGTGCCACGGCCCACCTGCCAAGTTGTTGCCTGCCTATGGTAAAGTCATCCCTGATGGAGGATCACAGTAATCATGGGAAAAAGGGGTCCTTTCATCGGATTGGCTGGCCGAGCAACGTTTCAGCTGTGGAATGGCCAAATGGGGAGGCAGCTTGATGGATGAGGTCTCCAGGACTCTAAAAATATCCAAATCTTATTATGGGATATCATCTACAGTTAAATTCTGCTCCGTGCTTCTAAAATTTGTATTATTATGCTGTATTAAGGATTTGTTCTGTTCTGTGTATTGTATTGTATTGACCCCCTTCTTTTGACACCCTCTGCACGCCCAACCTACCTGGAAAGGGGTCTCTCTTTGCACTGCCTTTCCCAAGGTTTCTTCCATTTTTCCCTACAAGGTTTTTTTTGGGAGTTTTTCCTTGTCTTCTCAGAGAGTCAAGGCTGGGGGGCTGTCAAGAGGCAGGGCCTGTTAAAGCCCATTGCAGCACTTCCTGTGTGATTTTGGGCTAAACAAAAATAAACTGTATTGTATTGTATTGTATCAAAACTCAAAATGAACCTAGCACTTGACCTACATAGAAGTGAAACTAACTAACACTAAAGGCTGTTGTTTATATTTTTTATCTAGCTGAATGATAATCTTGACTCATGCCACAGCTATATTTTACACTGGAACTTCCAATTACATTAAAAGCATGACAATCACAGTCACATGGCCCGTAATTCACATTGTGTTAATAATAAATGGGCCAAATAAAAATATTCCGATAGTTTAAAAACGAGTTTGAAACAATGAAAACTTCAATAAATAATGTGAATTATAACACTTGTTAATACGTGACAAACAACATATTTATTGCTTTAGAACTTAATAAGGCAAAATGGGGCAAATTAAAAGATTGCCACAACAGGGCACACCAGAAGAAACTAGCAATGCTTGGATTATCCAAGTGAACTAAACTGGGATCCCCAACTAAATTTATGTCAGATTTCTTCACACAATTTTGTGATGATGTTACTTTGGAAAAACCAAAAGTTGACTATTTTGCAATGACTCTCCCAGAGATTTCATTGTTAAGTCTGAGATATTACAAAATAAAGAAGATTTTTCTGCAACTATAGAGAGATAAGAGAGATTTGATTTGACATGAACAGGATCAGTGTTCTTTCTGTTTTAAGTAGATAGATAGATAGATAGATAGATAGATAGATAGATAGATAGATAGTGTGGTCGATAGGGGGCGCTCTCGCTCCCTTGAACCCCTGTCCACGACTCCAGACACCAGGTAAAAGTCCAAATGTTGACTTTATTCAATCTCCACAGTGCACAAAGCACACTCTCCACCACTATATTCATAAACAATCACTAACTAATACAATAAATCAATCCTCCAGCTCCCAGACACGTTGCCACCCTTCCACCCAGCTCAGCTCGCCGTCTGGGAGCTCCCTCAGTCCTTTTATATTCCCCGACCCGGAAGTGTTCCCAATCCAACAGTTCACAAGTCCTTATTCCTTCCGGGTCAGGGTAAACAATGCTTTTACTCACCCTGGAAGCCCGTTGCTCTTCCTGTAACGAACTTCCGGGTCATAGTGCGCAAAAGAGTCCCCTGGCCTCCTGACAGCGACTCCCAGTGGCCCCCAAGGTATCCAGCAGGGCTGTGCATAAAAACTACAAAGTCCATGAGGCACTGCTGGAATTCGGGGCCCTATATGCTCTCAGGAGAGCTCCTCCTGGCGGCCTGTGGGTGAGGGCCGGAATATGAAACCGGCCATCCATTACAATAGATAGATACTTTATTAATCCCAAGGGGAAATTCACATACTCCAGCAGCAGCATACTGATAAAAAACAATATTAAATTAAAGAGTGATACAAATGCAGGTAAAACAGACAATAACTTTGTATAATGTTAACGTTTATCCAAACCCAACAACCCCCTCCCCGCCGGGTGGAATTGAAGAGTCGCATAGTGTGGGGGAGGAACGACCTCCTCAGTCTGTCTTTGGAGCAGGGCAGTGACAGCAGTCTGTCGCTGAAGCTTCTCCTCTGTCTGGAAATGATACTGTTTAGTGGATTCAGTAGATTCTCCATTATTGACAGGAGCCTGCCCAGCGCCTGTCGAAGTCTCAAAATTAGGGAAAGAAAAGAAGTAGCAAGTAGCAACTGCATCTTTCAGGAGTTCTCTACGGACTTCTTTACCCGACTAGGTAGCAATTAGAGATCAAACATACATTTTTAAATCACCTATTTCAAGAAATATTACAAATAGAGTGCCTGGTAATTATTGATATTATAGGCAGATAATGATATGACCTTTATGCATTATGCTCGCTGTTCATTTTACTGTTCCTATTTTCTTTTAGCTAGTAAAATATTGACTAAAGACTGTATGTACATTTTAATTGTGCATGGATTGATTATATACAGCTGTGTATTCTGTTATATTGGTAGTATAGTTGGTTAAATTTGTCTGTTGTGATATTTTATAGATATTAACGAAATGCAAACAATAATCCATCCATTTTCCAACCCGCTGAATCTGAACACAGGGTCACGGGAGCCAATCCCAGGGCACAAGGCAGGAACCAATCCCAGGCAGGGTGCCCACCGCAGGACACACACAAACACACACTAGGGCCAATTTAGAATCGCCAATTCACCTAACCTGCATGTCTTTGGACTGTGGGAGGAAACCGGAGCGCCCGGAGGAAACCCACGCAGACATGGGGAGAACATGCAAACACCACGCAGAAAGGACCTGGGAAGCGAACCCGGGTCTCTTAACTGCAAGGCAACAGTGCTACCACTGCGCCACCGTGCCACCCACAAACAATAATTCTTTTAACTTTATAAAATTCTTTATCATATCTAAGTATTTTGTGGGAAACTAGACAATCTTAACTTAATATTGTACACTCTAATGATAATGCAGTAAATATGTTTTATTAAATAAAATCAAATTACAATTTACATTTGTATAGAGTAAGTTTCTTATCTATCAGTAAGTTTCACACTGTTCTCCTAGTAGTTTCTTTTTCACTTTTTAATATTACTCTATAATATTGTCATTCCCTTCTTTTAAATGTGGAAAACTATCATTCTTATTACTTCTTGATATTTTATTGTCTTTTGTATAATTCTAGCAATAACCTGCCAGCAATTTAAAAATGTTGTTATAGAATAAAATAACACAATTCAGTCTGTTGATCACAAGAGAACTTGAGCAACAATTACTTATGTCACTTTATTCTTATTATGTGCTTGGAGAAAACATAAATAATACAGTAGCAGTAACAGAGCTCCCTGAGGTTCTGCTGTCTCTGGATGAAGAAAAGGTATTTGGTACAAGGGAACAGAGATATATATTCACCTTATTATATTAATTGTGCCTGGATTAAATTATTGTAATCCAACCCAGAAGTTTCAGTTAGAGTAAACAATATAGATTGTTTGCATATACAACTAGGGATTCAATAATTATAAGAGACTGTAGTATACAATACCTTCATGCAGCTAATATGATTTTATACATCACTTCTTCATATTTATAACTTCCACATATACTAAATGTTTTAAGGAGTTTTGAAAAATCTCAAGGTTAAAAATCAAATTAACACTAGAATTACCAGAGCCTATGAGAAAACTCGTAAATCCGGCCCACCTTAAATCCGTTCGCACCTCTCCATCAGCGTCTTTTGTCCTGTAAATGTGCCGATTAAGACAAGCAGCAAGCAGCCTGCTATTCATCCCCCCACCGCCGCAGAACGTTCACAAAGTTCTCCCAGCTCATGCCTTGTTTGATTATCTCGGGGTGAACTGTAGGAGTTTTAGAGTGGAAATAATAGATCGTTATTTGGAACACATGCATTTCATGTGTGTTCCGTTTCTACAGTAACCTGTGTAAACACATTGTTAAAACAGAAACTTTTTCATATTTTAGTAATAAATGCTACAAAATGTAGGCATAAACTATAGAATGTGTGAATCCTGAAGTCCAAAGATCAAATAAACACTTTCACAAAAGTTTCAAGGACGATACAACAGCTTCCATGGCGTAGCGGTAAGATTTGCTGACTTATAATCAAGAGTCCCTGGTTTGATCCCATCTGTCTCCTATATTTACTGTTTTCAGTGGTGAGCTGCTCTTATTGTTAATATTATACAGTACATACATACATTTGGTTTGCGTCTGTAACAGACCGTGTACATTTATAGTACTGTACTTGTAAAAGTTACCTTTTTTTTCACTTTTATTCTCTCAGTCACGATCACAATACATACTACCGACCTAGGGATCTGACGCTGTTAGTTTTTATTTGAAACTGGAAATAACTATAGATATGAGTAGTGTTTTGAGGCAATGGAAGTGGACATTCTCTGATCTGGAGGGATAAAAGCTGACACACAAACGCTGGTGAATCTGCCTTCTTCGTATCTCAGCATCACTTTATTTTTTTTTTAATTCAGTTTTATTGAGTGTTCCTGCACACGCAGAATTAGTATGCACCTTATAGTTTATGATATCAAAAAAAAAACAAAAAACAGAGACGTAGGTATATATGATATTTGGAATTATTCATTTTATGACCTTTTATGAGGTCAGTTCAGCACTATATGCAATCATCAATCATGATTATCCTTACAAAATTTTTGTTATCTTTTTTCAAACACTCCTATATGTTTAAACAAATTATTCTTTAAAACATAATTACATTTTTGTCCATTTGAAACGCTAACAGGCCACAGATTAAAAAATCATTCTGCAGAGATCAATAGCAGGGTATGGCACTATGTACGCTAATTTCCAGGTCTACTACAAAGTTGTATACATACATATTATCAGACTATGGAACAAACCAAAAAAATAACTAAAACAAAATATTTTGAGTGACCACAAAGAGGAAATCCTGCTCTAATCCTTTGTGTGTTTTGCTGTGTGCACAACTGGGCACTAATAACTCTGTATTCAGTAGACATCTGGTGGCTCAACACGCACTCAGAATCTGGAACTGCTACAAGAGACACTTTAAGGCCGCATCACTGCAAGGAAATCATATACAGTATTCCCACTGTCGTTAAAAGTGCACTATTTACAACATGTGGAAAGTGTTCAATATTTTTACAGTTTATGTATCATATGTAGCCATCTTTTGCATAACTGTATTTCAAATACAATCTTATATGAATATTTTTCTTTTACTACTTACAAATTAGAGACTTTGCTAAAAGAAACCTGACTGATATTATAAACCTTCCTTTAATAATTGCAGTGTAGACCAAACTATCAAGCAATAATAAAGATTATCAACAAAGTTTACCCATTTCTTCAAAAGAGTGCACCACTAGTAATATGAAGGATCATTGGAAACAAGACTTTTCAATTTAAAGAAATCATAAAATGAATAGAAATCAGCTATCAGCAGAATATGGTCCTCTTCAGACTATTCGACTTCAGTTTCAGCAAAATGGTCTAGTTTAAAATTGCATGTTTTACTTCAAGTCAGATTATCCAAAATGTACCAATGGTTCTAATTCTTAAGACTATTTTTAAGTATCTACCTTATTTGCTCACATGTTCTGGGAATGTCTCATGCCTCCTGACACTAACAAAACAAGGTATGAGTGAATTTCATTATAATTTAAGTAGAAAATATATAGTTAATTTTTAAAGCAGCACAAAATTAGTTTGATCATTAAATGACTAATTTCTTATTCATTAAGGCATAAACTACTAAGTTGCTTTACAATGAATTACAAATTATCAGAGAAACTATACAATTTACAGAGCTTCAGTTTTTTTCAAAGAGTCCTGAAAATAGAAGTAATATGTAAAAGGTATGTGGAAATGGTTGCCTTCTTCCCATTAACATTGAATAAAATCTCTAGAGACCAGTATAAAGAGGCATGTTTTCAAAATGACTGGTGGCTGTCAAATCAGCACTATTCACTCTTCATTTACTCAGTCTAACTGATGAAAAGTTAATGAACTGTTGTAAATGTTAACACTGTTAATGATTTAAGTAGAAGATGGATTTAAAAATAAAACTGGTGAATGACCAGAGTGCCTCTTTTAACTTTAACAAGCCACCAGTATTATTTTTTTATGCATTTTATTAAAATTATATTTGTTGTTATTAATTATGCAGTATTAGATTTATGTGTTTTCTCATGTGCCACAGCATTCTTAAATTCAATGACTAAATTTCTTTTTTTCTGAGAGTTTCATAGATATAGTAAATTAGATAACTGAAATTGTTGTGAGTCTAGGGCTCTTTTTTGATCGGTCTGACTTCATATTCTGAATAGTGGTTCTTGACTACAATTCTCTGTTTAGCCCTAAATAGTTTTTTCACTGGGTAGATGGTCCTTCTTGTTTCTGAACTACTGCCTACCCCTTACAAATCTTTTTCATCTGGAGATCATTCCTCCTAAAATAATCCTCCTCCAAAAACTCTTAGTTCGTAATAACAGCTACCAAAAGGGTTGTGTATGGAAAGTTTAGTTTATCAAAAGTACATTACAGCTGACAAGATGTCAAAGTGTAAGTTAAACAAATATGTGGCACACACTGATCTATATATTAAGGAAATATACATTAAAGGTAAGCAGTATTAAGCAGTCATTTCACTGCCTCCTTGGCACAGTATACAGTATCTAAATATTTCTGTTTTTGTAAGGAACATATCAGTAAAATCAACCATTTTCCTATCTGAAAAGCTTTATTCCTAGAAGGTGTGAGAGTCTTATAAGATTCCTAAAATGATGGATGGACTGGAAAAAGTGCACTAAATACTTTAAAGAGCTCATCTAATTGTGAAATATATCTGGCTCCCCAGAGTACTAACTGAGTAATATGCATATTCATTATAGGGATTCCAGTTTATCTCTTATTAAAACTGACCACATAGTCGCCTTAGCGTTAGACCCGAGCATTACTCGGGCTACAAAAACCGTGCTAAATGTGTCACTTGGGCAACTGTACAGATGCGTCTTACGTAAGTATTAGAACTGGGAATCACTCGGGCTTAAAAAGTGCTGTAAGTGCTACTGTTCTTTAGAGAAATTATGTCTGAGTTTTGTGATATATCTGCAATTTACCAACAATGAAGTCTTTGATAAGAATACCCATCCAGCACCCAAGGTGAAGAAAATCTGGGAGATATACCAGGCCACTGTAGCAAAATTTCAACATGTTTACATTTCGGACCATGGAGTCAGCATCAGCAACAAGAACAACAACATTTATTTATATAGCACATTTTCATACAAAGGATGTAGCTCAAATTGCTTTACATAATGAAGAAAGAGAAAAAAGACAAAATAAATAAGAAAATAGAATTAGGGAGCACTAATTAACATAGAATAAAAGTAAGATCCGATGGCCAGGGAGGACAGAAAAAACAAAAAAACTCCAGACAGCTGGAGAAAAAAATAAAATCTGCAGGGGTTCCTATGCCACGAGACCACCCAGCCCCCTCTAGGCATTCTACCTAACATAAATGACCTCACAATCAGTCCTCATTTTATTTAGGGTTCACATGGAAGAACTTGATGATGACGTTCATGTGGACTTCTGGCCTTTAATCCATCAATTTATGGACATCACAGTGCTTTGATCAGGTGGTGGTGGCGCAGATCGATGAAAGTCTCATGGCTTATAAGGGCAGACTCATGGATACAGTACATCTCGTCAAAAAAAGCAACATTTGGCATACAAAGTTTTACAAGCTTTGTGAATATAAAATGAGATACATTTTGAATTCGGTTCTGTACACAGGGAAAGGGACCATGTTTGATCGGAAATACAATCAGTATGGCATTGCTACATTACCTGTGCTGACTTTGATATAAGCTATGCTGGATCAAGGACAATTTTTATACTTTGCCAGAGCTATTTGACATCTTGCTGCAAAAAAAGACTGATGCATATGTAACATGCATTCCAACCATTGTGGCATGCCTGAGCTAAATTAGAGAGATGCAGTAGTAGCTTGGCAAAAGGGTGAAGTGCTTCCACTGAAAAGGAAAGACAAGAAAGGTATTTGTCTTCTTAGCACTGTACATAATGCAGCTATGGTCACTGTACAGGCAAAAGGCAACAAGCAGGTTACGAAGTCTTGCGCTGTGGTTGACTAAATAGCATAACGAGCACTGTAGATCATGCAGATCAAGAATTGACTTTCTATTCCATTATGCGGAGGCAACAAAGGAGATACTACAAAAAGATATTTTGTCATCTGGTGGAGCTGTGCATTTGGAATGGATTTGTCTTATGCAATCTAAAAGCTTGCAAAACTATATCCCATGCAAACTTTACATGGCAACTTGTAGAACAAATCTTTGGCATGTATCCACCATCCACACTTAAAAGATGCAGTCGAACCAGCACATCGTGGATCAATCTAGAGCATCTTATTGGTAGAAATTTTATTGATTATATACCTCCATCAGAAAACAGAATCCAACTCATAACTTTGCAGTGTAATGTTAAAAAATGGGTAAATCTGGAAAGAAAATCCAAAAACAAACACACTATTATTGCCCCGACTGTGACATTGGATTGTGTCTTTCGCCACAGTTTAAGATTTACCACACAAAGTACTCATTTTGAGATTTTATATATTGTTTTGGCATCATTATTAGTATTATTGTTATTATTATTTTTGTTATTCTTGTTCATTATTATTATTTTTATTCATCATTACTATTACTAATTGTGTCATTATTATACTTTTGAGATTTAATAAAATGTAATTTTTCATGCCAAAAAAAAATGCAATGTCTTTTTACATGTTTTTTTTTAATAAAATGCAATGCTAAGGAGGTTAAAGATCAACATAAGATTTCATTGTATCCAAACCATTTTTCTCTAGGTCTTGTTGCAGCATCTTCAAAAAAACAAAAGGTGCTTTAATTTCAAGAATTTATGAATGATATAGCAGCACGTTTTGTTATTACTTACATACATAAACTCCGGAATAAAATTATTACTTAAAACAAAGATCCTTAAACCTGACTCTTCAGGTTTTATAAAATGTTTCCCAAAGGACTTAATTCAATTATTTCACTTTGACTTCCCCTTGTTAATACCTTAATTCTTTATTTCTTTAAGTGAAATTAGGTACAAACACATATACCAAATACGTTTATTTCTATGTGATGAGATAAATTTGTAAACGTTGTTGCTAACATATCAATAAATTTGAACTAAAGTGAAGAGGCAGCAAGTATGCTCAGAAATCCCAGAACACAAGTGTTGTTGGTGATAACACAATATCAAGCACTTAAAATTTGATATCAAGTTTTTCAAAAAGTAGATTTTGATATCTGCTTTATTAAAATTTGATATCAACATTTTAAAATTTTATATCAATATTTAGAAACTTGATATTGTGGCTTAAAAAATGGTATCATACATTTAACAATTAATATTAAAAGATTAAACGTTGATATCTCACTTGTAAAAACTGATGTCGAAGTTTTAAAATTTTATGTCAACTTACATGAAATTTGATGTCAGCATTTTAAAATTTGGTATCACCTTTCACTAACTGGATATTATCACTTACAAAACTGATATCAAGGAGTATTTTATTTGTAGTACTAGTCTTTTTTTATGGAAAGACCAACGATAAACTGTTGTGTCATACTTATTCAAACCCTGTAAGCTTTACTGTTTAATTCACAGAGGTGCCATGTCGGAAGTTAATAATACTCTTCTTCTGACACAGAGAAGGTGCACAGCAATTCATCAAGCAGTTTATCAGGGAACTTCTGGGCAAAGTGAGAAAATTTTACTAGGGACCCTGCAGAAGCCTTAACTGAAAGCCTAGTTGAGCTGAAGAATTATATCCATGGAATGCCTACAAAAGCTGATTTTTGTTTCATTATGCAGAGTATTTATTCAGGTATTATTTTATTTAATATTCCATTTCTATTTGAATTTTATTTGGATTGCAGTTGATGTTATAAAGGAAGATGCCAGTTTTTTTTACTATTCAAACAGACATGCTAATGTTTTAATTAAATAGGATGTCATACAGGCTTAAAAATATTGTTATTTTCTACTAGTTTCATACTGTGGCAGAGCACTATGTTGCTTTAGAATTATTTATTTAGGAGGCAAAGGCAGACCTAAATTGGCTGTATCAGAAGAACTGCAACTGCTTTTAAACTAAGGATTTACCACCAAGAAAGGCAGAGATGCTAGGCTGTTCTCCCTCCTTCATATACAAGAATGCAAAATGTTTTCCCTAAGATGTAAATTTACCACTGTTTCTCAACAAGATGATGATAACAAACTTCAGATTCTTCAAAGTCAAAGATCTGGAAATGAGGTGATTGTTTACCAACATACAGTTATCAATACAGATGTTGCTGTAATTAAATCTAAAAATCATTACATAGAAATATATTATAATGACTATGTCTGTTGATGATATTTGTTTCTGCATTAAAAAAATCACAATGTATGTTTTTTTTCTTATACATCATGAGATCACTTCTGTCAGTTATGGGCGAAAATGCTCCCAGGCAAAGAGTCTGTGACTCTATATCCAGAATTGTCCCATTAGGGGCAGCTTACAGATGGAGCAGAGTAATAATAAGGAAAACATATCATGTTACTATTCCAAACTCATTATAGCATATTGATGGCCATATGGGACTCATCCGGTAATTATTTTGTCATGTTTATTGTTGACTATACATTCTGGTGTATCTAATTTACCAATGTTATGTGTTGCAATCTTTTTATGTTACAAATTAATTTATCCTTGTTTAAATTTAAAACAATGTTACTACAAAATATGAAAAGTATGCACTTTACATTTTTTTTTACTTGTTTTTGTATATGTACATTATTTAGATATTGATAAGTCTTTTCTAAATTGATTTTTTAAATTCAGTATATGCCTATATTGGTTCAGAGTCAATGTATTTTCAGGAACCATCCATGTTAATTAAAGGAAGGAGTCAGGAAAGAATAATGGTTATGAACAATATATTGTAATAACACATATTTATTTGTGTGTAAACATCCACCCATCCATTATCCAACCCACTATATCCTAACTACAGGGGTCTGCTAGAGCCAATCCCAGCTAACACAGGAAGCCAGCCCACCGCAGGGCACACACACACCCCAAGCGGCAATTTAGAATCACCAATCCACCTAACCTGCATGTCTTTGGGAGGAAACTCGCACAGACATGGGGAGAACATGCAAACTCCACACAGGGAGAACCCAGGAAGTGAACCCAGGTCTCCTAACTGTGAGGCAGCAGCACTACCCACTACGCCACCCCATTGTGTGTAAATTGTATACACATATGTAGTTGTGGGCAAATAGATTAGCATGATGGTAATTTCAACTATACCCTTTAAAGTAAACTGAAACTACAAAAAAGCATGGCTTTCAAAGTATTATAAGACTGACTTAAAGTAAAGAAACTTAGAGGTCACTGATGTACATGAAAATTCCATGCTAGTTTTTTTATAAAGAGTACCAGCATTTTTGTACAAGCTCGTTTTTTTGATTGCTGTAGTGACATATATTTCATAGAATTACCAGCCCTATTATATCTTTAATGGATATTTATCAAGTTGAAAGCTCAATCAAATTTAAACAGAAATTCTTCTGAAATTTGGAGAAGTGATTTTTTTAAATATGTGTAAGTAGATAATATATTGCAGTTTTTCTTGATCGCTTTGATGCAAATCTTACATCAGAAACATTATAATATAATAATAATAATTGCTGTAACTGAGAAATGCAAAATGATTATAATAGAACTGTGCTTTGGAAAATAGGCAGAATGATAAGAAAGATATAAAGTCAAACTTAGGACACAAGACCAATTACAGTAAAGTGCAGTAAATTTACACTATGTAGACTGTATATGAATATATTCATATACCTATATAAATAAAAATGAATTCAAATTAATATAAAGTACAAAATATAAAATCCCTTAATGGCCATCCAGTTTCACATCTCTGTGAGGCCACATCATTGTGTCTACATCACACCTGATGTCTTCCTTTCTAAGTCATGGGGGAAAAAATCTTTTGCCATGGCACACCCAGGCCTGACAAGCCTCTGGGGTAATATCCTCATAGTCAGCATCCATTGCCTTCAGCAATGACATCTGATAATGGCGCTGCAAATTATATACTTTCCATAATACAATACAATACAATTTATTTTTGTATAGCCCAAAATCACACAAGAAGTGCCTCAATGGGCTTTAATAGGCCCTGCCTCTTGACAACCCTCCAGCCTTGACTCTCTAAGAATACAAGGAAAAACTCCCAAAAAACCCTTGTAGGGAAAAAACGGAAGAAACCTTGGGAAAAGCAGTTCAAAAAGAGACCCCCTTCCAGGTAGGTTGGGTGTGCAGTGGGTGTGATAAAAAGAAGAGGGTCAATACAATACACAGAACAGAACACAAGTGATCCTCAATGCAATATAAAAATAAAAATATTACAAGTACGGAACAGAATTTAACAGTAGATGATATAACATAATATGATTTGGATTTGTTTAGAGTCCTGGAGACCTCAGCCATCAAGCTGCCTCCCCCAATTGGCCATTCCACAGCTGAGTCAGCACTGGGCCAGCCCATCCGATGAAAGGATGCATCTACCTGACGATTCCTGCTATCCTCCATGATGACTTTACCTTAGGTAGGCAAAAAAACTTGGCAGGTGGGCCATGGCCCCAAGTGCCACATTTGAATATCAAGAAGAGAAACAGAATAGGTGAGGGTAAGTAACAAATTATAACTATCATCTTACTTATGTTTTAGGGCTAATGACCAACAACAGAGATACAGTCTGCACAGTTAATAAGCAGCTCTAGTCAGGATATGCTAAACTGAAGTAGTGACTCTTTAGTCGGAATTTGAAAGCTGAGACCGAAGGGGCATCTCTTATAGCAGCAGGCAGACCATTCCACAGTTTAGGGGCCCTGTAACTAAAAGCTTGACCTCCCACTCTTATTTTATTAATCCTTGGAATCATAAGCAGACTAGCATCTTGAGATCTTAATGTGTGTTCTGGTTTGTAAATCATAATAAGTTCAGACAAGTAAGCCGGACCTTTGCCATTTAAGGCTTTATATGTTAAAAGAAGGATTTTGAAATCTGCCCCAAACTTAACTGGGAGCCAGTGTAAGGATTTAAGAACTGGAGTTATGTGTTCGTATTTTCTTCTTCTTTTAATCATTTTTGCAACAGCATTTTGGATTAACTGGAGGCTGTATAAAGAACAATTTGAACATCCAGTAAACACCGCATTGCATTAGTCAATCCTACTAGAAATAATTGAGTTGAGGAATGGTGAATAATGTGGTAGGAACACCACTACACATGCTGGTGGGCTTCAAATTATTCCTTTAAATGGCTGGAATACTGAAAACTTACATTTTCCTAAATCATCACATTGCATGTTGGCCCTCACAATTCTCCTGGAATGAGAGCATTGTAGAGCCCATCCAAGAAGTGAAGGAGCTAGTCTGTGTTGCTGGGATCAATGGCTACCGCATATTGAATTTTCAAGTGAAGGGCAATTTTACTACTACCACTGACGGGTTGGAACTGCCCTTACTCTCAACACCCTAGTACTACGTACATCTTTGAAGAAAGCTTAAAATAATTTGATTGAAAACTCTAATGCAATGCAGAACAGTATCAAGGTGATAACAAAGCAGTTATATATAGATGATGCTTTCATCTGATCTCTTGCCCAAATGTTAATTATACAATTTGAATGATGACAAAGTATAACACTAAAAAGAAATCAATGAATACATTTAACCACAGCACAAAGTATGTGTTACTATAGGTTTAGATAAAAACAGAGAACTTCAGTGCAACAAATGTTGCTTGATAGTGGTTTATTTTTTTCCACAGATGGGGTTTTGTTACACATAGTGGTATTGAAGGGTATACTTGTCTAATCACCTATCTTAATTGCAGTACAGATAATGTAGCCTCAACAGTTCTGGGATAATTTGTTAAAGAAACTTGTCATTCTGAACCAACTGCCACCTGTATATCAAGGATTTGCTAATCACTGAATACAAAGACTTGCAGTAATCAAGCCGAGTAAAAAAAATAAAAGCATGAGTAACTCTCTTGTGATCCCTAGGTAATAAAAAAAGCTTAACCAGTTATGAATAGATGGGATGCTATGCTGAATAGAGATTAATAACAATGCCATAAATAATGTATTTGGGGAGGACCCATACTGACCAGAAAAAACTGAGTCCATAATGGCACGTTATTATGGAAAATCAGACATTAGGTATATTAGCCAATCTAACTACAGACACTTATCCATTAAACAAGCAGAATGGACAAGTATTACAAACCCATATTGCAAGAGCAAATAACGTTAAGAGAAAAATATTTGATCTGTAGGGAATTCAACCTACATTTTACACACGCCTAATGTATACATTTGATAGTATTATTATATCAGTTTTGTGATTCTTTTCAACTATTGCTTAAAGCACCAAATAAACTATTAATGTTTCTAAAATTGAATAACAGTCTCACAAATGTTTGTGAACAATATATTGTATAGTTTGAGTAAGCAATTTATTGTTTAAAAGATAAGGGGAATGCCAGTTTGCTGTTTGGAAATGCCCTTTAGAAATTCCACTTGGTATAGTTTTTCTTATTTACATTACAGTGTTTTAGATTATGTTCTTCCAAATGATTCTGTTTATCAGTTTCAAAAATACGCTTGTATTTGAATTTTTATGAGTATTATTTTCTCCTTTTATATAGTAGCTCTCCCGTCAGCATGCTCAGAACAGTGTACACACAGACTAAACTACTTCAAATAACCCTAACTAAAACATTAAACACAATAATATATACACACACTCTCATGTGTATAGTATACTTTTAAATGTAAAAGATTCTTGTATATTACAAGACAAATTTCAATTTTGTTCAACATATATGGTTTTAATAGAACATTTTAATGCTAAAAAGAAAACCACAGGACAATCTTCTACAATTTCTTTAATTGAAGGAGAACAAAAATGAATTTACAAATAACAAAAATAACAATTTTGAAAAGGAATATTTAGAAGTAAATAATGATTTTCCTAGAGAACAGAGATGACTTTATGCTTTGTTACTGTCAAAATGCACACATTAACAAACCTCAGTAGTTGTGGTGCTTCATGCCAAAACTGTAAATTAATAAATATAGATATCAAAGGGGTTGGGCCGTTTTGTGTTCAAGGGACCTTTACTCAAAAACAAAATTGATCTAAATAACAAACATACGCATTCTTATACTTTGCCAAAACCAGCTGATCCCTTTACAGCTTTGATCAACAAATTTTTTATTTCATTTTCATGCTGAACCCCTCTTGGCAGGAAATGGACCATAGAGTAGGTCAGTTCCTAAGGAATTTTGCAAGAGCCCTCAATCTGTTCACATAAATCAATCTGGGCTTTTGTTGAAAAACCTAGTGGGGAAACTGCATCAGCTCCAGTTATGAAAACCAAAAGATCTTCAAAGGTGAGTTCAATTTCATTTTCTAAAAATTTGAAAAGAAAAACACACACACACACACGTATTATGGATCCAAATTGAAGCAAATATTTGTTTTGTTAATCTTTCTCATCCTATTAGTACATATTTTCCTTAGTGTTGTGTTAGTACCAACTGCCTCTTATACATAACCAGTATATCAAGACTTTCATTTTATTTCTTCCAGCCTTCTAAACTCAATTTCAAATACCTGCGGTTATAATTTCTGAAGAACTGATATTCCTGAGCACCAGCACCAGATGTTAAAGAAAACAATTGACTAGAAATAGTATTTTACTCACATTCTATATCCATTAATTAAAAAATGTCCTAATGCCCGCGGTCTTGTTTTTAGCTCATAATTTACAGTTTGTAGGTTTCACACTTGTAGGTTTTCTCCCACAGTCTGAGAGTGTATCATTACAGTGGCATCTCCAAGTCATTCTCTTTTTACTTGTGTCATATGATGCATATTTCCGGTTGGCTGGCGCCCTGCCTGGGGTTTGTTTCCTGCCTTGCACCCTGTGTTGGCTGGGATTGGCTCCAGCAGACCACCGTGACCCTGTAGTTAGGATATAGCGGGTTGGATAATGGATGGATGGATATGGTACATATTACATATGGTACATTTTACTTTTCTTATGTCAGTATATATTACTGTAATATACTCTTCAAGTTGTTGTTTCTGTAGTCTTAGCTTCTGGAACACTCATATTAGATTTATGAAGCAAGCACTTAAATTGGACCTGGAATACTCGCCAGGAAACATTCCCAGCTGAATACTGTTTCTTCCTCCATGTCATTTTTATTGCTTCCCTTTGAGCTACAACATATTTGAAAAAGGTCTCGGAAAGCCCCTATATTTATAGGCTCTTGCAGTTTGACAAATAAAAGAAGAAATGCCATCCAGTGCCTCTTCATAGTATCCCCACAAGTTGCCACAAGAGGTTATCACAGCTTTAAACTGATCTATCATGTACACAGTTCTGAACTAAAGGAGCTACAAACCAAATCATTATATAAATGCTTTATTAGCATTTCGTTTTTGAATTTGAGCACATTCATTACAACTTTACACTTTAATCATGATGAAATAAGTGCATTAGAATGGTTTGTTTTTATCACAACAGGTAAAATTTGTTTATTACACCGCCTGTGGTAAATGTAGTGTTTCACTACTTGTCAGCAGATTTTTGGCATATCATGAAGCTGAGCACAGAAAATGTCTGGAACTTCACATTCTGTCAATCCAGTCCCCCAGCTTTGTCTTCAGATTGACAAAATCTTTGTGTGTCACGCACCTCAAAATCTAAACATTAAAAAGATTTTGTGTGCACAAAACCATTCCAATACACAGCACTTTAACTTTAATATATACACAGCAGCATGGGACCTTACCTGTTTGAATTTCTCTCGAGCATCCAAATCAGGCAAGTAGTTTCTGTCAAAATACTCCTGATATGTTGGCTGCCCACACATCATTCAAAACAAATCTAAATTCAAGGCTTTAGGATTGCACGGTGGCGCAGTGGGTAGCGCTGCTGCCTCGCAGTTAGGAGACCTGGGTTCACTTCCAGGGTCCTCCCTGCATGGAGTTTGCATGTTCTCCCCGTGTCTGCGTGGGTTTCCTCTGGGTATTCTGGTTTCCTCCCACAATCCAAAGACATACAGCTTAGGTGCATTGGTGATTCTAAATTGACCCTGCTGTGTGTGTGTGCCCCGCGGTGGGCTGGCACCCTGTGCAGGGTTTTTTTCCTGCCTTGCACCCTGTGTTGGCTGGGATTGGCTCCAGCAGACCCCGTGACCCTGTAGTTAGGATATAGCGGGTTGGATATTGGATGGATGGATAAATTCAAGGGTTAGGATTAGGGTAGGGATATGGCCAGGACTGGCATGCACTAGCACACATATTTCCAAAATTAAAAATTCTTAAAGCGACACACACCCTCTACCTTCAAGTTATTAAAAACACCATAAAACCCTGTTAAAATTTCCTAAAATATTCATAAATTAAATAATTTATATATCCTTATAAAATTTCATTCATTGTGTATTTAAAAATCCAACTCGAAAGGGGGGTTTAAAAAACAGCACCCCCTTTCGGTCAAATATAAAATCTGCAATAAATAAAGGCTAAAATTTATATAAATATAGAATCTTAAAAGGACATATAAAAGAGGATAATAAAGTGCTTCAAAAATAAATTAATTCAGGTACTAAAATTGGGGCACATAAATAATGGTTAAAATTCAAAATCCCCGGGCACTCCTAATTTTTTGGAGATATTCCAGGGATCTTACATTAAATTAGGGTTCAAATTCTTAAAACAGGATTTAAAACTAATCAGGGATAATTTTATAGGTAGGGGTGTAAATAAAGGATTAGGGGTAAAAATATTTTTTAATAGGGTTTAAATTTTTAACTTTAGAACCCCGGGGTAAGATTATTGCTTCACCTCAGGGCCCGAGTTGTACCAATTTTAAGATTAGGGATGGGGTAGGGAATGGGGATAGATAAAAGGGGGAGTTTTGAATTTTAACATCAGGGCCCTGGGGTAGGAATACTGCTTAACCTCAGGGCCCGAGTTATACAAATTTTAAGGTTAGGGATGTGGGTAGGGGATGGGGATATTAAAAAAAAAAGGGGGGAGGGTTAAAATTTTAACCTCAGGGCCCTGGGGTAGGACTACTGCTTAACCTCAGGGTCTGAATTATACCAACTTTAAGGTTAGGGATGTAGGTAAGGGATGGGGATAGATAAGAAGGGAGGGTTTAAATTTTAACATCAGGGCCCTGGAGTAGAAATACTGCTTAACCGAAGGGCCCGAGTTATACAGACTTTAAGGTTAGAGATGGGGGTATGGGATAGGTGTTTAAAAAAAGGGGGTGTTTAAAAATGGAGAGAAAAAGACGGGGAGGGGTTAGGGTTAATGCCTGCTCCACCATGAATTATGGACCACACTATAAACTCGTCTGCTGTATAGTAATTTCTCTAGTCCAAACCTTCTTGGTAATATACAAAGAAAAGTTGCCCTTCAAAGATCTCCAGTGATGTCTGGACTTCAATCATTAATAGCCTATTATAAAAATGTAATTAGAATGCCATTTGGTATAATTTTCAGTCTTATTTTTCATGTTATACCATATTACATGGGTATTTGATTGAATTTACAGCAAATGGTTGCAAACCTGAAAAATACTCATTGTTGTCCACCATAATCACCAGTAGTCTCACCAACAAATTCTGTGTGAGGTGTCACATAGTAGCACTGGGGGAACTTTAACAGAATCACTGAAAAATGAATATAATACTACAATCACAATCAAAATCTTAATATCAAATTTGAAAAGGTTGATATCAAAGTTTAGAAGATAGATCTCCACTTTTAAAGCGCTTAATATCTTGCCATTATCAAACTTCAATACGTATGATATCAGCAATTTGAATTTTGATATGAAACAAGTTGATTAAATGCTAAAAAGGCTTTCCAAACACAGTAACATATATTTCAGATACAAGAGAAACAGGTTCAACAGTGCTCGCATATCAGCACAGTAGACTTGTTTCACATTAAATTGCAAAATCATCTATTGTGTAGTAAAACACTAAGCCCCTTTCAACAATCTGATTGGTTAGTTTGGCTTTGGTGATGAGGAGTAAAGATATATGAGTCACGCTGAGAAAGGTGCCTTGAAAATAATGACAGAGTCTGAGAAGCAGGCTTTAAGGACTGCACTCAAGTGAGACAGTGCCAGTGAAGAAACGTTCACACACGGAAATACAGAGGAAAGGCGCTAAAGGTACATGTAAGGAATGAGATAGCAAATATTTTTCATTCATTCTATTATCTGTCTTTGACAGATACTGCGGCTAGTAATATATAAAAGAGAAATTCTACTACCTTTTCAGTTGCTTTTACTTTTTCCATCCTTTTTTAGCTACATTTCAAGATTACACAGCTACTTAGTGATAAATGTAGCCACTGCACAAGCACGGTGTAGCAAAACAAGGGATCACAGAGTGTGATAGTTACAAAAGCACAACTTTCAAAATTATTTCATGCACCTTGGAGCCTTACAGAAAAAAAGTATTCTAAATACCAAATTTGTGGTATAAAAAAACAAGAGTAGTTCAGGCAAAACGTTGAATATAAAATATGAATAAAGTCGGATGAAGAGGCATGAGTGTATATTAAATCTTCTCTAAGTTCTTCTGAACTGTGGGGCTCTTTTCTAAAAATCAGTTTATGACAAATCGGATTGTAATGCTTTGGATTGATGACACTTTCTGTATAAGCTTGCTTGGTAGTAACCTGGGCTAAACCTTGGCCTTTTCTTTTATATGCTGTTTGCTCCTGATGCCTATATTAGGATTTGTTGCTTTGCAGTGCTAATTATGCAGGAACCAAGGTATATGATGGGAAAATGCAATAAAAAATTACCATTATTTTGGTATTCTACCTCAAAATCCACTATGTAAGCCATCTAGTACAGTATTTTAATAATTTGAGTTAAAAATGTTGACCTGTGTCTTGCCCTTGGACTATGCTTTTTTAGAAGAATTTTAACTGAATAAACTAATAAATACTAACTATATCATTTGACTCCCTGCCACAGCTTTCAGGAGATGTAAAATACATTTTACAGTTGGCAGACATATATTTTGACAGATATTGGAATTATAACCAAAAGAAATATTAAAACAGTTAATCAGTAATTATCCTTTAAAAAATGTTCATATGCCAGTCTATGCATTGGCTAAACAAAAGCTATATAACAGTAAAGTGAACAGCTTAAGAAGAGATTTTGGCACCATTAAATAAATTAGTAAATGCAAGCTGTACAAAGTGACACATTAGCACAGCATATATACAGTACATCATACACAAACTTTCATATGGCATAAAATATTGTTAAATTACTGAAGAATTTGTTTGTGAATGTGTCTGTGTCTTGAAAAAGATAAAGTTTGAAGTATTGTATGCACCTGCCTGAAAGGTGTGAAGATGTTAATGATAATCAGGGTTCTATTAAAAGAGAATGAAAGAAAATTGCAGCACCATGAGAAAGATTTCACATGACATGAGTAAGATATTATAATCTTGTGCATTTAAATCATTATGATTCTTAACAGATATCAAGGTACTATCCTACCAACAATGGATAGGAAACAAGCTTGATTGGGGCATCTGTGTATAATTTCTAAAATACAAATGCACCATTTTCCTTTTGATCATTTACTGCATTCACATTAGAATTAATCATATGAAATGTGCAAAGATTCAAGTGACTACATTTGTGAAAAAGTTAGTTTAGCACCTTTCCTTGCCCAGAAAAGCTGCAAACTCTTTGCTATCTTGAGTAGTTTCAAAGCTTCCTGTATCAAACATTTTGCCTGGAGAACAGGGCCATTTGAAAACTGTCTTCCCTGATAATCATAGAATATGGGAATAACCACACATTTGAATTTAATTGATAAATCTCTTGTTAACAGCACAGAAAAAGTGCTACTTTTGAATCTTTGATTTTACTGCCAAAATCTATGCTCCTGGGCGTTAGTTAGGTGGTAAGATCAGAGCTCACTGACTCCATTCTGCACCACTTCAAATAAATGCCAAAGAGAAAGAAAGGGAATTCTGAAGTATTGGCTGCTTCATTTGACATGATTGATGGTGAGAAAATTGCTACTTCCAATCTGTTTTAATAAATATTGTAGCAAAACTATGTTTTTTATTATTTTAACTTTATTAAATTCAATTTAATATTTTAAGAAAGCAAAAACAGCAAAATAATACAATGAAATATAGCTAATATCTCAACATTTTCCTATTAAATTGTAATTTCAATAGAATATTTGTCTTTGAGTAATGGAAGGATGGGATTCTAATTTAATTCCTAATATTCCAGTTGTCTTTTACTGGAGAAATGTAGAATTTTAAACCTGTTTTTGTATCATTTCAAGTCTCTCTGTGCAAACTACCAAGAGCACAGAATACTATTTATTGCAATTTTGTCACTATATATTTGTAATAGAAAGAAGGGTTATTTAAAAATATAGCATACCATTACATTATGAAATAGGTACTGTGCCTTTACAAAGAAACACAATTAAATTGGTAATGCATTATGAAAAAAGCTGCTGTTTGAGTAAATAGTAATGAAATAAAATAATCAGCAAATGATAGGCTAGGTAATGGTTCTAGTTATATACTGATAAGTTTGGAGCAAGTGCAAGAATGTCAGTCTAAAGTAGACTGAAGAAGAGAAATCATATACAGTATAGAGGAGAAATAGAGGATAATAGAGAAGGTAGTGATGAAGGAAACAGAGGAATTCATAAGAGAAAGAAGGAATGAGGAATAGTTCGACAATATAGACAGGTCAGACAGAAAAAGAATTTGGCCAGGCAAAGAATGTTCTTCTCATAATTCCATTTCATTTTTATATTATTTTGCACTAACATTTTGATGTTTCCTATTATTATTATTTGTATTATGAAGAATTCATTTATACCATAGATTTTTTAACTTAGACTTCTTCGGTCACATGTTGTCTGAATTTGGGTAACACTGAGTCATGATGTTCAGTAGTAGTCAGTGAGAAAGGGTGTAACTTTTGCAGATTGTGTTTGCAATGGGTCACAGCAGGCAGTGTAAGCAAATGGCATTGCTCCATTAAGACACACGAAAGAACCACTGATTTTTACCACTTTTAATTTTTAGTTTTGTTTTTTTTGTTGCTGTATTATGGCGATATAAAGACCTGTTGCTGAGGGCACAGTCCCAGATTTTTTTAATCAAGGTGATAATTCTAATGAAGAAACTGCATATTTACTGGTGTCCAAGATTGTGGATGAATACCAAAAACAGCCAATACTTTTTTTTGATTTTGACTTTTAGGGCTTCAGATTCTAGAATATTCTTCTGAATTTAGCCTTACAAACTGGGGTTTGGTGAAAGAAGATATAGAAAGTGTCACGCATGCATGTTGGAGGACCTCCTCTCAGGCATGGTCAAGGTATGTAATAACCTGCCGAAATGAGAAGGGACACTGCTGCTAATGTCATCTCCTTCTTTCCCCACATTGCTGAGACTCTGCCTAGTAAGGACATTTGACCCTGCCACTTCCAGTCTAGCCACAATAAAACCCTGTGCATCCTGGAAAGAGGCATCATTTCTGGCTGGATCAACCCATCAGATGGACCTCTGATAGCATCGACTTCAACCCTCCAACACTTTCTTTGTGTGAATTCCTATATATGGTACACAAACACACAAGAGCAGATTTCTCTTTTTTTTTGTTAATTTGCTTTGTCCAAAGACAATAAAAGGGACTACACAAAATTTCTTTGTGTCTGAAATGCTGTGTCACACACATGTGCATGGGAGGCAGCTAAAAGGCCTGAAAGAGAGTAATTCCACACCAGATCAGGGGGTGGCGGAGTACACTGACTCTTTATCTCACTTCTCTGCAGACCTATTATGGGAAATTCCACCTCGGCCCCATTGATGACATCACTTCTGTTTCCAGCCCCATGGATGATGTCACTTCCAGTCCCTGCCTTGATGATGCCACTTCCTTTAAAAGCACCATCTTGACAATCTCAAATCAGTTCTGTGCTGGGCTCAAACATGTACACATCTGTACAACTAATTTATCCATTTGCAGCCAGGAATATTATACAGGTGGCTGCCCCAAACCTTTTTTTTGGCTCCTTTGTCTGTCGTTTACAGCTGTCATTCCTTCACCCGGCTTCAAGCATATCTACAAATTAAGATTTGAGGCCAGATTTTTGTTTTCCACAGTTATGTCTGCTGTTGCTTTTGTTCTCATCTCCTGAGCCCTGCTTCAGAACAATACCTGCTGTTGCTCAGCATCAGAACAGTTTCCAGGGAGAATCCTGGAACAATTTTGAAAGATACTAGTTCTTAGTAAGGACTACACAAAAATATATTACAGTAGGATGAAGAAAAGAGAATGCACCAACAGATGGAAGAATTAAAACTGCAAAGTGAAAACAGAAATTCTATGCAACAATGAACAAAATAAAGAGATATTTCTAACCTAGGTTTGATGTTTGTAAGACTAAGAAGGAGAGTGGATTGGAGAAGAGTGAAAGATAGTAAAGGTGGTCTTAAAATTTTGGGAACCTCTTCGTTAGAGATATAGATCCAGAAGTAGGACAAACATATGAAGAACCAAGGAATGAAAGTGAAGAAATAGTGGTAGGGAAGCTTTTGATACAGGAAGTGGAGATGGTTGTGTGCAAAATGAAGGACAATAGTATACCTGGAGAGGATAACATGGTGGCAGAATCTAAAAAATTCTGAGATCATAGAGTTATACAAACAATAGACTGACTTATAGAAACAGTATGTGGAACAGAAACCTTAGTGCAAAACTGGAAAGTTGCTACTTTATTCCCCATCTACAAAGCAGGTAATAGAATGAAAACTGGAAAATTATCATTACATCACATTATAATGCATTTGCATAATCCCATGCAGTGTGATAAATGAGTGGTTTAAAAGTTATGCTGAGGTTATTCTAGGTGGCTATTTGTATGGATTTTCATGTAGCACAAGTAGACTTTTATCATTAGACAAATGATGGTGAAGTGTTTTGATCACATACATCTGTATCTTCTGCTCATTGACTTTAACTCTTTCAGGGCGGATGTCGACTTGTGTTGAAATTTAGGGGTAGAGGACGGTAATCAGCTGTAAATGGTGATAAACCTTGCTGCTATGTTTTAGTTTGATTATCTTTGCTAGAAAGAAAGTTAGCTTCATTGATTTGACTTTGATTTTCTGCATGTGCATGAGTGGCGAAGAGTAAACAATCGTCATCTGGCGAGAGGCCAAAGCAAAGGCATAAAGTAAAATACTCTGTGGATGACATTTTGTGTATTATTGCTGAATCAGACTCGGACTTGTCAGACTCCAAATGTAATACAAGTGATCTGCAGATGGAGATTGAAAACAAAGGTGAGTGCCAGCATCAGCAAACGGCCTCCAACTGATCGTGATGCTGAACGTGTTTGTGTAGCTGATGCACCTATGGCAACATTCATCTTGGAAGACCGCCACTTACAATGACAAGAGGTACAAACCAGATTGTGTCACACAGCAAATGCCACTGCAGGCAGAGTTGGTGATCAGGTGCCGACAGCAGCTACAGTATGCAGCAACAGATGTTATATGTTGGTCTGACATTGTGGTCAGCAACACAGGAGCACCGCATGAGACTGTACTTTCTCCGGTCCTATTCAGCCTATATACATCGGACTTCCAATACAAATCGGAGTTCTGCCACGTGCAAAAGTTCGCTGATGACACTGCTATCGTAGACTGCATCAGGAGTGGGCAGGAGGAGGAGGAGTATAGGAACCTAATCAAGGACTTTGTTAAATGGTGTGACTCAAACCACCTACAACTGAACACCAGCAAAACCAAGGCGCTGGAGGTGGATTTTAGAAGGACCAGGCCCCTCATGGACCCCGTGATCATCAGAGGTGACTGTATGCAGAGGGTGCTGACCTATAAATACCTGGGACTTCAGCTGGATGATAAATTGGACTGGACTGCCAATACTGATGCTCTGTCCAAGAGAGGACAGAGCCGACTATACTTCCTTAGAAGGCTGGCGTCTTTCAACATCTGCAATAAGATGCTGCAGATGTTCTATCAGACGGTTGTGGCGAGTGCCCTCTTCTATGCAGTGGTGTGCTGGGGAGGCAGCATAAAGAAGAGGGACGCCTCACGCCTGGAAAAACTGGTGAGGAAGGCAGGCTCTATTGTAGGCACGGAGCTGGACAGTTTGACATCCGTGGCAGAGCGATGAGCGCTGAACAGACTCCTGTCAATCATGGAGAATCCTCTGCATCCACTGAACAGTATCATCTCCAGACAGAGGAGCAGCTTCAGTGACAGACTGCTGTCACTGTCCTACTCCACTGACAGACTGAGGAGATTGTTCCTCCCCCACACTATGCGACTCTTCAATTCCACCCTGGGGGGTTAAACATTAACATTATATAAAGTTATTTTCTGTTATACCTGCATCTTTAATTTAATATTGTTTTTTATCAGTAGCTGGAGTATGTGAATTTCCCCTTGGGATTAATAAAGTATCTATCTATCTATCTATCTATCTATCTATCTATCTATCTATCTAT